>BSBM01001243.1:4212500-4812500 GCA_027924585.1 Larix kaempferi | reverse complement strand
TTTATGACCATAAAAATACTTCTGCAAACTTGTTTAAGATTCTGGACAAAGTATGGAAATTAACTAGCAATTTGAGGTTCAAATCCCCCCGGGGTAAATACTGAAAATGGATTCCCAAATGCCTCCAAAGCTACTCGAAATTACGAAAAGATGTATGGAATGTATCAGGGGTATTATTAAGGTCTCATATTAACCATTAATCGGTTATTAATTATGTTCTAACCTTCTCCCAAACAACGGAAAAAATCACTAGTTCGACCCTTGGGGAAATGGCACCAAATCCTCTCCAAATGCAAATAAACTGAGTGAAATGGATTCAAATGCTTAAGTTCTAAACATGAAACTTTTAATACTCATAAATGGAATTCCATACATCATAAATATATCATAGAAACATTCTCCCATTCGAAATCATCATCAATACATTGGTTCACAACAAGGTAGTGGGGAAATGACACTGTTCTTTCATTAAAAATGAGATTTATACATTTCTACTTGGAATTTCGACCCGAAATTTTTTGGAGATGAATAATAGAGTATTTAATTCATATTATAAAATAATTGGGGCATGATAATCTCCCCCAAAGAGTACAATATCTCACCAAAAACGCCCTCCCTCAAGGATCAAGAATATGCCATCAAAACTAGAAATGGTTGAGAGAATGTGTTGCACTAGAAGAAACCATGAGATTCCCTGTAGCTTACACCTGCAAATAAAGACTCCATTAAATCTCCAAATAAAATGTCTGAATGGCCTTTTCAATTACCAACTTGGATGGGAATCTTTCACCCTCGAAATTGGCTAAGGCAAGAAACTAGTCATCCACTAGCTCTCCCTCTCCACAAATGCAATTACAAATTTCTCAAATGATCAAAATCTGGTTTCATTCTTTTTTATTTACATTTATAAACTTCTAATGTCCTCCATGGGTCGAATTCCTTCCAAGAGACTCATTCCAACTCAAGTTGGGAAGAGATTCCAAAGAACGCAACTTGTACAACAATTCCTAGTCCCCCACTTCCACCAAATCACATGTGGAAGCATCTTAGATTCCCTAACTCCATTGAGCACCCTCTTGGAGGCTATTTTTAGCTTTGACATGTTATATATGTCATATTTCAACCTTCAGGTCTGATTTGTGTCATAGGTTTCATAGCATCTTCAGCATTGTTGTCATAGAGCTAGGGAATGTAGCCCAAGTGTCCCACTAGCTCCAAATTGCGTCTTCCTCTTCCATGGGAGTTACTCTTCCTCTATATTTCGACCTTGGATGAGTCATGCCATGAATGATACCCTTTGAATTCCCCCAAGTGTTTTACCATTCATCTTGAATTCGAATTGGTGATAAGATGATGCCAAGTGTAGTGGGAAAATCTAGCCATATGTGGGTCCCACTTCCTCCATGTGTCTTCATGATCAAAGGCCACTTTGATTTTCACTTGTATATTTTTATTTATCTCCTTTATTAAATATTTATGCCATTCTAATGTTCAAACTTCATTTATTATCCCCCTTATTCCAAATCCCAAAGCTTCCACCCCAAACCTAGGAAACTAGTAATTTTCCTCCTTGGCAATTGTTTGACATTTAGCATCAATTTGACAAACTCTAATGAATATTGCCAATTTTCTTAGGCCGTTGTGACCCAATTCCAAATTTGGGACATGACACTGTGCAGGGTACAAAGGAATATCGTCAACGTTCACTTTAACTTGTGGATTTTTTGTCGATTCATGGTGAACTTGCTATCATAAATGGTGGAGAAGAGAATAACATTAGTGCTCATGAAAGTGATGAGAAAATGTATGTTACGTTGTTATATGTTTGATAATGTGTGTATTGGCATGTAGTGGTGCAATTGGAAGGTTAAAGGGTTTCATGGGAGTTTGAACTATTTGTGGAAAGTGGTTTATGTAGAGAAATTTAATTTATGGTTAAATTGCGGTTGATCGAGGACCAATACGAGAGGAGAGCTTATATGGGCGCTCTTACTTGTCCTCTTTTTTGTCAATTCTCAGCATCTTTCTTTACACCATATTTATGGTGGCTCTAAACTTATAGTTGATTGGGAAAAAGATTTGTGATCTTTAAAGGTGATGGAGCTCTCATCTTGAATGGCTCATTTTAAGCTTCTGCTCAAGGCCTTTCCCGATGCCTCTATCATGCATATAATTAGGGAGTTCAATATGCATGCAGACGCTTCCTATTTTTATATAAATACTAGGAAAATGTTAGGAAATAAAATACATAGTAAATATGAATACCTAATTAAGAAGAATATTTTCACGATGAAGAGAGAGGACATGGGACAACAACTTTAGAGGTGGTTTCATATTTGTATGGTAAAAGTAAAACTAAAAAATGATATATATTATACTAGTAGCTAGTAACTAATTGCAATTTTCCCGTGACTAGCTAGTCGTATTTATATTCTTGTGACTAATTAGTCATTTATGTTAGTCATTTTTATTTTAGTCACTTGTTATCTAGTCATATATTTTATCTCGTGACTGAATTAGTCGTTTTTTGTTGTCTTGTTTAAAATTGCTCAATTTTAGTCGTTTATCCCTTGGAAAAACAGTGGTGACTAACTTTTTTAGTCGCCTAATCACTTATCTCTCATTTTGTACTAATGGAAGTGAGAAAACATTCTAAGGAAACCTTAACCATAAATTAACAATAAGTATCCCTAAATCCTCGATTTTGGGAAATCCTAGGTTAATTTCAGACCTAAAGAAGCATTATGGGAAGCCCGTGGGGCACTAAATAGTAATTTTCTAGTGTCGGGGTATTCATAGTAGCTGGAAACATAGTGTGGGAAAATTTGTCTATTCTGGACAGTAGTAGAACTCTTATTCTTTCAACTCCTAGGAACTTTTGTGCACTAATAGAAGCACCAAGCCATCATTCTTGGAAGTTTTGGATGAATTGAGAGTCTAATCTCATGGTTATTGAAGGGGCCATCTCATTTACTCATATTTTGAGGAATTTCCAGTATCCATTTGAACAAGTGGATCCTAGAGATCACTGCCACTCGCTAGAAATGAGTCTCAATACTTATTTCTTTTTGTAACATTGGTGAATGCTTCATGTTCCCATTTTTTCATCTGAATGTCTGCTTCAGATGATCAGGTTTTTTTCAGTATTCCAAAGGTGTGAAGGCATGATGAATATTGTTTGTTATTGTCTTCCTATCTTACTTTCTTTGACCTGTTATTTCCGTACTTCATACCAGATATATGATGGTAGGAAGTCACATTGATTTTTTCCTCACCAATTGGTAAGTTCTACTCCAATGTTAGGTTGTCACTTTTTCCCCACGAAATTCCTATCTAGTACTACAACATTGTTGTCATGTCTATGCAAACTTAAAGTGCATGCTAGTGGAAGCAGGAAATATCTTCCTCCTCTGTTCAGGTAAGTAAAAAGGAAAGTCAATGCTTTTGCACTAGTAATTTTTGACATTATAAAGCAAGTAAAGCATTAACATTAGTAATCAATTCCCTAAGGTGGAAAATATTGTCGATTAAAAATCTAATGTTATGAAGTGTAGCACCAATGATGGAATGAACTGATAATCATTTTAGGACCCTTGCACGTTTCATCTCTCGCCATGCCTGGATTTATACTGAAATGGTTGTAGCAGAGACTATTGTTCACCAACAGCACAACTTGGTATTGTGAATGACACTTTTCTACAATCTATTCTGTCAGAAAATATATATTTTCCAAAATATCTCTCAAAAAATAAAGCAATATAACATAAAGTTTTCTATCCTAAATTTCACGTTAGTTCTTTAGGTTAAACTAATTAGTACTCATCTTATATTTTCCCTAGGTGAAAATCTTATTTTAATTTATTGAAATCACATGCAAGCATGTGCATATTTCCACCTCACCGCAACTATTTTTGGAAGAGTGTTAGGATAACATTTGCACTCAAACATATATGTGGTCATGTTTGAGTGACTAAGATTTAATGTCAATGTTAATGTTGAAGTTAGGTACACAACATGTGTGTTAACTAATGGTTAGTTTTAATGTTAAAGTTAGGTACATAGCATGTGTGTTAAGTAATGGTTAGTGTTAGGAGGTTGAACCAGCATAACTTACTTAGCGTACTATAAATTCTATAATAGGATACTATTTATGAGAGAGTGGCATGTTCACGAGTACATGGGTATCCTACCTTGGGCTAGTGCTATGATCTATTTGTTGTAACACTGATATGAAGCATTTCTTATTATCTCCATATGTATGTGTCTATTATCTTGTGTATGCACTCTTAAAAGTTAACATGATATTGAAGCACCATGGTTTGAAGTTTTGAACTTTAAAGCCTATGGAAGATGTCTTAGAAGTTTAAAATTGAGTGCATCATATTCCTTGACTGCTTAAGGATATCTTACAAGGTTATAAAAAGGACCTATCAAATATCACTTTTTTTTCTCTTTTTTTCTTTTCGGAAAAATAATTCCCCTCACCCTCCCACACTTAAGTGAAGAATGACGAAGATGGTACATTGCTAGTGCCATTCTACAGAGTCACTCCCTCTTTTCCTGGGATTTTGAATGGGGTATGGTGTTAACCACCAGGCACTACTATGGCTGGTAACCCTGCAGGACTCTATGGGAATGGATCCCACACCCTCCCTGGACATTACCCCTACCAAGCTATGACTTGGGCCTAAGTTAACCAATATCACTTGTCATTGCACTGTTTTGTAAATATAATGAGCTTTAGCTTTTGTCGATAAGGGCATTGATGACAATTTCCCAGAAAATAGAGAGGATGTGGAATTTGGCCATGCACATGTGGTTGGGGAGAACGATTATGCAAATAGTTGACATTTGGAAAAGCACAAGTTTGCAATATGATCAATAGAAATTCGGACAATGATAGCCTTGATGTGCATAACACCAATGACACAGTGTTCTGGAAACCTACAGATGGTAGACAAAGAATTTTGGGGACAAGTGTTTGTGTATAATGATGCCTGCTTTTCATTTTTGTACACTTGCTTCTGAACAATGCCGTTCATTTTTTTATTATGATAAAATATGAGGAAAATGGTTGTTGCATGAAATTGCAAGTAGTCAGCACTCCCTAGTGCATCGTGACAAGGGACTGATCACCTCTCGTGGATCCTTGAAATCTGGTGGTGGTGAGTTTACCAATCACCTGCGGGTTTTGGTGTAATGGCAATCGTACTACCAACAATTGGTATCAGCGCAAGAGGTCACGAGTTCAATACACACTCGTTTCGTGCTGAGGGGGAGATTGTTGCACGAAATTGCAAGTAGTCAGCGCTCCCTGGTGTATCGTGACAAGGGACTAATCGCCTCTTGTGGATCCTTGAAATCTAGCGGTGGTGAGTTTACCAATCACCTGCGGGTTTTGGTGTAACGATAGACAAACTACCAACAATGGCTTAGTAATACATTTTAATAGCAATAGAAAGACAATGAGGGTACAAAGTTGAACAAAAGAGCTAACTATGGGTAGATAAGTTAGATTCCTATTAACCCTCACTTGATCAAGTTCAAGACCCTACCCAAGTAGGTTTCATTTGGAAGATGCTATATTTTTGTTCGATATGTTGCTACTTTGGAGGAATTTTTGTTCATGGACCATCACCTCTTTGCATCTTCATTTCATTTTGAAGGATTGTTGTGATGCCTTTTTTGGCATAGACTATTGTGTTTGAACTATGAACCTTATATTTGATGAAGCCATTTCCCTTAAAAAATCATATCATTGATCGACCTGCACACTTTGCTATTTGTTGTGGGTATTTTCTGAGCCTACTCATGTTGTTTAGGAAGGGTTGTTCCCATTCCAAGGCTAATCTAGCACATGTTTGAGTTATTTCAATTGGAAAATTTGCATACTTTTGTGAAAATATAGTCATTTGAAGATGGTTGATTTGAAGAGGATTTTCTTGGCATTGGTAGTCTATTCAAAAAACCTTTCCTTAGAAATGATACCCTACTTCCATCTTATACCCAAAAAAAATCTCCAAGACTTGAGGAATTTAGTGTCTACGTCGTTGAAACTCTTGGATTTACTGCATTTCTTTCTCAGGAAAAATCATAGTATTTTGATGAATTTTTATTCTAATGTATTTTGTTGATTATTTGAGATTTTTTGATTAGACACTACTCTTTCCATAATTTATTGGTTTACTTATTATATAATTATTGAAGTAGTTTGTATGTGGCTTTTGGTGATGCCACAACATTCATTATCTCACATCAAAAAGAACACACAGGCATTCACTGATATCCCGAGGCATCACTGAGATGCCTGACTTGATAGGGTAGCAAAATTGAGTGAGGCACACAACAGATGAAGCTAGTCTAAAGGATCAACCCCGATACTTCCTGCATGAAGCTCAATTTTTAAATCATCGAACTAAGTCAATCTATCCCACTGAGCTTTTCTTCCTATTATATAATTGAGTTATTTGAATCCTCTTTCTCTCTCCTGAATGACCAATAGCAAATTGAGTTGAAAATAATAAATGATAAAATAATAGTTTTTGACTCGTATCTCTCTCCTCTGAACCACCAAAAACCAATCATATTAACAAAATAAGTAATAGAGGATGAATAATTTCTTCCATCTAGTGTGACATAGAGTTTTATATTCTGCCTAATAAATGGAAGGTAGGTCCCAAGTGAGGCCCATAAACATCCTAGAGGCTAGGAAAATAGTTGGAATCAGGTGTTTAACTTGTGATGGAGTTCAACCTTTTTGTTACTACTTAATGCCCCACAAATTGTTTCCTCCTGTATAAATGAGAAAGTGGTGGTATAGAACGTGCTTGCATAATTGAATAATCCAAACAAATTAGGTGATTTGCAAGGCATTACGGACACCAAAATCTTTGCTAATATGGAAGTTGGATTTGGAGTGGAATTCCTTGAGTTAATTTGATTATATCCTCCCTCACTATGGTACTAATATTTCACTTTTACTTGTGACTTGACCACATTGTTTTAGGGTTGTGATATATAGTCACCGATACGTCCCTGTTGCTAGTCTCTTTGATAAGGTGTTTTCAAACCTCTAGAGGGTGAAGAGGAGGATTGATCTAGACATTTCAGATCAAGAAGGGGAACTAGTTCCTTTGTTTATGTGTTTTCAAATTTGGAAAAGGTAAACTAGTTCTTTTTTTTTAAAGTGTTTTCAACTTTGTAAAGGGTGAAGAGGAGGCCTACTCTAGATTCTAGATAGTTCAGAGCAAGAAGGGGAACTAGTTTCTATGATCTCAACGCATTATACAAAGAAATTAATGTGGGAATAATTTTCAATAATTTCTAAATTGGATTGTGCATTCAAATAAAGGAAACCCCAAAAAAGAAAGAGAATCCCATGAGTTTTCATGATTCTCAATTCAATAAATGTGAAGAAGGATGCCTCCCTTTTAGGTATTGTAAAGAAGTGAGTTATCATGATTCTATCTTAAAGAAATGGGAAGAGGGATTCCCTATTTAGTATTGTAATACAATCAAGCCTGTATGTGGCTTCTTATATTATAAACTTATAATTAATTGTTTAAAAATGTTATTGAATTATGTTAATTAGGTTGTCATTTAATATGAAGTAGCTGGCAGACTGTTGAAAGTAGCTCCCTGCAAAGGACTGACACTATGGGATGTTATACCAAAACCATTATTATCATAATAAGGATTATAATGCAGTGATGATATAGGCCTAGTTGGACCACTCCATGATGGTTGTGCATAATCACCAGAATGGATGGGCAATCTTGGTGGTTGCTTATCAAAAGTGTAAAGACCTTCTGCAGGTCCCACCCAAGAGACAGAAGGAACCGTCCTACCACCCTTACAGCTAAATTTTTTCCTTCCAACCTGTAACCATTCCTACATGCAGTAGCTTGAACAGCACCATGGATGTCATCAAATTTTACAAAACCATAACCTTTGCTTGAACCATTCACAAGGTCCCTAATGACTTTGGCTTCAACTATTCTACCAAAAGAAGAGAACAAATTAATCAATTGTTCTTCATCCATGGTAGGAGGAAGACATCCCACATAAATATGTACCCATTGGGAAATGTGGGCTACTTTCTAACTCAAGGAAATTGTGATTAATCATTTGAATACGTCACTAATGGTCAATGTGGGCGGCTGGCTGACTCAAGGAAATTGTAATGAATCATATATGTCTGAGTGCATATATATATATATATATATATATATATATATATATATATATATATATATATATATATATATATATATATATATATATATATATATATATATATATATATATATATATGCATAGGCATGAAGGAAAGGAATTGAGTGAGTGAATCTGAATTTCCAGGATTGTTTGGGATATGGGTGCTCGGAAAGATGGACATGGAGAAGGTGCAAATGAGGGAAAAAAATTTAATGGGGAATCTAACAAGATTCTCCATGGCCCCCCTAGCTGCTCATAATATACTTGTGAGTTAATTGGATCCTAGTTCCCACATTATTGCTTCTTCTCCTTGGCATGGCCTGCAAAATCTCAAGTATTAAGTATTTTACCATAATGTTTGCATGTAACCCCTTCTGTATGCATGGGTCATGTCGAAGATGTAGATAGATGCAACAATGACAACGTTGTGATTGTCGCTTAAGTAATAAGTACCATCATCCATGCTTATATCACATCCTTAGTTGGTTGTGTTTATTAGAGAATTATCAATTGACTTGTTGCATTTATTAGAGAATTGTGTATCAGCTTAGATCTATCTCAAACTTGGATTTGGATTTATCTAGGGTTGAGAGATATAATTTTTAAAGTGCAATTTGTTTTTTATTGTCCAAATTTTTCACATATTAAGTGATATTCATTCCCTCTCAACCTTTAGCATAGTAAGAGTGAGCAATTGATAGTGACAATCTCCTAATTATTGGAACTATGCAAACATGGGTGATAATCTATGTGCATAAATAAAGATGAGTTCATAAAACTCATGTTTCCAATAAATTAAATTTTGTTGCTGTCGTTATTTAAATGAAAACATCTCTTCATACTGAGTTGTAGGGTTACTGAGCACTTAATTAGTGCAATTATGCTTTTTATATATTGAATTAATGAAAATATAGATTGTTGGAGTTGAGTAATTTTTATATATTGAATTAATGAGAATATAGATTGTTTGAGTTGAGGACCTTAATGTGAAGAGTATTGATTTTGGGTTTTTATGTATTTGTTTGTTGTAGTGCTTACAGGACCCCTCAATGCAGGGAAAAGAAAGGGGGATTCAAAGATGCTCACCCAGAGGATCTACTAGATCTTGTTTTAAAGGTAATAATCACTCTTCATATTCAATTTGAGAATTTACTAGACTTGTTTTAAAGGTAATAGTTACTCTTCATATTCAATTTGAGGATTTACTCAACATGTTTTAAAGGTAATAGTCACTCTTCATAGTCAATCCCATTCCTTCTATCTCAATGCGAGAAAATCCACTTCCCCCGGCCTCGAGAAAAGGTCACAGTGGTGAAGAGGACTGCTTCCTCCCCCAATGAGTACATTTTCCACTATCTGTGGTTGAAAGAGAATATAGGGACTAGAATTTATGGGCCAAGAATCACTTAATTCACACCCTTTGTCAAGGTTTATATCTCATGATCTGATGACTTGGCTAGGTTATGTTCCCATGCATAGTTATACCACATTGAGGTAGACATAGGGAACCTGGAGGGGTAGGGTTTGAACTTGTGGAAATGGACATCATGCCCTATATGACCTGATGACTTGACTATGTTATGTTCCCATGCACCGTTATGTAACATTGACGTAACCATGGAGAACCTGGAGGGGTAGGGTTTGAACTTATGGCACTAGGACATCATGCCCTATATGCACATATTATTAACCCAATCCCACCTCCATGTTCTCCTTCAGGATTTCCATTTGTTTAGTTTAAAATACTTGTTAGTAATGGTAGAGAGTGAGAAGTTTCACACCTTTGATCAAGCTTCAAATCTCATGGGATTCCCCTTACACCCTGACTAGGTTCCATAACTTCATTCACCTTATACCCTGGCTAGGTTCCATTCCCATGAACTGTGCATGCTATCTTGAGATAGCCTTGCAAAAACTAGAAGTATGGGTTGAGATAGCCATGGGGGAACCTAGAGATAGTCTTGGGGAAATTGGAAGTAGGGGTTGAGATAGCCACGGGACCCATATTTTGTTAGGATCATACATTCTATATGTGTCCTTTATACTCTTGAGGTGGCTATCTTTGAGTATGCACAATATCAATATCCTTCAACTGCCTTCACAAATAATGTTGTGGCAAAGGTTCTCCTGAAGAATTTTGGGGAATGTTTTCTAATACTCAATTTTTTTTAAATGCATGCAATGCAATCAGTTCATCTCAAAATTTGCACAATGTAGCATGTCAAAGGTGAATGCTTTATATCTTAAATTCATTAGGTTTCTCTTTAAACGAGGTATGAAACAACTACGTGCAATATTCCTGAGTGTAGATACTTTTACTCTCTTGGATATTTATTTTCTCATTATGATTTCAAGAAGGAAAAATATGAGGCACAACATTGTTGCTCATTGTATTTCTTGGAAGCATGCGTATGGGCACAATTTTAGGATTCTTTTTAAGTAAATGGAGTGTTACAAAAGTAGGGCTTGTTGTCCAAACTATTAATAGTTCACATTCTTTTATTGGAGATTCACCGAATGCAACCTTTGTTCCTCTACTTGATAAAATGATTCTATTGTTGATACCGATGTTTGTTTACTTGGGCCTCGAACCAACATTTATTTTGTATGTATTTTTTTAGAATTTTTAATATTAGTGAAGAAGGGAGAACCCGTCCGCAATGATTTTATGCTCTCACCACTTTCCTTCCAAATACAGTTCATTACCTTCTGAAATTTTATCATTTGGAAATTTCAATGCGGTTTGAGAATTATCATACCAGTACTTCAACCCAACACTAACACAAACTCAGGGACTTGCCTTTGGCTAGTGGGGCTACTCCTCCCTTATTTTAGAACCAATTTATACATCCAATATAGTGACAACAACATGTAGAATCTCGATTTTGACATGTTTAAAAGGTATCCATATGTTGTTATGGTTGTGTGATTATCATTCATTGAATGGAAAGAATGGAAAATGTCACTATGCTAAGCATTTAGAGAGAGAAAAAAACCCACATCAAAGAATAATCATAATACTAAAGCAATACACACAGATATTGACCATGTGAGACAACAATTTACCCTAGAAACCCAATTTGGGAAAACCAGCTTTGAATGGCTTTGTTCAGACTATTATTATCAATGCTTATAGATAATTACAGAGTATCATGTCTCTCTAGGTTGTTAGCAGTCTTATCTTATTAGAAAATAAGAGTCTCATTGCTAGATTTTACCAAAAAACCCCTTCCTCGTTCATCTGCCTATGTTTAATAGGTAGTCTAGAGTGCTTTTTTGGTGGCGATCAAAAGGGCAGGCATCCCTGAACCTTCATCCCCATTCTTCATCACACCTTTGTTAATTTGTCTTCTTTTAGAAAGAGGGATATCCATAGTTTTGGTGAGTGACATGCTAAACAATCGCCCTTACCTCTTCATCATTTTCTATGGTGGCAACTTTGCTTCTCATATGTGCTGATTATTTTACTTAAATATGATTCTTACACACATTTTTTGTTTGTTTTGGATCCCTTTTAGATCAAAGTTACTCATAGGATCCTATTAAGTGAACTTGCCTTTTCTTAACTGTGTGTCTCGGCTGTTGTTGATAAAAATCCTCCAAGATACATATCTAAGGCTCTTTTATGTTTTGTAATGTTGTTTTTTTTAACTCTTTGCACAGTCCAAATTCTTGTGATTTGTTCATAGATACCACCATATTTCCTCTATGTTGAATTTGGCATATATTTTTGTAGAGACCCTTGTATGAATGAGGATGTTTCTAACCATGAGAGAGAGGAAAAATTTCATGGGATCATGTCCCTAGAGATGTAGGGCATGCTCTTTGCATGTTCGAGGATGGGGGGCCACCTCAAAAATGTCTCTGGCTATCCTTGATTTGCAAGCGATTGCTTAAGGACATCTTCTATATGGCCTTTGCAAACTGGGGGAATTGGTGTATCCTTTGATCCTACAGGGGACAATGGGTCATCCCTTATGTCCCATCCATCTAGAAACTAGGAAAAAATACAAAAAAAATCCCACTCCAAATCTCCCCCACCCCAAACAGAAGCAAGGAAAAATCGATTAAAATTACAGGGGAGTTGCTTGGAATTTTATCAAATAACAGCTTTACAGGGGAGCCATTTGTTAGTTTTTTGGGTTAATTTCAAAAGTGTTTATACCATGTTTTTGGTTTCCTCACCATATTTTGGGTACATAGTGTATGTTTATCCCTTGCATGGTCGGAAATGGATTGTAGCATGCAATATTGTCCATGATAAATATGCACAATTGAGAGAGATTTCTAAGTGGATGCTTCACCTTAGGATGGTGCTACCTTGGATTTCTTCCCTTAGGAAGTGGAGATCTCTTGCCTATATGGTGGATTCCCTTCATTGTGGGTTGGGACAATGCTGTGATACTATCTTGTTAGGGTATTTCCTTCTAAAACTACTATTGCCCCTGTAAACCCAACATTTATTTTGAGGGTGGGTAATATCTACATTGAAAACTTGAATTGGACTAAGGATGGAGTATGCATGCTTTTGGAAATTATGGGAACAGAAACATAGTGAAGTTAGCATTGATGAGTTACACAATAAAATATGTCTTTGGTTTTTTACTACTTCCTCCAACACTAAGCCACATAATGGTTGTTGAATCCACAAAAGTAACAAGGTAATGAATATCAACATTGGTATGCCTTGTGACTCTTCTTGTAACAAAAACAAGTGACATAATATTTCTAGTTCTGAAACCTTTCTTGCTTTCACTTGGGATTTCTCTCTCCCAAGTTACTTGTTCTTGCAACTATTGGAATGTGCATGGGTGCTTAACTTGTTTTCTTGCTACCTTTCTCAGAGCTTACAAAGGGATATTGATCATTCTTTGTGATTTATTCTTTGGTTGGAGTTGTTGTATTTCCTCAATATTGAGCTTCCACAAAGATTATCTTTGAGGCTTTCACATTATTTAAATGTGTCTTAGAACATCCACCTTTGACTTCCTTACCACCATAATATCCTAAATGAACATGTTGTAGTCTAGAGTTTACTGCAATGGGGCTCTTCATGCCTTAACCATGATTTTCAAGACATTGGCCATCAACACCCATCATTTGCAAAAACTTCAACCCTATCTCTCTGGTATGAAATTCAAAAGTACCAAAAGACTCATATGTTGATTGAAATTGATCTAGGGGTGAAGTTGAAGTGCTTACCCTAAAATTCCCTCAATCATGGTATGCACATATTGAGTCAAAACAAGGCTCCTTTCTTTCTTAATATTTTCCACCTCCATTTAAAGACTCATCAATATGGCTTTCTTACAAGCCAACTATTACACTATATTTTCCACAACCTCAAAATTTGTCTCCTTAAGAAGCTTCACATGGATTTACAAAGTTTTATGCAACTCTTCATTCTTCTCGTCCAACTACTGGAAAGTCTTTTCTAGTTGTTAATTATCCTCATAGATTTGTTTATTCATCTCCTATAGTTCCTAAAGTATCACTCTCTTATGATTTTTTCCCATGGATTCCTTATTGCAAGTCCATAGATTCATAAATATATTTCTATGATACCAATCGATCTAAATCTTTTAGATGAGTTGAAATCTCCCAATGGCACTCATATCAAATTTCAGTTAAAACCAAATAATAGGTATCTTGAATATTATCAACCATATATTATTTCCTTATTAAGCAAAAATAAAACTGAAGACAAATGAAATCATACAACAATATACCAATATTTTTAAGGAGAACCCTTTTGCACAAAAAACTCCAATATGATATTCAATATAATATATTGCAACCAATGCATATTGTCTTTTATTAGAATTACTAATCATGCAATCTAGGTGTTAATATTGCTCCTCTACCCAATTCTTAAAGGGTGCTAGCTCAATGGAAGAGCGCATGCCTTACAAGCAGGAGGTTGGCGGTTCGATTCCTCCGTGCCCTAATGATATTGTAATGTATTTCTAAAAAAATATTTCTTGTGATAATTTATATTAGTTGCTAAACGGGAAGCAAAATGTGGCAATAGTGTGGGAGTAAAAATGGATGATAAATTGGGCACTAAACTGGTAGCAAAACATGGTGCTAATGTTGACATCAATAGAGATGCAAAACTAGGCGTTAAAAAGAGGCCCAACACTTGACGCTAATGAGGAAGCCAAACATGGCATTGATATGGTAGAAAAATAAGATGTTACTTTGGATTAAAAACATGGCACTACATAGGAAGCAAAATATGGTGCAACAATAGAAGAAAATTTTGGCTCTATCTTGGTAGAAAAACACGATGCAAAAAAGGAAGCAAAAATTGGTGCAAAATTAGAAGCGGAAATTGGTGTATATTGGAAGTAAAACGTGGTGCAAAATGGGATGCTAAAGTCGTAGCACACATGGATGCAAAATTGGATGCTAATTTGGATGCAAATATGGCGCGAATGTAGATGCAGATATAAATGCTAACATGATGCTTTTAAGGATGCAAATAGGGTTCTTATGGGGATGTCATTTAGGAAGTAAAAGATGACGATCTCTAGGAAGAAAAATAGGATGTTATTTAGGAAGCAAACCTCGACGTCATTTAGGAAGAAAAATTGAACGCTATTCTGGAAGCAAAAAAATGGGCGTTATTTTAGACATCAGAAAGGATGCTATCTAAGAAGCAAAAAAAGATGTTATTTTAGACTCTTTACATTTTTTCCATGATACGTCCCATTTAGTGTCTACTTTGACCACTCAATGAAAAAAGAATTACACTAAAAAAAGCCACTAAATGGGACGCTAATTCCAGGATTTGTTGTAGTGTAGGGAATTATTTCTTCATCAAGACTGATCACTAGAGACTGAACAATTTATTGGAACAATGGGTCTCCTCCCCAGCACACCTGAAATGGGTTAGCCAACTCATGGGTTATGCCTATGAGATCACTTACAAGAAGGGTAAGGACAATCTGGTGGCGGATGCTCCTTCTCGGACATTTGATGACCCAGTTTCTGTTTCAGCTATTTTTATGATTGTTCCAAATTGGTTGCAATCTATTCAACGGGGCTATATCTTCTATGAACTCCATGCTTCTCCATCGGTGGGGCACTTTGGGTTCCTCAAAACGTATGACCGGGAACAGTGTAAATTATTTTGGCAGGGACTGAAAAATGAAAATTCAATAGATGGTGGCTAACTGTGATACTTTCCAGGTCAACAAGGGTGAAATGACACTCCTTCAAGGATTGCTCGAACCCTTTTCCATCCCTACACAAATTTGGACAACTATTTCTATGGATTTCCTTGAAGCGCTCTAGTGGTACAATACCACATCTAAAATGACAACATATGAAGAAATCTATGGACAAGAACAACCAGTTCTTTTTCCCTACACCCTCAGTAGTTCCCAGTTTAGGAAATTGACTCGGTTCTTTGAAACCGTGATTAGATTTTTCTGATTTTGTAGGACAATCTTCACATGGCAAGAATTCAAATGAAACAAGAAGCCGATCAGCACCGTTCTGAGTGCACTATTCAAGTAGGTGATATGGTTCTTCTTCATCTATAGCCTTCCAAGCAATCCTCCCTGAAACTCAAAAGGCGTTAGCTTCTCTCTCAATCTATCACAGAGGTATTAATTCAGTGGCACAGAATGCAACCTGAGGATGCTACAAGGGAACCACTCCTTCACATTTCGCATCAATTTCCACATCTAAAGCTTTGAGGACAGAGATTTTTCTAAGGGAGAGGGGATGTTAGGAACCTATGTCAACCCTTCTCTTTACTTTGTTAGTATATTGTTGTTGGACGCATATGCTTTTTAATTCATATCATAGTAGTGTTTGATCCATAGTTTGTATTATCCCATGGTATTGACCCATAGTATTGGACACATATTCTTTGTAAGTCGTCTCATAGTATTATATGTTCCATGGTATTGACCCATAGTATTGGGCATAGACTTAGTATATAAGTGCGTGTTGAGGCCAATGAAGGCACCGTGAAGTTATTTGTATTGAGCTTACTCAAAGGAGGTTTCCCCATTGAAGTGGCCCGTGATCAATAAATCAATTTTGAGTGTTGTTATTTCTGCTATCTCATGCATTTTCATTAATTAATTGTTGCAGATTACTTAGAGAGAGAGAGAGAGGGGTGGGGTTTGAGGTAGGTGGAGTAGTAGGAGAGAGAGAGTGTCAGAGAGGGGGTTAGTAAGGGTTAAGTGGAGAGAGAGAGAGAGAGATGAGGTGGGGTTTAGTGGTAGGGGAAGGAGTAGGGGTGAGAGAGAGAGAGAGAGCCACTTTATGGGGTAAGGGTGATCATGAGTAGGAGGGAAGAGGTAGGTTATGGGAGAGAATGATAGAAATTGAGGGGATAGGGTTTTTTGGAGGAATATGGTAGCTAGAGACCCAGAGAGAGAGAGAGAGTAGGAAAGGGGAAGCGATGGTTAGTATGGGGAATTGGAGGGGGGTTAGGGAGAGAGAGGGGGGTCAAGGATTGTGGGGTAGAGAAAGGGGTGGGGATTAGGTCTAGTGGGAGAGAGATACATGTAGGGATTAGGTATAGTGGGAGAGATAAAGGGGTGGGGTTTAGTAGTAGGTGGAGGAGTAGGTGAGAGAAATAATAAGAGAGGGGGGTAGTAAGGGTTAAGTGGAGGAGGAGAGGGATAGATACATGAAGGGGGTTTTAGTGGTATGCAGAAGAGTAGAGGGGTGAATAGGGAGAAAGAGAGAGAGAGAGAGAGAGAGAGAGAAGAGAAACAAGGATGTAAGTTGTATGGGGTGGGGGATTAGGAGAGATAGAGAGAGAGGGTGGGTTTTAGTGGTATGGGGAGTAGGAGAGAGAGAGGGGGGATGGGATTTTAAGGAAGGATGAGTTGGAGAGGTTTAGGGAGAGAGACAGAGAGAGAGAGAGAGAGAGAGGGTGGTTAGGGATAGTGATATAGAGATAGAGGTGGGGGTTAGGGGTAGGTGAAGGAATAGAGGAGAGGGAGAGAGTTAGAGAGGGGGTTAGTAAGGGTTAAGTTTAGGAGGGAGAGAGAGAAAGTGGGGGGGGTTAGTGGTAGGGGGAGTAAGTATGAGAGAGAGAGAATTGAATGGAAGGGTGAGGGTGATCATAAGTGGGGGGAAGACGGGGGTTGTTGGAGAGAGAGAGAGGGAGAGAGAGAGAGGGAGAGAGAGAGAGAGAGAGAGAGAGAGAGAGACGGGGACTAGGTGACTAGGGTTGTTGATTAGGGATGTTGGGGGATAGAGAGATAAATAAAGTGGCTTTAGGATTTTGGGCAGGAGTAGGGTGGTTGGAGAGAAGGGGGTTATATATGAGGGGTCGGGGTGTAGGGAGACGTGGATAGAGAGAGAGGGTGGGCATGGGTAGTAGGATAGAGAGAGAGAGATGCGAGAGAGAGAGAGAGAGAGAGTATGTAATGGGGAGGGATGGTTAGTAGGGCGAGTTAGAGGGGGGTTAGAGATAAAAAAAAGGGGGTTAGGGATAGTGGGAGAGAGATAGGGGTGGGGCTTAGGGCTAGTGGAATAGAGAGAGGAATGGGGGTCATGGTTAGTGGTAGAGAGAGAGTGGTGGGGTTTAGCGGTAGGTGGCGGAATGGGGAAGAGGAATAGTAGGAGAGTGGAGGAGAGAGAGGGGGGGTAGGGGTAGTAGGAGAGAGAGAGAGGGAGGATGGAGGGAGGAAGGGATAAACAAGGGGGGCGAGGAGAGTGAGGAGTGTGGGTTTGTGTGTAGGAAGGGATGGAGGGAGAGATAGATATATATATACGGAGAGATAGGTATATAAAGGGAAGGGGGAGGGGTTGTTAGTAGGGGGAGTTAGAGAGAAGTCCAGGAAAAAAAGGGGGGTTAGGGCTAGTGGGAAAGAGGGAGGGTCGTGGCTTAGGGATAGTGGGAGAGATAGAGAGATGGAGGTTAGTGGTAGTGGGAGAGAGATGGGTGTCATTTAGGGGTAGGTGGAGAAGTAGGGGAGAATAATATTAAGAGAGGGGGTTAGTAAGGGTGAAGGGGAGGAGGGGAGGAAGAGATCGATGAAGGGTGGTTGGTAGGGGAAGGAGTAGGGGGTGTGATATAGAGAGTGGGTCATGAGGGGTGATTACAGGTAAGAGGTAGGATGGGGTTTTGGGGAGTAGGTTGGTATAGGAGAGGATTGGTGAGGGTTGGAGAGAGAGAGAGAGAAAGAGAGAGAGCGAGAGAAGCTTTTTAGATTTAGGGGGAGTATGAGGGGGGTTAGTAGTATATAGAGAGGGGGGGTTAGAGGTAGGGGGAGTAGTATGGAGATATATAGAGAGGGGGGATGGGGTAGGAGTGGGTGGTGGGGAGAGAGAGGGAGAGAGACAAAGAGAGAGAAGGAGAGAGAAGGATAGATATAGATGGGTAACTGGTTGGTGGTAGGGGGTGGGGACTAGGGTTAGGGGAGACACACACACACACACACAGAGGGAGAGAGATGGCATGGGTAGGGGTATGAGGAGTGGGTGGCAATGGTATGGGTAGGGGGAATGAGGACTATGTTGATGTAGATATATATATAGATAGAGAGATAGGGGGTAGGGGGTGATTATGAGTAGGTGGAGGATGGGAGTTGTGGGAGAGAGAGAGAGAGAGAGAGAGAGGGTTAGATATTGATGGTTTAGGTGTTTGGGGAGTAAAGTGGTTAGAGATAAGGGGGGTTATAGGATAGGATTGGGTGGTAGAGAGAGAGAGAGAGGGTGTTAGGGACAAAGGGATAGAAAGGGGGATGTGTGTGAGAGAGAGAGAGAGAGAGAGAGAGAGAGAGATGTCTCTACGAAGAGAGGGGAGGTAGCATATGAGGGATAGATTGAGAGAGGGAGAGATATAATTGTTAGGCTGGGAGGGATGGATGGGGAGATTATGGGATGGATATACTGGGAAATGGTGGTATGGAGAGAGAGGAGTAGAGTGTGAGAGATAGATAGGAAACGATGTAAAAGGGATAGATTGGGAAATGGTGGGAGGGAGAGGGAGAGGGTTAGAGTGTGAGAGATAGATAGGGATATATTTAGAGAAAGGGGAAAATATAACACGCATGCATTTTTATTTTAGTAACATGTGTCCGTTATTAATATAAAAAATCATGTGCATTACTAAAATAAAAATGCATACGCATTATTAACCTGTGCATGTTATTTTTGGAACAATAACTTGTGCAAGGTTTTTAATTTAAAAAAAGAATGGTGTGATTTACTTTTTCTGTCTATGTGGTGGATGATTTCTCCTCTTTGGTTTTAGGTTTGGACTACAAATAACAAAACACATCCATTTTTTCAATTCCTCATTTTTCAACCTCAAATCTACATATGCTCTCTGTGTTTGTTGTTAATGAAATTGCCACACTTATACAGATGTGTGTGTAGATTCCAAATAAACATTTCTTTTAGCAAGGATATTGTTTTATATTTTATATTTATTTTTACTTGTTCATATGTCAAATTTGTAAAAAGAACGGGTTTCTTATTTTATTTGTAACTTTTGATTGGTTCACCTATTTTGAAAATGAAAAAGAAGTTGCACAACTACAAACAAAACCTACACACTAAAAAAATGGTTCATTGATTGTGTTAAGACCCTCATAGTAGGGCCTAATGATCGAACTTCTCAATATATGGATTCACTAAATTTATTAATTTAAAATATATATATATATATAATTAACATAAAAAAATTATGGAAAGGTAATTCCACATAAGAATCATCTGTTATCTATAACTCTACAATTTATTTTTCAAAAATTCATTGTTTACATACCAAACCTAGGCCCTATTGCAAACACATGCATTATGTTAAAGAAAAAAATTAATATACCAATATTATAAGGAGAACACCATTTTATTGGAGTTATACTAATTTCCCATAAATAAAAGTTATGTATTCCGGAAGGTAACTCTATTGTCTATGTGTCTTTTTTTACACCGTGCTATAAAAAGTTGTACACATATATTTGTGTTTTTATAGGTTTCTATTACAACTAACATGTCATAATTGGGTAGCATTACCTTTCCCTAACCCTAAATTTATTTTATGCATTCAAAAACACAATTTAAATAGTGAAAGTATCAATCATTAATGCAATTAAATAAATCAATTTTTTATTTTTTATCTATGAGTATGGTAAATCTAGTGATATCTAATTACTTATTTTATTTATTTATATTTGTGATTTTTAATATGATATTGTTAGTTAAAATCAAGTAAAATCAACTTAATTTTTTAAATAGTGTTATTTTTAATTTAATATATAATTTTATTGTGAAAAGTGAAAATTTTAACATAACATGCTTATATAAAAATCAACCTGGGAACTTTGGGTCGAGGGCTATTTTATATTTTTCCAAATCTCAGTTGTTCTCCATAAAGTTTGGTGTAGGAATTAGGACCAAAAATAGAGTGAAACTCTATTCTTTATGGATTCTTTTATGCTTTTCTTTTGAGAAAGGTATATATTAAATTCATATTTTTGATAATCCCAAATCAGTCATGGTCTAGTGTAATAATTAGTGAAACATTTATAATATTCCCTATCTCCTTTTTGTATAAAATTGTACCTTTCAAACCGACATTGTAGTCAATATTCTTTATGAACATCTTCTGGAAATTCAACTCTGTAACAGATGCATTGTCAAAACAAGCTATTGAGCTTTCTGAAGGTTGTTTATCTGATCAAGAGCACTAGGAAAATCCTATGTATCCTATATAGAATCATATTATCTTTTGAGTATATTTTTAAAAATCAAAGTCTCATAAATGGAGTATGATAAACAAATGTTAATGTTATTTTTTATATAAATGATGTGCATGTTTATTGTTTTGAGGGGCATCTCTTTTTTGGATGAATATATTTAATAGGAACTGGAGGCACAAGGAAATATTATTCATGCTTTTGCAAGGATAAATTTTGGATGACTATATGATGCAGGAGCATCGAGACCTAGGTAGATCAGTCGAAGTTGATCGATCGAGGAGAGCCGACCAGCGGGAGTGCCAATGACCACTGGTGCAGGAAGCAGGTTGACTTGTCAAAGTCAGCAAGTCGAGCAGAAGCAGTCAGAGTGCGATCAACTGAAGGACCAGCAGATGTCATGAGAGGTCGAGGATCGACAGGAAATGGTTGATAGACGATGAGCAATGTAAGAGGTCAGGTAGTTAACAAGTGGTCGAGCTACGACACGACAAGGTTTGGAGAATCCAAATATATTGGGAAAGGAACAAACCGATGGGGCAGTCGAGATGGGACTGTATTGCTATTGTAGGGTCGAAAGGACAGAAAGTCAATAAACTGTACTTAGTAGCCGTTCGGGGTTGCTGAGGAAGTTATGATAGTTATTGCAAGTTGGTGAAGGACATGACCGTGGATGTCATGGACAGAAGCTATACAACACATCTAGAAGCTGATAGTGCAGATTCACAAGATTTGGACAGGATCGACGAATGGAGGGAACGCGTTTCTCGGGATTGTAACAATCTTGGAAACAACACCCGCAGAGTAGAAGGGGACGAGAAGGCTTTCAGTCTAGGGGGGACTGTTCAGTAGAGCAGAGCAGAGCATAGAGCCAAGAGAGTTGTGAAGAGTCACACAGGCCGAGTGCAGAGTGTTGAGATCGAACCATAGCTCAGAGTTTCATGGTGAACTAGGAGAGGGTGAGGTCGACACACAGGGAGAACACACCACAGTTACTTCGTTACTGTAACGGCTGAGGCCAATTGTAGTTAGTTATTTGCTTACAGTTATTTTATATTGTAACCGATTTTGGAGAAGTAATATAAGCCAATCCAGGCATCTTGTTCCACACCTTGTTTGTGTGAGCATTGTGGTTTGTGTCGTATGTATTGTTAAGCAAGAACCTTATTTCCATAGGGTGACTTGCATCAGTTGGTATCAGAGCCCGAAGGTGAGTCTGGTTGGAGAAGAGAAGATCATACCAACCCGAATTACATCAGTTGGTATCAGAGCCTAGAGGAAAGTCCTGTTGGAGAAGAGAAAATCATACCAACTTGACTTGCATCAGTTAGTATTAGAGCCTGAAGGCGAATCTGGTTGGAGAAGAGAAGATCATACCAACCTGACTTGCGTCAGTTGGTATCAGAGCCCAGAGGTGATTCCGGTTGGAGAAGAGAAGATCATACCAACCTGACTTGCGTCAGTTGGTATCAAAGCCCGGAGGTGATTCCAGTTGGAGAAGAGAAGATCATACCAACCTGACTTACGTCAGTTGGTATCAAAGCCCGGAGGTGAGTCCGGTTGGAGAAGAGAAGACCATACCAACCTGACTTGTGTTAGTGTTGAAGGTGTGAGGATTTTCAATGAAAGTTGAAGATGGCTCATAGAGGCGTTAATGTCTGAGGATGAAGAGCATGTGGCACAACAACTGTCACAGTGGATCATGAGATGTTCGACGAATGCGTCCGAACGATGCGAACTTTGACAAATGAAGTCGCAGTGATCAAAGAAAACCAAAGGCGTGGTTGCATTCCTGAAGCACTAGACCACAGAGACGAGGAAGTCGAGGAAGTGGAAGCTCGGGAAGCCACAGCAAAAGAACCAAATGAAAAACTCATCAATCTTCTGACAGAAATGAGAGGTCAGGCGAAGATAGATGTGCGTACGTACTTAGGAAGCCTGGACCCAGAAGACTTGATCAACTGGTTTAGAGAGATGGAGAAATACTTCGACATAGAGCAGATCGAGGATCTTAAACGGGTTAATACTGCGTGTCTAAGGTTGAAGGGTCATGCCTCGTTGTGGTGGGACAATGTACAGGCCGACAGACTCAAGAAAGGTTTCCAAGTTGAAGGGAAAGTTCTTTCCAAGTGACTATGCAATTTCCTTATTCTGGAAGTTACAAAACTTTCGACAAAAAGAGATGACTGTGAAAGAGTACACAGAGGAGTTCTACTGATTATCGATTTGGTCAGGACAGACTAATGAAGGAGAAGAAGCTGTCGCCAGGTATGTAAATTTCCTGAAGTATGCTGTTCAGGATGAACTTAGCATGTCGAGGTTCAGAGCGGTCGGCGAAGCCTATCATCTAGCTTTGAAGGCAAAAGAGAAATTGTCAAGGAAGTCCATAATGACCAGAGGCAGGATGACTAGTCGGGGTGGAAGGACTGTCTCTATGAAAGGTCAAGGTAGTGGCCACAAGATAGAAGGTGTGAAATATAGTTGACGCACAGAAGGGACATTGACAAAGGACAGAGCGCAAGAGAACCGACACAATGGTCGTGAGAACCATGGTCGAGGTGCATATAGTCGAAGTGGTCCATCCGACAAGAATGGAGCTAATAGACCAGCCATAATCTGTTACAAATGCCATGGAATGGGTCATAAGGAATATGAATTCCCAGAAAACCTACATGTTGCAGAAGAGTCGAAACCCAGACGTTGAAAGGATGAGCAAGTTGACAAGAGGGAAGAGTCAGCATCAGACAACAGTGAAGGTGAGAAAAAGAAGAACCGGAATTTGACGGTTCAGAGAGCTTTGATCTAGGAAGATCAACGCGACTCAATGGAACCAACACAATGGAAGGCAATCTTTCAAACAAAAGTGTGGATCGGAGAATGGCGATGCAATACCATAGTTGATGGTGGAAGCACAAAGAATCTTGTGTCGATAGAAGTCATCGACAAGATCGGGTTGAAGTGTCGAGAACACCCACACCCTTACAAGATCTCATGGTTGCAGAAAGGACACCATGTAAAGGTGACCAAACAGTGCCTGATCAACTTCAAAGTTGAAGGATTGGAGGACAGCGTACTGTGTGATGTAGTTCCCATGGATGCATGCCATCTGTTGTTGGGGAGACCATGGCAATATGATCAAAAGATGATCTATGACGTTTTGTTAAATTTTGAGCATTAATTCACAATACTCTAGGATCTTTACTAAGAGAATAAAATGTAGAGTATATCAATGCATAACAATCATAATAAGCATGAGAAGCATCACAAGAATCAAAAGCATGAGAGACAAGAGACACAGAGTTTCCGTGGGGAAAACCCTAAGGTGAAAAACCCCGCAACTTCCTTAGAGATAGAGAGAGCAATGGCTCAACCAAAGTACAACCAGAATACACTGAGATAGTCTCCTAGTAGTAGATGATCCTCCTCCTCACTAGTGCACCACTTTTTGAGTGAGAGAAGTGTGAGTTTCCAAGTGATCAAATAGATATCTCCCGATCTCTATTTATACTTAACCTGTTTGCCCAGTTACACTATGGGGTCGACTTGTATAGCTAGGTACATCCACAATATAATATATATTTTAGGGCCGACCCCACACATGGTGGTCTAATAACCCATCAGCAAGTACCCACACTTGCGACACTTGTCAATACACATGATGAAACTTCCTTATAGAGGAATAACACATCTCTTATAAGGGTACAATAAATATATATGAAATACATAGATGAAATACATTCCGAAGTTACATATACATCAACACTCCCTCTTAACTAGGAAGGTATTTCTCGACACAGATCTTCTAGACAAGCCTTCTTCGCGGGATCATCGTCATCATCACCGTCACTGCTACTGCTATCTCAACCAATCTCTAAATCTACTCACCATAGGAAGTTCTACAGAGCCAGTCCTTTTTCATACTGGATGTAGGCCCACCACCTACAGGTCTTCATCACTAGCCATACTGTGGAATCCTCGGGACTTATTACGTGCATCACAAAACCTCAAAAGAGCATCCTAGGATGTTACGGGTACACAACTCTGACATGTAGGATCTCCCAGGGCCGTATTATATGTGACCTCACCACAAAACCTCGCAAGAGTATCCTAGGATATTACGAGCACACAACTCTACCTATAGGATCTCCCAGGGATAGATTACATGTGGTCACCACAAAACCTCGCAAGAGCATCCCAGGCTGTTACGAGCACACATCTCTACCTATAGGATCTCCCAGGGACAGATTATATGTGGTCATGGAAAAACCTTGCAAGAGCATCCCAGGACTTATTACGGGCACACAACCCAACCTATCGAATCTCCCAGGGACAAATTATATGGCATAGGACAAAACCTCGAAAGAGCATCTGCCAGATATCCCAGGGCCAAATTATATGCCATAGGAAAAACCTCGAAAGACTATCTGTAGATCTCCCAAGGCCAAATTATATGTCCTCCCAGAGAAAAACCTCGAAAGAGCATTTGCCAGATATCCTAGGGCCAAATTACATGCCATAGGCAAAACCTCGAAAGACTATCTGCAAATCTCCCAGGGCCAAATTATATGCTCATCTGCACAACCTGATCCACGACCATAGAGTATCATCCTGATACTCACCATACATCATCCTGATGTATACATGATCATCCTGATCATCATCACTGCAACATCCTGCTGCATATCATCTGGAGCAACATCCTGAAGCTCGTCATCCATGATCATCCTGATCATACAATGCATCTACCTGATGCATACCAAGTATCTACCTGATAAATATCATCATACATGATCCACCTGATCATACAATGTATCCACCTGATACAAATACAAATACATGATCCACCTGATCATACAATGTATCCACCTGATACATATACAGATACATGGTCCAAGCATCCAACATGATGCATATACAAAATACATACAAATGATCCAACCGATCATATCCAGCATCCAACATGATGCGTACATACATATACATATAAATGATCCAACTGATCATATCCAACATCCAACATGATGCATACATACATATACATATAAATGATCCAACTAATCATATCCAGCACCCAACATGATGCGTAAATACATATACATATAAATCATCCAACTAATCATATCCAACATCCAACATGATGCATATACAGAGCAGTAACTGGAGCATCGTCCTGATGCTCATCATCCAGCGCTTACATCCACAGTCATGTGAAGGATCCTCCTTCCAACATGCTTGGAATGGCTTCATCAAATGTGCCCATCACTTCTTCCTCGAAGTGTAGTCGATCGGAAGAACACCAAGCCTCTCCCTAAAGTACTCAAACTTCACCCTGGCTAGTGGCTTCGTCAGCACATCTGCAATCTACTCATCCGTCGCAACGTAAAGGAGCTTCACTGCTCCTCTCTGCACCATATCCCTGATATAGTGATATTTGATCTCTATGTGTTTCAAACTTTCATGAAATACTGGATTCTCAGACAACTTCACACAACTTTGGTTATCACAGAAGATACCAGTAGCATCCAATGGGAGATCAAATAAATCGGACAGTAGCTTCCATAGCCATACTACATCACAACTAATTGAATAGGCTGCAACATACTCTGCCTCAGCTGTACTCAGTGCTATGCAGGACTGCTTCCTACTAAACCAAGAGTTCACACTTGATCCCATACTGAAGCAGCACCCAGATGTGCTCTTCCTATCTGCAGCACTGCGTGCCCAATCTGAATCAACATAACCTTGCAGGTTAAACTTTTTATTCGCTTCATACTTGAGCCCATAATCAACTGTACCCTTCAGGTACCTCAGAATATGCTTTACAGCAACCAGGTGAACACTCCTTGGATCCATCGGGAACTGGCTCAATGTGTTCACCGCAAAGCAAATATCTGGTCTCATGTTTGTCAGGTACATCAAAGACCCAATCATCTGACGATACATAGAAACATCAACTAGCTCAAATGAAGCATCACAAAGAAGCTTCAAGTTCGATGCCATAGGTGTGGCCATGGCCTTGCAATCCATCACCCTGAACCTCTTCAGGATATCTACTACATACTTCCCTTGTCCAAGGAAGATCCCATCTACACTCTGCCACACCTCCATACCTAGTAAATAATGCATCATCCCTAAGTCCTTCATATCGAACTTAGCAGCAAGCTTCCTCTTTGTATCTGCAATCAATCTGTCATCTCCTATTACAAATAAGTCATCTACATACAGGAGTAGAATCACAGGATTCCCTTCCTCAACCTTGTAGTAAAGGTTGGAATTTGCTTTACTCTTGGTAAAGCCCAAACTAGATAGGAAACTGTCCATCCTACCATACCAAGTTCTGGGAGCTTGCTTCAATCCATACAAGGCTTTCTTCAATCTGCACACATATGACTCCATGTCATGTGTTTCGAAACTAAGTGGCTGCTCCACATATACTTCCTCTTCAACTACACCATTCAAGAAAGTAGTCTTGACATCCAGCTGGTGTATTTTCCATTTCATTGTTGTAGCCAAGGCAAGTACTGTTCTGATGGAAGTATACCTGGCTATAGGTGCAAAAGTTTCTTTATAATCTATTCCCTCTTTTTGAGAGAACCCACGAGCTATGAATCTTGCCTTGTATTTTTCTACGCTACCATCTACAGCATGCTTGATTTTGATAGATCCATATGGAAGTCATAACAAACTTCCCTTCAGGTCTTGGGACTACATCCCAAACATCATTCTTCATGATCGACGGATCATGGCATTCTTCTCATATCTTGGGAACTTCAATATCTTCAATAGATATCTTTGTTGCTGGAACAAATGTTGTAGTCCTTCCTTCGTAGGTGAAGGTATATAGTCTTTTCTACAAAACAAGTTAAATTGCATGATTAGAAACATCTCATAATTTTCAGAACAAATTCTTACACGTAAAGAAATATGTCACATAGTCATGCAATTATTTTAGCCAATGCTTCAATATAACATTTATCCATATCCTGTAACTTTTCTAGATGCTTGCCAATCTCTACCAGAACATTGTTAAGAGTGTGCACAACTCTCAACATGTTAACAAAGAGGTTTCATTCTAGATAAGTAGCAATGGAATGTTGTACAGTGCCATAGGCCACTTACCCATCACATGCATA
Organism: Larix kaempferi; assembly: GCA_027924585.1. Taxonomy (NCBI): domain Eukaryota; kingdom Viridiplantae; phylum Streptophyta; class Pinopsida; order Pinales; family Pinaceae; genus Larix; species Larix kaempferi. The sequence goes on along the minus strand of BSBM01001243.1, from coordinate 4,784,470 downwards.
TCAGTAGTATACTTTTCATTAATGCAATCATTCTAATATGCACAATTACTTAAACAAACAAATATGCAAGAAATGATAATTGAAATACTTATCTTTGTTTGTTTGTTGGGTGGACTCCCTCTGAGTGTTTGTTTCGTTGCAAGAGCTACGGAAGTAGCTTCTTCTACACCTTTATATTGTGAAATGTAGAGGGATGGTCAACTCCCTCTGGATATCTGCATCCTTGCAGAAACTACTGGAGTGTGCTCCCTCTTGATCTTTGCTTCCTGGATTACCTGTCCTTGAACTTATATACATCCTTGGTCCCTATGCATGCTTATTAGTATCATCATTGTGTTAACCTCGAGGTCTCATACATAATCATTAGTATAATCTTAATATTATCAAAACACAATAATCTCAAGCATGTATAGTCAGGATCATTTCAAACAGAAATAATAAGCATTCTTATGGTTAGTCATAAACATAATATACCTAAACCCGTGATTACTCAAACCTATGACTCTTTTGGTTAGTCATATCATTAATTAAGGTAAGAAACATAATATGCATAAGTCCTAGATTACTCAAACTTGTAACTTCAAGAGTAATCATTATCAATCATACAAAAGTATACGATATATATAACAAAACATACATGGTCATCATATTTGCTAGTTATGTCTAGCAATGTGTTCTTGTTCTCTTCAATGACCTGCATAACTCATTAGTTAACTTTTGCAAAAACAAATTATACATACCTCTATGTGATCCATGACTATGGATGAATCTTTGTCTTCATAGCATGTTCAGGTTGTCCCTTTAATTTGTACAATCCTCCCTCTTACTCTCCAATCACTACTGCATCATCTATTGTTTTATCCTTTGGCCACATTAGGACTTGGCCATCTACAAATGCAACCCTCATCCCTTTTGCATCCAATGCAGAGATGGAGAGAAGATTCTTCTTGAGCCCAGGTACATAAAGGACTTCTTTCATCTTCAAAGATTTTCCAGAATCTAGGTTATAGGAGGCTTCACCACTTCCTTTGATTAGGTATTGATAATCATCCCCAAGTTTCACCTTATGGGGTGATTCATGTTTAGATAGGTTTACAAAAGATTCCTTAAACCCAGTCATGTGTTTGGAAGCCCCACTATCAATTAACCAATCATTACAACCATAAGAGATAGTACCTGTGAGAGCAGAGATTAGAACATACTCTTCTTCACTTGATGAGTCATCATCACTATCATCACTTTTTGCCCTAGCCTTCTTCTTTGGAGGTTCATCATCCTCGGAAGCATGAGCATGGAACTTTCTTTTGCTGCCCTTCTTCTTTTTGCTGGAGTTGTTTTTTTTATCCCTTTTGTTCTTGGGACAATCTGAAGCAAAGTGACCCTTCTCATTGCATGTGAAGCATCTTAGATCCTTCTTATTCTTTTGATAGGATCTCTTGTAGCGAGAGTGCTCCTTCTTGGGCTTGCTTCTTTTGGTGTGAGATGCAAGAGCTTGATATTCACCTCCCATCTTTTCTTCACAAGCTACAAGTCTAGCTTCTTCTTGAGAGCATTCCTCCCACAGTTTACTGAAAGAGATCAATTTCTTTCTTGCACAGATTCCTTGAATAAAGGAGTCCCATGACCTAGGTAGGCCATTCAGAGTGGTCATAACAACTTCACCATTGTCCACTACTTCATCCACAGCTTCAAGTTGTTCCTTGATCTGAGAGACCTTGGAGAAGTAAGATTGAATGGTTTCTCCATTCAACATCTTGACCCCCTTCAATTGATTCCGCTGAGTCATCTTCCAATTTATGTTCTTCCCTTCAAATAACTTGGTCGGGGATTCAAACATCTCTTTGGGTGTCTTCAGAGATGACACATGGGGGATGAGATGGTCTTTGATAGAATTAGTAATGATTCTCTTTGCCTTGACCAAGTTCTTCTTATGCAATATCTTAGCCTCTTCATCTTCTGGGATAGGGATGTCTTCTTTTATATATGAGTCCAACTCATTCTCTTCCATGATTAACCCAATCTTATACCTCCAGGCTCGGAAGTTATCAGCCCCTTCAAGCTTATCCTCAAGATTGGTGTGGTGAGACATTTTAAAGATTACTTCAAATGGAAATAGAAAAGATTTAGGTCTTACCACTTGAATTGCTGAAAACTGGATCTGGTCCCGGATTAGGGTTTGTTGGAAAAACCCTAAAAATTCAAAATGTGAATTTCAACTTTCTGAAAGGGTAGAAAGATGTGCCTTGATGAACTAATAAACCTGGTGTATTCATAAATTGAGATCTGCAAAGCTACACCCTTCAAAATTGCCTTTTTGTCTTCCCGGATTCACTAAGGAGAGCCCTGAATTAGGGTTTGAGTTTCCCAGAGATCTACCCAGCCAAAAATCTCGATCCAAAGCTCTAAACTTTGATTTTTGCAAGGAGCTTCCAACTATGTCTTCATATTCTAGAAATTCCTATTTTTGTGGAAACCCTAATTTTTAGGGCTAAATCTGAAAAAGCTCAAAATTGAATTCCGATTGGATAGATAGATTCTCCTTGATGAGTAGAGTCAATCTACTATAGTGTTTTTCAAAAATCTATGGAGAGAAACCCAATAAACAAGAAACCCTAGTTTCCATCACTACACAATGTCTTCTTCTCAGGTTAGCTCTGATACCATGTTAAATTTTGAGCATTAATTCACAATACTCTAGGATCTTTACTGAGAGAATAACATGTACAGTATATCAATGCATAACAATCATAATAAGCATGACAAGCGTCACAAGAATCAAAAGCATGAGAGACAAGAGACACAAAGTTTCCATGGGGAAAACCCTAAGGTGAAAACCCCCACAACTTCCTCAGAGATAGAGAGAGCAATGGCTCAACCAAAGTACAACCAAAATACACTGAGATAGTCTCCTAGTAGCAGATGATCCTCCTCGTCACTAGTGCGCCACTTTCTGAGTGAGAGAAGTGTGAGTTTCCGAGTGATCAAATAGAGATCTCCCGATCTCTATTTGGTTAACCTGTTTGCCCAGTTACACTATGGGGTTGGCTTGTATAGCTAGGTACATCCACAATATAATATATATTTCAGGGCTAACCCCACACATGGTGATCTAATAACCCATCAGCAAGTACCCACACTTGTGACACTTGTCAATACACCTGACAACACTTCCTTATAGAGGAATAACACATCTCTTATAAGGGTACAATAAATATATATGAAATACATTCCGAAGTTACATATACATCAACACAATTGAGCTAACATAGTCATAGTGTGGAAGAATGGCGTGAAAAGGACTCTTAAGCTAGGGCGAGGAGAGCCAGCCGACAGCAAGGATGGCGAGAGCAACCTTTGGGAAAGGCGTGTGTTGATGAGCACCGCCAAGGTATTCCTCGCAGAGGAGAAAAAGCAGTCGAGATGTTATGCAATCATTCCAAAAGGACCATATGTCGAAGGAACGACCGATATGGAGAGCATTCCGGTTGAAGTCAAGGAGTTGCTCGAAGAGTTTAGGGACATAATGGCTGATGAGAAGCCGATGGGATTACCGCCGACAAGGAGCATATCCCATCAAATCGACTTGATTCCAGGGTCGAGTCTTCCAAACAAAGCACCATATAGGATGATTCCGGCAGAGGGATAGGAGCTCAACCGATAGGTTCAAGAGTTGTTGGACAGGGGATTGATCCGAGAAAGCTTGAGCCCATGTGCAGTACCAGCAGTATTGACACCAAAGAAGGGTGGCGAATGGAGGATGTGTACTGACTCCAGAGCCATCAACAGGATCACAATCAAGTATAGATTTCCATTGCCAAGGATGGATGACTTGATGGATTACCTAAGTGGAGCAACATACTTCACGAAATTAGACCTGAAGAATGGATATCACCAGATCAGAGTCATAGAAGGAGATGAAAGGAAGATAACATTCAAAACAAGAGAAGGGTTATATGAGTGGTTAGTCATGCCATTCGGATTGACTAATGCACCTATTACATTCATGAGACTGATGAATGAGGTACTGAAACCATTCTTGGGAAAGTTTGTCGTAGTCTATCTAGACGACATTCTGATTTTCAGTCGGACCAAGTCAGAACACTTGGAGCACGTTCGACAAGTATTGCAGAAATTACAGGAAGAGAAGCTGATGATTAACCTGCAAAAGTGTTTCTTCATGAAGAAGGAATTCTTGTACTTGGGATTTGTAATTTTAGGTAAGGGGTTGGAGATGGACCCAGAGAAGGTGAAGGAAATAGTAGATTGGTCAGAACCGACAAGTACGACCACAGTGAGAGCTTTCCATGGACTTGGTAGTTTCTACCAGAAGCTCTTCGGGGATTCAGTCGAATTTGTGCACCATTGACAGAATGCATGAGAAAGGGTGAGTTCAAGTGGATGGATAAGGCCCAGGAAGCTTTCGACAAATTGAAGGAAAAGGTCAGTGAGAGCCCAGTGTTGGTGCTCCCAGACTTTGACAAAATTTTCCAGGTCAATTGTGATGCGAGTGGAACAGCAATTTGGGAAGTGTTGAGCCAGGAAGGACGACCAATTGCATACTTCAGTGAAAAACATAGTAGAGAGAAGCAAAAATATTCGGTCTATGACCATGATTTTTATGCTATCATACAAGCATTGAAGAAATGGAGGCATTATTTGTTGCCACAGGAATTTGTGTTATACACCGATCATCAAGCGCTAAGGTATCTGAATACTCAGTCAAAGTTGGATCAGAGACACATGAAGTGGGTGGAGTTACTCCAGAGATATGCGTTCATGTTGCGACATAGGTCGGGAAAGTCAAACAAAGTTGCCGATGCGTTGAGCAGGAGAGTTGCGTTATTGAGCACGATAACTATTTAGGCAACAAGAATAGAGTCGATAAAGATGGAGTATGAATCCGTCGAAGATTTTGCGAAGGCATGGAAGGCGTGTCATGAGCCTTGGAGCACTGACAGAACTCCATATTTGAGTTATCTCATTGAAGAAGGTTACCTGTTCAGGGGAAGTCAGTTGTGTATTCCCAGAGGATCAGTGAGAGAGAACCTAATCCGAGAATTTCATAATGGAGGGTTAGCGGGGCACTTTGGGATCGACAAGACCAAAGCACTGATCGATGAAAAGTATTTCTAGCCAAGGATGTCGACAGATGTCAGAAAATGGGTTCGACAATGTCAAGTTTTCCAGTTGGCAAAAGGAAGGAGTCAGAACATGGGGTTGTATACACCATTGCCAGTACCAGAGAACCCATGGGAGCATCTTAGCATGGATTTTTTGTTAGGATTTCCAAGGACGCAGTAGGGGAACAACTGAATATTTGTTGTAGTCGATAGATTTTTGAAGATGGCACATTTCATACCATGTAAGAAGACAAGCGATGCCACAGGAATCGTTGTTCTATTCTTTAAGGAAATAGTCTGGTTGCATGGGTTTCCAAAGATTATCACGTCAAATAGGGATACGAAATTCATGGGGCATTTCTGGAGGACCCTATGGAAGAAACTCGACACGAAGTTAGAGTTTAGTTCGGCATATCATCTACAGACATACAGACAGACCAAGGTTGTAAATAGAAGTTTGGACAATCTTCTTAGATGTTTAGCAGCCGACAAACCCAAGCAGTGGGAGAATGTGTTGGCATAGGCAGAGTATGCATATAACAATTCTATGAATCGATCAACAGGACTGAGCCCATTCCAGATTGTTCAAGGGAGGAGTCCACATGTTGTGGCAGATCTGGTCGAATTGCCGACAGAAAGAGCGCGGATACAGAATCATTCGCAGAGCATATGCATGAAGTTCATGAAAATGTACAAAGGCGCATTGAGAAGAGTAATGCGGCCTACAAGTTGAGATCCAACAGGAGGAAGAGACTATTGTCATTCCAAGAAGGGGACTTAGTCTATGCATATTTGCAGAAGGAACAATTTTCGACAGGAACATACAACAAGTTGAAGCTGAAGAAGATAGGACCATGCAGGATTCTGAAGAAGATCTCAGACAATGCCTATGTGTTAGAGTTGCCGAAAGACTTGAACATTTAAGCAACGTTCAATGTCGCAGACCTGTATAAATTTGAAGAAGGGTCAAGCAGTGGTACAGGTGAAGAAACAAGTATCGACTGGACATAACAGATTCCAGACCGACATAAAGAAGGGATCACAAAAGTAATCGATGAGCGCGAAGTGGGGCATACTCATAAATCGCGCATGAAGGAATACTTGGTGCGATGGACAAATGATGAGTTGCAGGAGGCAACGTGGATTTCCAAGAAAAGTTCAGGAGATTGACGAAGTAGTCGAATTCTTTTTCACTTGGGGAGACTGATGCAGGAGCATCGGGACCTAGACAGATCAGTTGAAGTTGACCGACCGAGGAGAGCCGACTAGCGGGAGTGCCGATGACCACTAGTGCAGGAAGCAGGTTGACTTGTCGAAGTCAGCAAGTTGAGCAGAAGCACTCAGAGTGTGATCGACTGAAGGACTAGCAGATGTCACAAGAGTTCTAGGATCGACAGGAAATGGTCGACAGACGATGAGCGATGTAAGAGGTCGGGTAGTCAACAAGTGGTCGAGCTACGACACGACAAGTTTTGGAGAAGCCAAATATATTGGGAAAGGAACAAACCAATGGGGCAGTCGAGATGGGACTGTATTGCTATTGCAGGGTCGAAAGGACAGAAAGTCAATAAACTGTACTTAGTAGCCATTCGGGGTTCCTAAGGAAGTTATGACAGTTATTGCGAGTTGGTGAAGGACATGACCGTGGACGTCATGGATAGAAGTTGTACAACACATCTGGAAGCTGACAGTGTAGATTCGCAGGATTTGGATAGGATCGGCGAATGGAGGGAACGCGTGTCTCGGGATTGTAATAATATTGGAAACAACACCCGCAGAGTAGAAGAGGACGAGAAGGCTTTCAATCTCGGGGGGATTGTTCAGCAGATCACAGAGCCGAGAGAGTTGTGAAGAGTCACGCAGGCCGAGTGCAGAGTGTTGAGATCGAACCATAGCTCAGAGTTTCGTGGTGAACCAGGAGAGGGTGAGGTTGACACACAGGGAGAACACACCACAGTTACTTTGTTATTGTAACGGATGAAGCCAATTGTAGGTAGTTATTTGCTTACAGTTATTTTATATTGTAACCAATTTTAGAGAAGTAATATAAGCCAATCCAGGCATCTTGTTCTACACCTTGTTTGTGTGAGCTTTGTGGTTTGTGTCATGTGTATTGTTAAGCAAGAACCTTATTTCCGTAGGGCGACTTGCGTCACTATATCTAGTAGGATCTAGAGGACTGATGGAAAAACCAGTATTTTTTGTTGTTGCAGGGATGGATGTTAGAAGTAATATGACTGGTTTGGGTCTCATAGGATATTTATACCTTGATTTCATCAATATCTCAAATATATGATTTTCTTGGTGGAAAAAAATAAAGGTGGGAGGAGTGGGAGGATTTTTTATTAGCCTTGAATGAAGTACCAAAATATTGTTTTCATAGGCTCTAAGAGTAGACTCAAATAACCAAGAACTTGGAAGGGTAGATGATGCCGACATTTTACATGTTCAACAAAGTATGTAATTGTATCACAAAGCAAATGAGAAATGAGATTGTGTACTTGGATAAGGGTTTTCTAGTTAAAAATGGGGACCCCTAATCAGAACAACACTAATTTTTTAAATGATATGAATTTTAATGGTTTTAAGTTAAATCATAATACATCCACTTTAGTGTTACCATATCACTTAGATGGATGTGATTCTTTTCACCATTAGAGGATCACTCATGCCTTCTATTCCTATGTCCCTTAATAGTAAATTCATTTCCAGTAATAATTCTTTAAAACTCCCTATGTGTTGACTCTGTTACAGAGGTGGGGAATTATGGTTGTTTTTTATGGTGGAAAGAGGTGGATACCAAGGTCAATTTGGTTTCTTTGGTTGATTACACAAAAAACCATAGTGTTGTAGGCATAGCACTAGGTGGAGAATTTAACCTATCCATAGTGAAAAGGGTGAACACTAAGCGTGGAACTCATCTTTCATCAACTTCAATCCTTTGATTACAGTAGTTTCATAGTTACAGACTTGGTAGAGTTATGGTAAACCTTCCTAAGGAGGTATTTATCTTGGTTTGAAGTATTTATGTATTTAAAACTTGGTTTCCAAATATTTGTAGGAAATTTTAGAGACTTGGGGTTTCCCTAGTGGGGGGGATGGTAGAGGAAGTTTGGTTCAATTTTGAAACTATTTCAAGTCCAAGTGTGAATGTAAGACATTGTATTTATGATTTGATCTATATTATGACACATACTTTCAGTAATGGGGATAGTGGAGGAGATAGAATAATTGAATAAGGTGAAGAATATTTTTAGGAGAATGAATAGCCAACTAGAGGAAATTAGACAAGTGATTGAATACTTTAGTATAATTATGTAGATGTAAGAAAATAATAAGAGGGAATTATCTCTTAAAAAACAATTCTTAGAAATATGAAAATATTACCAACATATAATCTTGATTTTTCTTAGAGGTTCACAATTCGTTGTAGGTCACAAAATTTCATCCATTGGTTTTGTGCAAGAGAAGAATGGAGAAGAATATTATGCAACAAATAGTTGTTTCATTCACATAATGACCAAACTACCAAGAGGGAAATTGTATGGATCACCCGATGACGTGTCTATGGCATAGGTTTATTTGGCGAACAAATTTGATTGATATTAGATATCTTTCATTTTTTTTCTCATGTTTATGGTTACTTAAACAATTAACTAGGAAATATATTTTATCTACAAGATATAGTAGATAGGCCCCAGGACATAGAATACTACAACCTTATTTGTTGTTTTGTATATCCTATTTCATCTCAGATGAGAGAATTTTGAAGTTTATTTTGTGAATTCTTTTTATTTGGGTCTCTCCACAACTCCTTTATAATATAAATCATATTTATTTTTCCAAGAAAAAAAAATTGTAACTTCTATTCCATGATAGAATGATAATAACATTCTTCAGGTGCTCAAAGCACGATACACATAAAATCAAGTACATGTTCATACTAAACCTACATGAGTACATGTGCCTCCTACACTTACAAGAATAAAATTACATTAGTAATGTACAATTCATTTCTTACCCTTAATAAAATAATATTCTATCTTTCTATTTTTCCCTTTCTTCTTTTTAATTGCTTTCCATCCTTTGAATTAATAGCCATAGTAAATAAATGTGAATTGGAAGGTCAGAGAGTAGAATTTGTTGAAGTAATTAGCTACTTTTTTTAATTTTCATGATGTTATTTGGTTCCATCCAAGAGAGCACTCAATACCATAGCCTCCTTCTAGGTGGAAATACTAGTGTCCATTTCATCTACTTTACCCCCCAAGAAATGTGTGGAGTATCTTATAGGAACTTGTGGATCTTGCTTTACCTCATTTCAATCAAGTTTAGTATATTTCAAACTTATTTCCTATGGAAAAACCCATTTATTTGGTTTTGATTGGTTCCACTTTTTTGGAGGGATGATCTTGAGCATGGCAAAGAGAAAATTAAGATACTAGAAGGACAATAATTCATGTATATATAAGAGAGACTTGATATGATATTTTCTTCATAGAATCCACCCTTCCTTCCATCTCTGGTATACTACAAATACCTTGGGGATACATTGAGAACTTGAATGGTGCTATGAAATCCGCATAATTATGCTTCCGAGGGTGTCAGAGTTAACCCTATTGAATTGCTATCACATTAATTCCAAGCTAAACATCGGGGAGCACATACTAGGTCCAAACTAGACCCACCATGACCCTATAAATCAAGCTAAGAATCGAGACCCACTCAAATAAATAATTACCCTCTTAGAAACACAATATCTTGTTAATTGAGAGATGAAGGTGAAAGAAAAAATTCCAAAACCATTGAACAAAACCATTAGAGTTTCCATAGGAAATCTAGAGATGCGCAACTAATACGAAGGAAAGACCACCTTCAAGACAATGTCCAAACTCCTCTCCACTAGAACCAAAATCGTAATTGAGCCAAATGCATAGAAAATATTGTCATGTTCCCATTCTGTTAGCACCATGAAGAAGATTAACCCCATGGGTCCTAGTGACAGATTGAATTAATTAATTAATGAGGGGTTAAGATGAGGCAATTAATTAATTACGAGTGTGAATTTAAATTTATTCATAGTTTTCTACCTACCTGGAATAAATCATTATGGAGCATTTAATATTATTGGTGCAATTAATATTTTTATTTGTTATGCTGAATAAATGGAGAAATTGTTCCACCAATTTGAATTAGTGGACAAGGTTGGAGGAATTACATGGAGTAAAAGTCAAGTAAGCACTAGAGTCCAAAAATGATGCCAAAAATGAGAAAAGAGGAATATTTCAAGAAAAGCAGCATAAATCCAGAAAGCATGAAAGTATGAAAAGCAGGAAAGTTCAAAAAAGAAGGAAAGTTTAGAAAAAGAGGAAAAAGGAAGGAAAGCCAAACAAATGCAAAGCAAAACAAGAAAGCAAAGCAAGGAAATTATTTCCACTCATCGGTGACCTATTCTCACATGTCACCAAGCCAAGTAACTTGCTCAATAGGTCAACATGAATTCTATAAAAGAAGGATTCCAACTCCATTTCACATCTTTCGCTAGTTTGAGAAATTTTATGAATGCATTTGTGCATATGAGACTTGGGAGATGTGCCCCTAGTCAAGCATGGGAGATGTGCCCTAGCTTTCTGTGAGAGGATGATGGCATTCAGCCATTGTCATTTATTTTATTTGCAGGTCCTGTAGCTGATCAAGATGAATTTGAAGATCAGAAAAAGCATCATCCATTCCAGATTTCGAATCTCCAAGCTTCCTATGGATTTCTAGAGCTAGTTCCTTGTGTAGAAGAAGAGAGATTTTTCCATGATTTTTTGAAGAGGTATTTTGGCCTATTTCTGATGTAATGAAAGTGAATGTAATCCTATGATATCAGTGGTCTAATTTTAGGAAGCTTATACAATTCTATGGTTCGAATCTCAGCTCCATTAATTGATTTCTAGTGTTGTAATGTTTAGTAGAAATGGAGAGAATGTTTTGCAATGATATGAGGAGCCGATTGGACCATATATGATTTAATAATAGTGAAATTAATCCTCTGATATCATTCAAAAAGAATAAAATTTCAGAACTCACATTTATTCTCATATTTCTCTACCCTCTCTAGATTTAGCTAGAATTTGACTAGTTTCCAGTTTGCAAGCAATAAATGTATGAAAACGTATCCAAATGAAGTAATTTTTGTTACTGGAGATCACTAATATGCCAAAACTCACATCCCATGCTCCATTTCAGAAATTCGTGACCCTTTAAATCCTTTTTGGAAATATTGAATTCACACTAGCTGAGTTGTCCTATAAGGCAATTTTGTGTATGTTTTTGTGAGACTTTCTCATATCTCTTTCTAACTTTATGGAATGATGTATTACTATTGAATTATTTTTATTAATTGATGTTTAACCTATTTAAGCTCAGAAACATCCTTCTCCAGTCTCCAATTAAATACCTCACCCATACTAGTCTGTATATGCTAAGTAGCCCAGAAGCATTGGAGTAAATTGAAGCTTGCTTCTATTGAAACATAAATGGTCTCAGTACTTTTTCCATAGGTACAAACGAAGATCATAATCTTCCATCGATTCATAGCCTTTGTTCTTTCCCATCTCCACCAATTCTAGCTTCCACAATCACAGTTTTAGTCAATTTTAAGAAGTCTTGGGGTTTTCTGCCACAATCCTAAGTTGGTACATTATAGTGGTATCCTTGCTACTGCAAAAATCCATACAAATTCCATAATCTAAACCTTTCCAAACTCATTCCTATAACCTTCTCAGTCAACACTCGACTAGCTTTCCCAAGACTAGTTCTGCAACTAGTTTTCATGTTTACTAGTTAATGTCTTAAAGTTTTAATTTTGGGATAAATTTTTAAGTGATATATGATCAGGGATATTACATTGGTATCAGAGAAATGTTTATGTATATGTAACTTCGGAATGTATTTCATATATATTTATTGTACCCTTATTAGAGATGTGTTATTCCTCTATAAGGAAGTGTCGTCATGTGGATTGACAAGTGTCGCAAGTGTGTGTACTTGTCAATGGGTTATTAGACCACCATGTGTGGGGTCGGCCCTGAAATATATATATTATAATGTGGATGTACCTAGTTAGACAAGTCGGCCCCATAAGGTCACTGGGCAAACAGGTTACTATAAATAGAGATCAAGTGATCTCTATTTAGATCATTCGGAAAGTCATCTCTCTCTCACTCAGAAAGTGGCACACTAGTGAGGAGGAGGATCATCTACTTCTAGGAGACTATCTCAAGTGTATTTTGGTTGTACTTTGGTTGAGCCATTTCTCTCTCTATCTCTGAGGAAGTTGTGTGGTTTTTCACCTTAGGGTTTTCCCCATGGAAACTCTGTGTCTCTTGTCTCTCATGCTTTTGATTCTTGTGATGCTTGTCATGCTTATTGTGATTGTTATGCATTGATATACTATACATGTTATTCTCTCAGTGAAGATCCTAGTGTATTGTGAATTAATGCTCAAAATTTAACATGGAATTAGAGCTAACCTGAGAAGAAGACATTTTGCAGTGACAGAAACTTGAGTTTCTTGTTTATTGGGTTTCTTTCCACATATTTTGGAAAAGCAATATAGTATATTGACTCTACTCATCAAGGTGAATCTATCTGTCCAATCAGAATTCAATTCTGATCATTTTCAGATTTGGCCCTAAAAATTAGGGTTTCCACAAAAATAGGAATTTCTGAAATCTGAAGACATAGCTGGAAGCCCCTTGCAAAAATCAAAGTTTAGAGCTTTGGATCGAGATTTTTGGCTGGGTAGATCTCCAGGAAACTCAAACCCTAATTCAGGGCTCTCCCTAGTGAACCCGGGAGGACAAAAAGGCAAATCTAAAGGGTAAAACTTTGTTGATCTCAAATTCTGAATGCACCAGGCTGATCAGCTCATCAAAGCACATCTTTATATCCTTTCATAAAATTTAAATTCACATTTTGAATTTTTAGGGTTTTTTCGACAAACCCTAATCCGGGACTAGATCTAGTTTTCATCATTTCAAGTGGTAAGACCTAAATCTTTTCTATTTCCATTTGAAGTACTCTTTAAGATGTCTCACCACACCAAGCTTGAGGATAAGCTTGAAGGGGCTGATAACTTCCGAGCTTGGAAGTATAGGATTGGGTTAATCCTGGAAGAGAATGAGTTGGACTCATATATAAAAGAAGACATCGCTATCCCAGAGGATGAAGAGGCCAAGGTATTTCATAAGAAGAACTTGGTCAAGGAAAAGAGAATCATTGCTGATTCTATCAAAGATCATCTCATACCCTATGTGTCTTCTCTAAAGACACACAAGGAGATGTTTGACTCTTTGACCAAGCTATTTGAAGGGAAGAACATAAATCAGAAGATGACTCTGCGGAATCAATTGAAAGGGGTCAAGATGTTGAATGGAGAAACCATTCAATCTTACTTCTCCAAGGTCTCTCAGATCAAGGAGCAACTTGAAGCTGTAGATGAAGTAGTGGACAATGGTGAAGTTGTTATGACCACTATGAATGGCCTACCTAGGTCATGGGACTCCTTTATTCAAGGAATATGTGCAAGAAATAAATTGATCTCTTTTAGTAAACTATGGGAGGAATGCTCTCAAGAAGAAGCTAGACTTGTAGCTCGTGAGGAAAAGATGGGATGTGAAGATCAAGCTTTCGCAACTCACACCAAAAGAAGCAAGCCCAAGAAGGAGCACTCTTGCTACAAAAGATCCTATCAAAAGAATAAGAAGGATCTAAGATGCTTCACATGCAATGAGAAGGGTCGCTTTGCTTCAGATTGTCCCAAGAACAAAAGGGATAATAACAACAACTTCAGCAAGAAGAAGAAGGGCAGCAAAAGAAAGTTCCATGCTCATGCTACCGAAGATGATGAACCTCCAAAGAAGAAGGCTAGGGCAGAAAGTGATGATGACTCATCAAGTGAAGAAGAGTATGTTCTAATCTCTGCTCTCATAGGTACTATCTCCCATGGTTGCAATTATTGGTTGATTGATAGTGGGGCTTCCAAACACATGACTGGGTTTAAGGAATCTTTTGTGAACCTATCTGAACATGAATCACCCCATAAGGTGAAACTTGGGGATGATTATCAATACCCAATCAAAGGAAGTGGTGAAGCCTCCTACAACCTAGATTCTGGAAAATATTTGAAGATGAAAGAAGTCCTTTATGTACCTGGGCTCAAGAAGAACTTACTCTCCATCTCTGCATTGGATGCAAAAGGTATGAGGGTTGCATTTGTAGATGGCCAAGTCCTAATGTGGCCAAAGGGTAAAACAATCGATGATGCAGTAGTGATTGGAGAGCAAGAGGGAGGTTTGTACAAATTGAAGGGACAACCTGAACATGCCATGGTGACATAAAGACAAAGATTCATCCATAGTCATGGATCACATAGAGGTATGTATAATTTGTTTTTGCAAAAGTTAACTAATGAGTTATGCAGGTCATTGAAGAGAACAAGAACACATTGCTAGACATAACTAGCAAATATGGTGACCAGGTATGTGTTTCTTATATCATAGGATCTATCATATAAGTATGCATGGCATGATTGATGATGATTGTTCATAAAGTCATAAGTTTGAATTATCATGGGTATATGCATATTATGTGTCTTACCTTAATTAATGATATGACTAACCATAAGAGTCCTATATAAACCTTGAATGCTAATGCTTATTATTTCTGTTTTAAATGATCATGACTATACATGCTTGAGATTATTGTGTTTTAATAGTATACTAATGAATGTATGATTTTGTATGAGATCACAAGGATAACACAATAATGATACTAATAAGCATGCATAGGGACCAAGGATGAATATGAGTTCAAGAACAGGTAATCCAGGAAGCAAAGATCAAGAGGGAGCACACTCCAGTGGTTTCTGCAAGGGTGCAGATATTCAGAGGGAGTTGTCCATCTCTCTACATTCCACAATAGAAAGGTGTAGAAGGACTCCAGTAGCTCCTGCAAGGAAGCAAAGACTCAGAGGGAGTCCACCCGACAAACAAACAAAGATAAGTATTTTAATTATCATTTCTTGCATATTTGTTTGCTTAAATAAAATTATTCAATGATGTATATGATCATGTTCCTAGACTTAGGATATGTATTGTGCATATTAGAATGATTGCATTAATGAAAAGTATACTACTAATATGCATGTGCTGGGTAAGTGGCCTATGGCACTGTACAACATTCCATTGCTACTTATCTAGAATGAAACCTCTTTGCTGACATGTTGGGAGTATTGCAAACTCTTAACAATGTTCTGGTAGAGGCTAGAAGGCATCTAGAAAGTTATGGAACATGGATAAATGTTGTATTGAAGCATTGGCTAAGATAATTGCATGATTGTATGACATATTTCTTTATGTATAAGAATTTGTCTGAAAATTATGAGATGTTTCTAATCATGCAATTTAACTTGTTTTGTAGGAAAGACCGTATACCTTCACCTACAAAAGAAGGACTACAACATTTGTTCAAGCAACAAAATTATCTATTGAAGATATTGAAGTTCCCAGGATACAGGAAGAATGCCATGATCTATCGATCATGAAGAATGATGTTTGGGATGTAGTCCCAAGACCTGAAGGGAAGTTTTGTTATGATTTCCTAATGAATCTATCAGATAAAGCATGATGCAGATGGCAGCATAGAGAAATATAAAAGTGATGAAATAGAAGATACACCAGATGGATTTCAAGACTGCTTTCTTGAATGGTATAGTTGAAGAGGAAGTATATGTGGAGCAGCCACTCGATTTTGAAATACATGACAGGGAGTCATATGTGTGCAGATTGAAGAAAGCCTTGTATGGCTTAAAACAATCTCCCAAAACTTGGTATGGTAGGATGGACAGTTTCCAATCTAGTTTGGGCTTTACCAAGAGTAAAGCGGATTCCAAGAGGAAGCTTGCTGCCGAGTTCGATATGAAAGATTTGGGAATGATGCATTATTTTCTAGGTATGGAGGTGTGGCAGAGTGCAGGTGGGATCTTCCTTGGTCAAGGGAAGTACACAGTAGATATCCTGAAGAGATTCGGGATGATGGATTGCAAGGCCATGGCCACACCTATGGCATCGAATCTGAAGCTTCTGTGTGATGCTTCATCTGAGCCGGTTGATGTCTCTATGTATCATCAGATGATTGGGTCCTTGATGTACTTGACGAACACGAGACTAGATATTTGCTTTGCGGTGAACACATTGTGTCAGTTTCTGACAGATCCTAGGAGTGTTGCTGTAAAGCATGTTCTGAGGTACCTGAAGGGTACAGTGGATTATGGGCTCAAGTACAAAGCAAATCAAAAGTTTAACCTGCAGAGCTATGTTGATTTAGATTGGGCTGGCACTGCTGCAGATAGGAAGAGCACATCTGGGTGCTGCTTCAGTATGGGATCAGGTGTGATCTCTTGGTTTAGCAGGAAGTAGTCCTATGTAGCACTGAGTACAGTTGAGGCAGAGTATGTTGCAGCCTGCTCAGCTAGTTGTGAGGCAGTATAGCTACGGAAGCTACTGTCTGAGTTATTTGATCTCCCGTTGGATGCTACTGGTATCTTCTGTGATAACCAGAGTTGTGTGAAGCTGTCTGAGAACCCAGTGTTTCATGATAGGTCGAAACACATTGAGATCAAATATCACTATATCAAGGATATGGTGTAGAGAGGAGCTGTGAAGCTCCTGTATGTTGTGACGGATGAGCAGATTGCAGATGTGCTGACAAAGCCACTAGCCAGGGTGAAGTTCGAGTACTTCAGAGAGAGGCTTGGTGTTCTTTAGATTGATGACACTTCGAGGAAGAAGTGATGGACACATTTGTTGAAGCCATTCCAAGCATGTTGGAAGGAGGATCCTTCACGTGGCTATGGATGTAAGCGCTGGATGATGAGCATCAGGATGATGTTCTGGTTTCTGCTTTGTGTGATCAGTTGGATCATTTTTAAGTATGAATGTATGCGTCATGTTGGATGCTGGATATGATTAGTTGGATCATTTATATGTATGTACGCACCATGTTGGATGCTAGATATGATCAGTTGGATCATTTATATGTATGTACGCATCATGTTGGATGCTGGATATGATCAGTTGGATCATTTATATGTATGTACGCATCATGTTGTATGCTGGATATGATCGGTTGGATCATGTGTATGTATTTTTGTATATGCATCATGTTGGATGCTTGGACCATGTATCTATATATGTATCAGGTGGATACATTGTATGATCATGTGGATCATGTATGATGATATGTATCATGTATTTGTATTTGTATTAGGTGGATACACTGTATGATCAGTAGGATCATGTATGATGATATATATCAGGTAGATACTTGGTATGCATCAGGTAGATGCATTGTATGATCAGGATGATCATGGATGACGAGCTTCAGGATGTTGCCCCAGATGACATGTAGCAGGATGTTGCAGTGATGATGATCAGGATGATCATGTGTACATCAGGATGATGTATGGTGCATATCAGGTTGATACTCTATGGCCGTGGATCAAGTTGTGCAGATGAGCATATAATTTGGCCCTGGGATATTTGCAGATAGTCTTTCAAGGTTTTACCTATGGCATATAATTTGGCCCTGGGTTATATAGCAAATGCTCTTTCGAGGTTTTTCTCTAGGAGGACATATAATTTGGCCCTAGGAGATCTGCAGATAGTCTTTTGAGGTTTTTCCTATGGCATATAATCTGGCCCTAGGATATTTGGCAAATGCTCTTTTGAGGTTTTGTCCTATGGCATATAATATGTCCCTAGGAGATCCGATAGGTTGGGCTGTGTGCTCGTAATAAGTCCTGGGATGCTCATGCAAGGTTTTTCCATGACCACATATAATCTATCCCTGGGAGATCCTATAGGTAGAGCTACGTGCTCGTAACAGCCTGGGATGCTCTTGCAAGGTTTTGTGGTGACCACATGTAATCTGTCCCTGGGAGATCCTATAGGTAGAGCTGTGTGCTCGTAACAGCCTGGGATGCTCTTGCGAGGTTTTGTGGTGAGGTCACATATAATATGGCCCTGGGAGATCCTATAGGTAGAGCTGTGTGCTCGTAACAGCCTGGGATGCTCTTTCGAGGTTTTGTGATGCATGTAATAAGTCCTGAGGATTCCACAGTATGGCCAGTGATGACGAAGACCTGCAGGTGGTGGGGCCTACATCCAGTATGAAAAAGGACTGGCTCTGTAGAACTTCCTATGACGAGTAGAGTCAGAGATTGGTTGAGATAGCAGCAGCAATGACGATGATGATGCCGATGCATCAATGACGATGATCTCGAGAAGAAGACTTGTCTAGCATATCTGTGTCGAGAAATACCTTCCTAGTTAAGAGGGAGTGTTGATGTATATGTAACTTCAGAATGTATTTCATATATATTTATTGTACCCTTATCAGAGATGTGTTATTCCTCTATAAGGAAGTGTCGTCATGTGGATTGACAAGTGTCGTAAGTGTGTGTACTTGTCGATGGGTTATTAGACCACCATGTGTGGGGTCGGCCCTGAAATATATATATTATAATGTGGATGTACCTAGCTAGACAAGTCGGCCCCATAAGGTCACTGGGAAAACAGGTTAGTATAAATAGAGATCAGGTGATCTCTATTTAGATCATTCAGAAAGTCATCTCTCTCTCACTCAGAAAGTGGAGCACTAGTGAGGAGGAGGATCATCTGCTTCTAGGAGACTATCTCAAGTGTATTTTGGTTGTACTTTGGTTGATCCATTGCTCTCTCTATCTCTGAGGAAGTTGTGGGGTTTTTCACCTTAGGGTTTTCCCCACGGAAACTCTGTGTCTCTTGTCTCTCATGCATTTGATTCTTGTGATGCTTGTCATACTTATTGTGATTGTTATGCATTGATATACTGTACATGTTATTCTCTCAGTGAAGATCCTAGAGTATTGTGAATTAATGCTCAAAAATTAACAAGAAATTTCATTTTCTTAGCCTATGGAAAGTAACTCTAAGTGGGAAAGTAGCTCAGCACTATCTTCAAGTTGCAGTTGTGGAATTACTTCCATGTCATGTAAGATTCATACTTTGCATTGTATGAGGAAGAAGACTATTTTTATGAAGAGTATGATAATTATGATGAGAAATATGAAGAATATTGTAGACAATATGGGGAAGATAATTTCCAAGAAGTACCTTCCTCAAGTATCTCCCATGAGATCATAGTTGGAAGAAGAGACTATGTTTATTCTTATAACCATATGGGTGGAAAAGTTGCATGTTTCACAGACAGAGATCAACCTACTTTCAAAGAATGCCTAAAAGAAGTAGGAGCTTCATTGGATTCATGTGTTTTAAACCTCACAAGAATTTTTTGATCATCTTCAAGAATAGCCTCGAAGAATCTTCATCCTAAGACAACCAGGTAGAAGTAAGACCCAAAAACCAATCATGAGATTGTTGACAGAATGGAAGAAGAATCTACTACAAGATTCTATGCCGAGGGTCTCAAGATCACCTCATAAGAGATTGGTACTATTAGGGGTGTTGAGACATATTTTGGATCAGATCCCAAAGAAGAAGATAAATTAGATCCGAAGTTGCCACATGAGCTTCACAAAGAAGCAGAAGTTGACCACACATCAGTTAGATGTGAATTAGTAGAATTAGTGGCAGAACAAGGCACCATAACCCCACCCATTGAAGAGAGAAGCATGATGCAAAGGTATGGACCACTTTCAGATTTTTGTACTAATTTGTGTCATGATGATGTTGCGGCCACATCAGAGTATAATTATTGCATAAGGGATTCCCTCGATGTTGAGTCTTAGATCCTTAGTGATAAGGGTGAATCCAGTGACACGACTGAATCACTAGAAAGGTGTTTGCAGAATACCCACATGGTTGGAAGAGCACCTACTGAGAAATGTTTTAAGTGTAAGGAAGATTATAATGATGTGTATTCTCATATATATTTGGGAGACATGGAGGTCCCCATTGATGAAGGTGATGTGGATGAAAGATCCATGGAGAAAGAAGAAGGCCTTGCAGCAACAGAAATTGAAAATGAGAAATTGGTGGAAGGCCAAACTACCAACATACCATCACAAGGAGGAGAAAACATAACACATCGGAATTTTTTTCAATTCTAATTTTGTTATTCCTATGTGTCAGCATGATGGGGTAGCCACTTTAGAGGATAAGATGGGCTATGTTGAACCCTCAGGGGTTGAGACTCCTGAATTGGGGAGGGATGAAAATTGGAGAGGAAGCCTTACAGGTGCACCAGAGATGAATGAGCACCCCAGTTGCAGCCAAAGATCTGATATTCATGGTCTGAAATATGAATATCTTGCAGCCTCAAAATATGGATCAGTTTTCATAACTTCAACAGAAACAGCTGAAGTTGATCCTAGGAAGCGAGAAGAAGAGAAGCTTCATCTGCCAGAACCTCATTTCCTTGAAGGGACACTGAAGATGAATGAATTCAAAATACAAGAATCCCTTCAAACCCTCAATGAAATCCATGCCTTAATGAATAAACTCTGTTGGAATTTGTGGGAGCAATCTTCCATGAGAGACATGGAAGAATTTCAAAAAGCCATGACAAGCATAAAAGGTAAATTCTTGAACCTGCTTTGCGATAGAGATAGTTTGTTGGAGGTTGTAGAATTCTTTCATGGTGCATCCTTGAGGGATGATGAAGAGATCAGCAAGCTCAATGATGAATTGATGGCCACAAAATATTCTTTGAGAATCACTCAAAGTGCCCTCCAAGAATCCAAGATAGAGATATTACAACTTCATGAAAAGTTGCAAAGACTTCCCCTACCCTCCTACACACCATTTAGTCAACTTCATTTGGCTGAAATCATTCTTGATCATATGGAGGAACCTCATGAGTTGGTGTATCATGAGGATCATTCATTTTTACATGTGCTTGAATTGTGTGCCGAACAATTTGATGAGAACCAAGCACTTGATTTCTTTCCAAGGAAACTTGAGTTGTTCCTTGAAGACAGACAATCTCCCATGGAAGAGTGGGATGAGAGCACCCAATTTGTGCCAAGCAATAATGAATAAGTTGCATCCATACATATGATTACTGAATGTTTCAAACATGCAAAGAAGGTTCACAGTTCTTTCCCACATGTCCTAGATTCAGCAACATCGATGGGGAATGAACAATGGGGGAATAATTTTTTTTGGTTTGTGTCACATGTAAAACAGGGGGATCATGATCTGTCCCCATGGGATATAGATCCTATTGAAGAATATATGGCTGATTAGAGCTCATATAAATCAGTAAGAAATATCTCTGATTCATCCACTGGATGGTTGGATAGAGGAATCACTGAAAAGGAAAATATTGAAGGTAAAAGTTTTATGTCTTGCTGCAAGAAAATTGTTTTTAATATTGTTGATTTTTCTATGATCTACAAGAAGCAAAAAAGGCATGTGTGTGCAGCCACTTTTGATAAGAAGGCATCATATCTACACTTACCTACAATGTGTGGGTGAATTGATGGATTTTTGCACCCTTGGATCAATGGCAGAGAGTTGAGCCATTGGATGAAGAGGGGAGCACCTGTTGAGTTCCATAGAGACCATGATACCTCGTTATTTGAGGGAAACATGAACATCACTGATTTTGATACAACTTACTTTCTTTTGGAGAAACATTTGAGGACATGGGATCCTCACCCTTGTCACTTTATTTTCATGGATAACACACTTGTTCTTTGTGTGCATTGGTCACATGAGAACTCTTCAATTGGAATGGAAAGACTGGTGGAATTGTGGCCTCACTTTTTGGAGGAATATTTGGGGATGTATAGTCTTTCTTTGATTCAGCCCTACATTTGGGGATCTTGATTGAGGGGCCTTCAAAGTTTAGGAGTTGCATTGGAAAGGATGATTTTCCAATATGGTGCTATGATGTTTCCATCTTTCCCAAGATTTCATATCACGCTGATTTTTTTTTGTTACTAATGTTTAAGGAGATGCAACATGAACAATGGGATCCAGGCACTCTTTTTCTTAACATATTTTGTTGTATGGTATTCCAATCCATGGGGGTGCCATACAAGCAATGGGATCCTGGCATTGTTTGTCCTTGGAGAATTTGTTTTCATGTTTCCATGGTGGAGAAATCCAACCCTCTTTTGCACCAGTTCATCTATGTTCCACTTGGTTTCAGTTTCCAACATAGGGAACACCTACTTGGATGGACTTATAGTTTACATAGTAATGATATCTTTTCATTTCTGATATTTTTATGGGATCTTGGATCACTTTCCAGTTGCTTCACCAGGATAGAAGTAGGAATGAGCAGTTACATATGTAGTGAATATTTTCTTGGAGAGATGATTATGATTAGAGAAGTGCAGCAAAAGCATGATGGACCTCTTGGGATATTTTGCTTGATGACAAGCAATATTGGGAGGGGAGGACTGTCATGTTCGCATTCTGTTAGCACCATGAAGAAGATCGAACCCCATGGATCCTAGTGACATATTGAATTAATTAATTAATGAGGGGTTAAAATGAGGCAATTAATTAATTAGGAGTGTGCATTTAAATTTATCCATAGTTTTCTACCTACTTGGAATAAATAATTATGGAGCATTTAATATTATTGGTGCAATTAATATTTTTATTTGTTATGCTGAATAAATGGAGAAATTGTTCCACCAATTCGAACTAGTGGATAAGGTTGGAGGAATTACATGGAATAGAAGTCAAGTAAGCACTAGAGTTCAAAAATGATGTCAAAAATGAGAAAAGAGGAATATTTAAGGAAAAGCAGCATAAATCCAGAAAGCAGGAAAGTTCAGAAAAGAAGGAAAGTTTAGAAAAAAGAGGAAAAAGGAAGGAAAGCCAAAGAAAAGAAAAGCAAGGAAAGTATGTCCACTCATGGGTCACCTATTCTCACAGGTCACCAAGCCAAGTAACTTGCTCAACAAGTCAACATGAATTCTATAAAAGAAGGATTCCAACTCCATTTCACATCTTTTGCTAGTTTGAGAAATTTTATGAATGCATTTGTGCATCTGAGACTTAGGAGATGTGCCCCTAGTCAAGCATGGGAGATGTGCCCCAACTTTCTATGAGAGTATGATGGAATTCATCCATTTTCATTAATTTTATTTGCAGGTCTTGTAGCTGATCAAGTCGAATTTGAAGATCAGAAAAAGCATCATCCATTCCAGAGTTCAAATCTCCAAGCTTCCTATGGATTTCTAGAGCTAGTTTCTGGTGTAGAAGAAGAGAGATTTTTCCATGATTTTTTGAAGAGGTATTTTGGCCTATTTATTATGTAATGAAAGTGAATGTAATCCTCTGATATCAGTGGTCAAATTCTAGGAAGCTTCTACAAGTCTGTGGTTCGAATCTCAGCTCCATTAATTGATTTCTAGTGTTGTAATGTTCAGTACAAATGGAGCGAATGTTTTGTAATGTTATGAGGATCCTATTGGACCATATATGATTTAATAATAGTGAAATTAATCCTATGATATCATTCAAATTGAATAAAATTTCAGAACTCACATTTATTCTCATATTTCTCTAACCTCTCTAGATTTAGCTAGAATTTGACTAGTTTCCAATTTGTGAGCAATAAATGTATGATAATGTATCCAAATGAAGTAATTTTTGTTCCTAGAGATCAATAATATTCCAAACATTATATCCCATGATCCATTTCAGAAATTCATGACCCTTAAATCCTTTTTGGAAATATTGAATTCACACTAGCTGAGCTACCCTTTAAGGCAATTTTGTGTATGTTTTTGTGAGACTTGTTGAGATCTCTTTGTAAATTTGTGGAATGATGTAATAATTTTTAATGATTGTTATTAATTGATATTTAACCTCTTTAATCTCAGAAACATCCTTCTCCAATCTCCAGTTAAATACCTCACCCATACTAGTCTGTATATGCTGAGTAGCCCAGGAGCGTTGGAGTAAATAGAAGCTTTTTTCTATTGAAACGTAAATGGTATCAGTAATTTGTGCAGAGGTATAAAATAATAGCATAGTCTCCCATCCATTCATATCCTTTGTTCTTTCCCATCTCCAGCAATTCTAGCTTCCACAATCATTGTTTTAGTCAATTTTAAGAAGTCTTGAGTTTTTGTGCCACAATCCTAAGTTGGTACATTAAAGTGGTATCCTTGCTATTGCACACATCCATACAATCTACAGAACCGAAACCTTTCCAAACTCATTCCTATAACCTTCTCAATCAACACTCGACTAGCTTTCCCAAGACTAGTTCTGCAACTAGTTTTCCTGTTTACTGGTTAGTGTCTTAAAGTTTTAATTTTGGGACAAATTTTTAAGTGATATATGATCAGGGATATTATAGTGGTATCAAAGAAATTTCCTTGGCTTAGCCTATGGAAAGTAACTCTCAGTGGAAAAGTATCTCAGCACTATCTTCAAGTTGCAGTTGTGGAATTAGTTCGATGTCATGGAAGATTCATACTTTGCATTGTATGAGGAAGAAGACTATTTTTATGAAGAGTATGATAATTATGATGAGAAGTATGAAGAATATTGCAAATAGTATGAGGAAGATAATTATGATGAGAAGTATGAATAATATTGCAGATAGTATGAGGAAGATAATTTCCAAAAAGTACCTTCCTCAAGTATCTCCCCTGAGATCATACTTGGAAGAAGAGACTGTGATTATTCTTATAACAATATGGGTGCAAAAGTTGCATGTTCCACAGACAGAGATCAACCTACTTTCGAAGAATCCCTAAAAGAAGTAAGAGCTTCATTGGATTCATGTGTTTTAAACCTCACAATAATTTTTGGATCATATTCAAGAAGAGCCTCTAATAATCTTCATCGCAAGACAACCAGGGAGAAGCAAGACCCAAAAACCAATCATGAGATTGTTGACAGGATGGAAAAAGAATCTACTGCAAGATTCTATGTTGAGGATCTGATCCGAATTTTAGGGGGCATATGGTCTAAATTCGGATGTATAAAGCATAAAAGAATTAAATAGAGAGGCCACCCTCTCTCATCCATGGTATTTAGTAGCACATAGTTTTGGCCCATGGTATAGCCTCAAAACACATTGTAATAATGCTATATAAAGGCCTAGCAAGCCTTCTCATGATATCAAGTTACTCATTTGGTTTCTATCCTGCATTTCTCTTATTTTATTGAGTTATTACTGGGGTATTGGTTCTGAGTGTCTTTCTTAGTATAGTTTGAGAGGTGAGGCTCAAAGAACCCTCTTTGAACCTCACCCCTCCATGTGGCATATTTATTCTATGTTTGTCCATCTATGTTATTTATAGCTCAGATCTCACTACTTTGTCTTTCTCACAGTTGGTTCATTGAAGTTATTTCTTCTCCTCCTCTCTCGGCATTCAAGCATTCCGGTTCTCAGCACATTGTAATCATGGGTCTTTTTTTAGCATGAAATGATGGGGACCATCATTTTCTAAGGGGGGAGGAATGATCCGAATTTTAGGGGGCATATGGTCTAAATTCGGATGTATAAGCCATAAAAGAATTAAATAGAGAGGCCACCCTCTCTCATCCATGGTATTTAGTAGCACATAGTTTTGGCCCATGGTATAGCCTCAAAACACATTGTAATAATGCTATATAAAGGCCTAGGAATCCTTCTCATGATATCAAGTTACTCATTTGGTTTCTATCCTGCATTTCTCTTATTTTATTGAGTTATTATTGGGGTATTGGTTCTGAGTGTCTTTCTTAGTATAGTTTGAGAGGTGAGGCTCAAAGAACCCTCTTTGAGCCTCACCCCTCCATGTGGCATATTTATTCTATGTTTGTCCATCTATGTTATTTATAGCTCAGATCTCACTACTTTGTCTTTCTCACAGCTGGTTCATTGAAGTTATTTCTTCTCCTCCTCTCTCGGCATTCAAGCATTCCGGTTCTCAGCCCCCAAGATCCGGATCAGGATCTCAAAATCACCTCAGAAGAGATTGGTACTATTATGGGTGTTGAGACATATTTTGGATCAGATCTCAAAGAAGAACATAAATTAGATCCAAAGTGGCCACATGAGCTTCACAAGGAAGTATAAGTTGACCACACATCAGTTAGATGTGAACTAGTAGAATCATGGGCAGAACAAGGCACCATAAATCCACCCATTGAAGAGAGAAGCATGATGCAAAGGTATGGACCACTTTCATATTTTTGTACTAATTTGTGTCATGATGATGTTGCATTCACATCAGAGGATAATTATTACATAAGGGATTCCCTGGATGCTGAGTCTCGGATCCTTAGTGATAAGGGTGAATGCAGTGGCACGGCTGAATCACTAGAAGGGTGTTTGCAAGATACCCACATGGTTGGAAGAGCACTTACTGAGGAGTGTTTTAAGTGCAAGGAAGAATATAATGATGTGTATTCTCATATATATTTGGGAGACATGGAGGTCCCCATTGATGAAGGTGATGTGGGTTCAAGATCCATGGAGAAAGAAGAAGGCCTTGCAGCAAGAGAAACTGAAAATGAGAAATTGGTGGAAGGCCAAACTACTAAGATACCATCACAAGGAGGAGAAAATATAACACATGGGAATTTTTTTCAATTCTGATTTTTATCTGCCTATGTGTCAGCATGATGGGTCAGCCACTTTAGAGGTGAACATGGGCTTGGTTGAACCCCCAAGGGTTGAGACTCCTGAATTGGGGAGGGATGAAAATTGGAGAGGAAGCCTTACTGGTGCAGTAGACATGATTGAGCACACTAGTTTCAGCCAAAGATCTGATATTCATGGTCTGAAATGTGAATATCTTGCAGCCCCAAAATATGGATCAATTTTCATAACTTCAACAGAAACAACTGAAGTTGATCCTAGGAAGCTAGAAGAAGAGAAGGTTCATCTGCCAAAACCTCATTTCCTTGAAGGGACACTGAAGATGAATGAATGAAAAATACAAGAAGCCCTTCAAACCCTCAATGACATCCAGGCCTTAATGAATAAACTCTATTTGATTTTGTGGGAGCAATCTTCCATGAGAGACATGGAAGAATTTCAGAAATCCATGAAAAGCATAAAAGGTAAACTCTTGAACCTACTCTATGATAGAGATAGTTTGTTGGAGCTTATAGAATTATTTCATGGTGCATCCTTGAGGGATGATGAAGAGATCAGAAATATCAATGATGAATTGATGGCCACACAAGATTCTTTGAGAAGCACACAAAGTGCACTCCAAAAATCCAAGACAGAGATATTGCAACTTCATGAAAAGTTGCAAAGACTTCCCCTGCCCTCCTACACACCATTTAGTCCACTTTATTTGGATGAAAGCATTCTTGATCATATGGAGTAACCTCATGAGTTGCTGGATCATGAGGATCATTAATTTTTACATGTGCTTGAAGAGTCTGCAAAACAGTTTGATGAGAACCAAGCACTTGATTTCTTTCCAAGGAAGCTTGAGTTGTTCCTTGAAGACAGACACTCTCCCATGGAAGAGTGGGATGAGAGCACCCAATTTGTGCCAAGCAATAATGAATAAGTTGCGGCCATAATTCTGATTACTGAATGTTGCAAACATGTAAAGAAGGTTCACAGTTCTTTCCCACATGTCCTAGATTCAGCAACACTAATGGGGAATGAACAGTGGGTGAATATTTTTTTTTGGTTTGTGTCACATGTACAACAGGGGGATCACGATCTGTCCCCGTGGGATATAGATCCTATTGCAGAAGAGATGGCTGATTAGAGCTCATATAAATCAGAAATAAATATCTCTGATTCATCCAATGGATGGTTTGATAGAGGAATCACTGAAAAGGAAAATATGGAAGGTAAAAGATTTATGTCTTGTTGCAAGAAAATTGTTTTTAATATTGTTGATTTTTCTATGATTTAAAAGTAGCAGAAAAGGCATGTGTGTGTAGCCACTTTTGACAAGAAGGCATCAGATCTACACTTACCTACAATGTGTGGGTGAATTGATGGATTTTTGCACCCTTGGATCAATGGCAGAGAGTTGAGACATTGGATGAAGAGGGGAGCACCTGTTGAGTTCCATAGAGACCGTGATACCTCATTATTTGAGGGAAACATGAACATAACTGATTTTGATACAACTTAGTCTCTTTTGGAGCAAAATTTTAGGACACGGGATCCTCACCCTTGTCACTTGAGTTTCATGGATAACACAGTTGTTCATTGTGTGCATTGGTCACATGAGAACTCTTCAGTTAGAATGGAAAGACTAGTGGAATTGTGGCCTCACTTTTTGGAGGAATATTTGGGGATGTATAGTCTTTCTTTGATTCAGCCCTACATTGTAGAGTTGCATATCTTGATTGAGGGGCCTTCAAAGTTTCAGAGTTGCATTGGAAAGGATGACTTTCCAATATGGTGGTATGATGTTTCCATCTTTCCCAACATTTCATATCATCCTGTTTTTTTTGTTACTAATGTTTAAGGAGATGCAGCATGAACAATGGGATCCAGGTGTTGATGTATATGTGACTTCGAAATGTCTTTCAGATATGTATATTATACTCCTATAGAGATGGTATTATTCCTCTATACGGAAGTGTTTGTATTCCTATAGAGAGGTTATTATTCCTCTATACGGAAGTGTCGTCATTTATATTGTAAGTGTCGTAACTTATACTTAATGGGTTATTAGACCACCTTGTTGGGGTCGGCCCTATATAATTCATGTGGGTCAAAGGGTTATTACACCACCCTATTGGGTGCCGGCCCAGTCAGCATTGTGTTATGTGGTTAAGTTTAGGCCGACCTAATAAAGGTTATTAGGCAAGTCAAGTCAAGTATAAATAGAGTGCGGGAGGCACTCTATTTGATCATTCTATTCTCATACACACTCTTTGGAGAGTGGCGCACTTGTGGAGGAGGAGAAGCTATTTCTAGGAGATGTCTATCTCTTATGCTTGGGTTATATCATTGCCCTATCTATCTCTGAGGAAGTTATTGGGGTTTTTCACCTTTATGGTTTTCCCCAAGTAAACTCTGTGTCTTTTGTGTGCTTGCATTATTGTGTCCATGATTGATATGTTGTAGATATGCCATACATGTTTTTCTCTCAGTTAAGATCCTATATCAGATTGAAGTAAATTCTTAAAAACTAACATGGTATCAGAGCTATCCTGAAAGAAGACATGGTATGGCATGTATGACACTGGTTGCACTTGCGATGCTAGGGCTTGATATAGCAAAAACCAGTCATCTTAGCACTTTCACTATAAATCCATTTTCGAAAAGTTTTCGGATCTGAAACTTTTACAGGTCGAACATAAGATCCCCATGTACCTTGTGTCCAAAGGAAAACTTCTAATTCATTGTAATTTGTGTTTTATGATCTATACAATATAGGGTTTCTTCCTCTTCCAGATCTGAGTCATAAATAGGTGACCTAGGAAAAAAGGTCATAACTTCGGCTAGGAAGCTCCAAATGAAATTTCGTAAAAAGTGACAGGTAGTAAATGAACCATAATTTTGCAGGTAACTTTTTTAGAGGCCGAAACTTAACCAATGACACGTGGCATGTCATACAAGTTCGCTCGCCTATTTTATCCCATAAACAGGTCATGTTGTGAAACTTTGCATAACTCTCTCGCAGAGAATCCAATTGAGGTCAGACCTATGGGGTTGGAAACATGACAGGTCAATTTACCAGAGGTAGAAGTTTTAGATCCTGTGGATAGGAAAGTTTGGAGTTACACCAGAAACAATCACGTGCATATTTATATCAAAACATAATTATTTTTAGCACCTTTATTCATGGCTTCGGGAATTTAGGGTTTCGGAGAAAGTTGGAATTTTTGTAATCGGAGACCATGGCTGGATGATACTCATCAAAATTGAAATTTAGAGACCAAGATCATATTTTTTGGTTGGGAAGAAGGTCAGGCTTGATCAAACCCCAGTTCGGGACCTTGATCGGAAAGATGGAAAATCAGGGCTTCTGCAAAATTAGAGCCAAGAGGATCATAACTCATTCCATCAAGGATCACTTGATTCCTCAAGTGTCCTCCAAGAAAACACCTAAGGAAATGTTTGATTCCCTATCAAGGATGTATTAAGGAAATAACATTAATCGGAATATGTAACAACTCAAAAATCCATAAAAATAAAATAAAAAAATCGTATAAGGTATAATTACCCAAAATATCTAGAAATATGCTTTAAGGTTTTGTTCTTAACTTGTTATCTGTCGGAAAGTATACTCGTACTCAAAGATGTTATTTTGTGAAGTATAAGTGTAAATTGTTTATCTATTTTTATTCTTACGTCCTATCAACAATGAATATGGTAGTTTCTCTCTTACTGTATTGAAGTCGATGTTTATTGAAAACATATGTCCTAATATCATCGTACATTAATTTCTTAGTTTTGATGTTTGAGATACTGATTACATTATTTTTGTTTGAAAGGGTGTTCTTGTGACGACACTAGGCTTACTTAGCTTTCGTGAAGCTAATGCATGCTGAAAATGTGTATAGATTCTAGGTAAGGACCTACAATACAAAGAATTGGTTTTAGAGATAAAAGATTTACTCAGGTTTAAAGGTATCCTAGCTATAAGTTTTAAGAGCATCTTATGAATGTTATCGAATGACTACAAACGAAAGGGAAAATATAATCTTATCTATAACTTCGAATATATCAAACAAAAGTTAGAATGGGAAAACTATACTATAGAGAAGAGGGTGTAAATATAAATTTGAGTAGGAAGCAGCTGGATGTCATAAAGAGGCCACGTGAAGGCTTGGGGTTTTGGGCTCCACACTAGTGGCTAAACCCTAACCCTCACTATCGCTTGACCCAGTTGATTTGATTTTATTCATTTGTATTTTGTGGAGCCAAGCTCTTGGCTCTCATGGCTGTGAGGAAACTCTATGCAGAGATGGTTGTTTTGGCAATGCGTTTAAGGAGAAAGAATCCATGATAACTTATCCAGCACAAAGGTAAGGAAAATACTACACCAACAGATAATTTTGTTGAAGCATTTCATTTAAATAACAATTATGAATAGTTTATAATGCATATTGTTCTGTGTAAAGCTAGCAGGAGGAAAATCTTTCTAACTAAGATTCTTTGGTTGTGAGTTATAGCTCAGAAGTGGAGGGTAGAAGCTCCAGGGTTTGGGAAACTAATTTGGTAAGCCCTAGGCCTTCCTGGAACCCCTATTCAAGCATTTCCTTCCTTGTTGCTTAGCGCTATGATGTTACTGTGATGCTTTGGGATGGTTCTGTGATGTTACTATGATGTTACAATCTGTAAATGATAATGCTGTAGGGTTTAGATTTTTAGTTTTTCTTTGAAGCCAATAATGGCGAACTGTGTAAAGTCGAAATACAATGTTTACTTTGTTGTAAATTTTCCTAGGATTTAAAGCTTTTAGTTGGGGTTTCACCCAACAGTTATGATGTAAGATTTTTCAGTAAGCCCATGGCACAAAGTTTTAAAAGTTTGTTTTGGAACTTTGTAACTTCCAGACCTTGGGGTCCTCTGTAGAAGGATGACTTATGATCTCTGCGCTATCTGTAATACTTTTGGATAAATAAAACTATCTTACAGCCATTGCATTTTTACTTCTGTTTGAAATTCATGGTATTTGAAATATTATTTCTGTGTATTAATATGTTAATTGCTAAAATGGAAGAATAATAGTTTTGTTTCCTTTTAAAATAGAAACTGGGAAATGCCCTGAATGCAAAGATGTGCTTGGTTAAGGGATTCGATCCCAACATATTTTATTTGTAATTTCTGGAATTTGTAATATGTCTAAAATCTGTTTGTAAATCATTTAGGTTGAAATCGATATCTGTTTATGAAGAATTTGTTTATTAAATTAAAAATTGGGCAAATCCTTGAGCTAAAAGTGTTCTCGATCAATTCAGGAGTAACCTATTTTTAATATGAGATTAGAAAGAAAATATTAATGTTTTCTGGGATATGCCCTAGCCGTGGTAATGTATACTCTGTGAGTAAAATATTGAATGGATACGATGCCAAAAGGCTGTGTGTTGATTTCACGAATTTGTTTCTATGGTTTTTATCATGCTTATAATAAAAAGATTTTAACCCTGAAATTGATTATAGGGACTCTGTTTTTGCAAAAATAATTTGTTTATCTTAATCTGGGCAAGGCCCTAACTACAAATTGTATGCTTGGTTAGATCGATTTGGCCATTGATGCCAACGATGACTTAGTTTATTCTGTTGTTTTTTATTTATGCATGAAGTTTATTACGATATCGTTTAAACTGGAGAGGTTAAGTTAGTTATGGGATTCGATGTATTTATCTAAGGGTAACATATTTTTAATATGAGATTAGAAAGAAAATATTAATGTTTTATGGGCTATGCCCTAGCCGTGGTAATGTATACTCTGTGAGTAAAATATTGAATGGATACGATGCCAAAAGGCTCTGTGTTGATTTCAAGAATTTGTTTCTATGGTTTTTATCATGCTTATAATAAAAAGAGTTTAACCCTAAAATTGATTATAGGGACTCTGTTTTGCAAAAATAATTCATTTATCTTAATCTGGGCAAGGCCCTAACTACAAATTGTATGCTTGGTTAGATCGATTTGGCCATTGATGCCAACAATGACTTAGTTTATTCTGTTGTTTTTTATTTATGCATGAAGTTTATTACGATATCGTTTAAACTGGAAGGGTTAAGTTATTTATGGGATTCGATGTATTTATCTAAGGGTAAAACCCTAACTGTAAAATTTTGTGTTTAGTTTAAATGAAAATAATGTAAACCTTTGTCAACACTTGTTGATGATGGATATTTCCCTGCTCCTGGTTATAATTTAAATAATGCTAAATGTTTGTAATGCATCCAGATAGGAAATGAGGTTATATATAAATACTGGTTTATTTTATGATTTTCAGAGGTACTCTGAAATAAGAAAATAGTATTTGAGTTTTGATGCTTAAAAGTTGTATTTATTTATTTATACTCTAAATAGCTACTTGTTCTAAATTTGAATTAATAATAATAGTAGTAGATTATATATATATTATATATATTACCATTCTGTAATAAATATATTATATATATATACTATTTTAGCCATTCGGCTTCTATACTATTGTACATACAATAATAGTGGTGAGTTTTTCCTTAATGTACATGAAACCAGAAACTAAGATTCTAAGTAAATTAAAATGATCATATAAACCATTGATGCTATTTTTCTGTTTAGTAAGAAGTAAATATTATAACCAAAGGGGAGGCAGGAGGGGGAGGGGTAATCTTAAACCCCGATGGAGAACGAATTCTAACTTATTCCTGGAATTTAGGAATAGAGTCCAATAATGTGGCGGAGGCAATGGCTTTGTGGCAAGGTCTTAATCAAGCTATCAAGCATGGTATTCAGTCCCTCTCGGTGGTGGGGGACTCGAGGTTGGTCATACAGAGTTTAAACACTATGAATTTGCCCCCCTCCATCCATCTTCATCAAATTCTCAGAAGAACCTCCCTCCTCATACCTCTCTTTAAGGATATCAAGTTCTATCATGTCAAGCGTAAGAACAACGAGCAGGCTGACAAAGCAGCCAACGAAGCGATAAAGCTTGGGAAAGGGACTATCAAAGTCAATAATGAGCAAAATTTGGTTGCTATACCGTAACACCACGGGGTCGGTTAAACATGGGAAGGGACGTCATATCAAGAATTACATGATAGATGGCCTGCGCTCCTGCCGATGGCTGGGAGCTCACTTCGCCTGCTGCGTGGATCCTCCCCACGTGATTTCTATAACTCGCCGAGCCTCTCCTTCATCCTCGCATCAGTGCGGCCGTATTCCCATCTTCAGAATGATGTGGTTATCGTCCTTGAGGATGACGATAGGTACCAGTCCTTGTACGTTAGCCATGGCGCAATTAAGCAGAAGGATCTCGCAGTCTAAGGAAATCTTGCAATCATCAGTTCTCAGGCGTGTGAAGTCTTTCATCACCCTGCAAAGCGAATTAGGCTCCTTAAATACCAGAATTATGATGCTACATGGACCGTTGATCTGTGAGAAGGATAATCAGGTCTATGATTATCGAATAGCTCCCTCAACCGGTAAGGAAAGAGACCATTTATGGACGAGTACGGGAACCTGGAAGAATGATTCTATTAGGTGGCTAAAAGGTTTCCCATCCAGCCTCAGTTCGATGACTTTAAATCCTCTCTGGGACCATAGAAATGTTCCCAGCAATATTCAGAAGGTCCCAAACCCACCACCCTGGACACTGTATTTCACGCTGAAGGCGGTCGCTCCTGAGGGGCAAAGTTGTTCCGAAAATTTTGACTCCCGTCCTCTGTATCTCCTGAGGAACATCTGGTGCACGCTCGACATTATGGCCTACTCTGGGGACTCTGCCGCGTCCTCCCCAGACCCGCTCCTGGAATTGGAAGCAGATATAAGAGTTCTCCGCAGGCGGGTTCGTCGACAGGGTGAATTTATGAGGCAAATGGATGTGCAGGGAGGACAAAGGATCGACAGAATTGACGAGGAGATAGGTAGAACGCGTGCATAGGTTGAAGCTGCTCTGGATTCTCTGGAGACAAGGGTTGCAGCATCCATTGAGAGCATGAACACCAGGCTGGGCAAGTTGGAGGACGCAATAGCGAAGCTGCGGGCGGACGGAAATTCAGAAATCATCAAGAATCAGGACGAAGGCAACCCCTCCTCAAGGGTTAAACAGCGCTAATCTCAGTCTATCCTCTGACTCCTCTGCTTTTCAGTTTTTTTCCTGATAGTTCTGTTTTGTTAATACACTGACATTTGAAGTTAAGGACCAAGAAAGACCTGTTTTTGTTAATACATAGGCATTTGTTTTAAGGACCATAAGACTGATAGGATGTTTACAGTTATGGAGATGTAAATTTGCTGGTGATTCAGTCACCTTTTTTTAATACAATTTCTAGCCGTTTTTGTCAAAAAAAAATATTATAACCAATCATAGACTTATAAATTATGATAAGTATCTTTTCTACAACATTGAAACATAAATACTTTTGTACAAAAAATAATTTTAGGTCATACATTCGATTTGCTTTAAACAATTAAGTAAATAAATTATAATAAGAACCTGGTAAAAACTTGGAGACACAACCAAATCCAAGAGAATATTTTTCCTCCCAACCGTATCTTGAAAGTAGCCGAGTTACTTGCTTCAGGACCCCCGAGCCTATTCACTCAACCACCAGGACGAAGACTAGGTGCAGAAGTTGCTTATGTTCTCTCTATAACTCAACAATCAAACTTGCAACAACATCGCAGAAATCTCACTTTAGCTTTCCCCTCATCAAATACCCTCTTGTGTGCTTAAATTTTCAGTATGCAACAAATCCACAAGGTAAATTGTGTGAGCCTCCTGCTCATTCGATGGATATGATTGCCTAGGTATTTGGGTCAGTTTTTAAATTTAATGAGCCACCTGCTCAGTTCCTATTTTCTTGGGAACATGACCACAATTTAGGAAAGATGCCTCCTACATCAGCTAAAAAGTGAATGATGTTGCTTCCATTTGTCATTTTTTCCTTCTACACTAGATCATTCCTCCTGGTGGGTCAGTGAAAACTATTCAACAATCCTCTTTGGATAGGTGTCTCTTCTTTTATTTATTAAATAATAAAATATTCAATTACAGTCATCTTTGACCATCCTTGGTCAACAACATAAAACTTTACAATAATTTTTAAGATAATAGTTTTCCAAAACATAAAATTTCTTTAGTTCTAGGTAGGTTATAGAATATGAATTTGAGAACCCAACTCAAAAGTACAAAGATGAGTCAAGGTGAATCTATCCAAGAATATTTTACAAGGGTTTCTCAATTCAAAGAACAACTAGAAGCAGTTGGATACAATCTTGATAAAGATGAATTAGTGATGACCGCTCTCAATGGTCTTACTATACCTTGGGATTATTTTATCCACACAATGTGTGAAAGAAAGGAAAGTCTACAATTTGAAATTGTATGGGAAGAATGTGTTCAAGAGGAAGATAGAGTGGCAAATCAAGAAGCACTACTCAGAGATGATGATCAAGCTCTAGATACCCATACTAAAAGAGGAAAAGGAAAATCTCACTACTAGAAGGAAACTCATAAGGAGTTTCGTCCTCCAAAGAAATTTCAGAAGTACAAGAAAGGAAACTACAAGCATAAAGACTTCTCTTCTTATCAATGTTATTATTGTGATAAAATGGGACATATTGCTAAAGATTGTCCGGTAATAAAAGAAGAATAACAAAATACATCATGCTCATTTTTCCGAAGAAGAAGAATAATAATAAGAAGAAGAACCTCCCAGGAATTTACCAAAGGAATAAATTGAAGAATATGTCTTATAATAGTGGTGCTTTAAAGCAATCTCTCCAATCTTGAAGAAAAGGACTCCCCTCATAAATTTTCACTAGGAGAATAGGAGAAGCCACATATAAGCTTCAGTCAGGAACCCCGATGAAGATGAAGGATAAGACTTATAGATCATAAGCAAGAAAATCACAAGACCTCATAATCAAATGATGGAGTAGATCTCACCATCATACATTCCAGTAATCCATGCAAGGAGACTAGGATCAAAAGAGATCCTACCAAACAAACTAAGATAAGTATTTGAATTGTCATTTTATCAAATTGTTTAAATGATATTGTTTAGTTGTGTACATATTTATATTCCTAGATTTAGGAAGTGTAGTATGCATGTTAGAACAATTGCATTAATGAGTAGTTTACTACTAATATGCATGTGACAGGTAAGTGGCATATGGTACTATACAACATTCCATTACTACTTATCTAGAGTGAAACCTCTTTGCTAACATATTGGGAGTAGTGCATGCTCTTAATAATGTTCTGGTAGAGATGGAAGGAATCTAGAAAGTTACCATATGAATGTGGGATATGGATGAATTTTTCGTTATTAGCTAGAAGATAGTTGCATGACCGTGAGACCCATATCTTTATACATAAGCATCGGTTTTTATGAAATGTTTCTAATCACAAAAAACAAGATAATAATGATGAGACTTGTTCTGAAGAACAAGTGATGATGACATTCAAGAAGAATTATAAAATCAAGCATACTACATATGAACAAAGTGAGAGTGAGTCGACTATGACAAGACGTTTCCTTAGTGGCAAATGATGTATATTACACTAGACAGATGGTGTAAATAAGGTAGAAGAATATATCGAGTAACCTCCAGAATTCAGAACTCTCTACAAAGAACCACATGTTCCATGTTAAAGAAGTATATGAAGAAGATGTAACTCTCAGAGTTGCAGAACCAATGAAAGAAGAATCTCGCGTTGCATAATTTGAGATGAAAGACCTTGGCTTGATGCATTATTTTCTACGTCTTGGAGTATGGCATGTCCCAAAAGGAATCTTCCTTAACCAAGGGAAGTATGCGGTAGAAATATTGAAAAACAATTGATATGTTGAAGTGTAAATCCATGACCACACCCATGGATACAAATTTGAAGTTGGTGTCTGATGCTTCATCAGAGTTAGTGGATGTAACACTATACAGGCAGATTAATGGGTCATTGATGTATCTAACGAATATGATGCCATATATTTTATTTCTCGTGAACACCTTAACTCAGTATTTGGTTCAACCCAGACGTATTCACCTTGTAGCTACAAAGCATGTGATGAGGTACCTAAAAGGTACGATAGACTATGCTTTCAGTTATAATAGAGATCATGGCTTCAGACTGTATGGTTCAGATTGGGCAGGAAGTGTCTCGAACAGAAAGAGAACTTCAAGTGGATGTTTCAGTATGGGGTCAACCATGATCTCATGGCTAAGTAGGAAGTAGTCCATTGTTTTTCTTGGCACTGTAGAAGCGAAATATACAACATCTTGTTCCACTAGTTGTGAGTTTGTATGGATTTGGAGGTTGTTATCAGGTCTATTCGATATGGATTTGGATACCACAGTGATTCTATGCAATAACCAAAGCTACGTGAAGATGATAGAGAGCCCTGTGTTCCATGATAAGTCGAAGCACATAGAAATATGGTATTTCTATATTCGAGATATGGTGTAGAAGGGAGCAGTAAAGATCCAATATGTGAGCAAAAATGAGCAGGTTGCATATGTTTTGACTAATCCTTTGTCTCGTGTGAAGTTTA
This sequence comes from Larix kaempferi, assembly GCA_027924585.1. Taxonomy (NCBI): domain Eukaryota; kingdom Viridiplantae; phylum Streptophyta; class Pinopsida; order Pinales; family Pinaceae; genus Larix; species Larix kaempferi. Next base: position 4,746,180 of record BSBM01001243.1, on the reverse strand, counting down.
AGCACTTCCATGACAATCTTGGTGTAGTCCATAAGGATTTCCATCGAAAGGGGGAGTAGTGTTGATGATACTATGGTGGCGCAGTTGGGATTGATCATCCTTAGACAATGATCTCGTAATTCTAAAAGGAATGATAGTCTTAAATGTTGATCCTTAGACTAAAATACCATAATTTCGAAAGGAAGGATTATCTAAGATGTGACTGGTGGACAATGATCCTGTAATTCCAAAAGGAAAAATCGTCCAGTGTGCTGTAGTGGCAGCTTCGTAAAGACTGGGTCCTATAATTCTAAAAGGAAGGATTGTTTGAGCACCACAGATGTTGTTGGACTAAAATCCAGTAATTCTGAAAGGAAGGATTTCTCATGATCTTGTAATTCTGAAAGGTAGGATCACCAATGTTGTTGGAATAGAATCTCGTAATTCCGAAAGGAATGATTTTCCATGATCCCATAATTTCGAAAGGAAGGATCACCAGTGTTGTTGGACTAGAATCCCATAATTCTGAAAGGAAGGATTTCCATGATCCCGTAATTCCAAAAGGAAGGATCATGAGTGTTGCTAGACTAGAATCTCGTAATTCTAAAAGGAAGGATCACCATTGTTGTTGGACTAGAATCCCATAATTCCAAAAGGAAGGATTGTCCATGATCTCGTAATTCGAAAAGGAAGGATCACGAGTGTTGTTGGACTAGAATCCCGTAATTCTGAAAGGAAGGATTGTCCATGATCCTGTAATTTTGAAAGGAAGGGTCACCAGTGTTGTTGGACTAGAATCCCGTAATTTCAAAAGGAAGGATTGTCCATGATCCTGTAATTCCAAAAGGAAGGATCACCGGTGTTGTTTGACTAGAATCCTATAACTCTAAAAGGAAGGATTGTCCATGATCCCCTAATTCTGAAAGGGAGGATCACTAGGGTTGTTGGACTGAATCCCATAATTCTAAAAGGAAGGATTGTCCATGATCCCATAATTCCGAAAGGAAGGATCGCTTGTGTTGAAATTGATCTCAAAATTTTGAAAGGAAGGATCATATTGGTTGTTTATACACCTGTTTCTAGAGATGATGTTGCTCCACCCTTGAGCTATTGATGATGATGATATTATTCCAACTTTGTGTTGCAGATGATGATACTTCAGATCTGCACTGAATATGATGATGATGTTCTAGCTTCGTGTTTCAGATGATGATGTTTCATCTCTGTGCTACAGATGTTGATGATGTTATAGAAAGTAGTTCGAGTTGCTGATATTGATGTTGTTGAAAAACTTTGAATCATTTATAGATGTACTATCCAATGTTCGATATGATGTAGTTGATGATGCCTCCTCCTCCCTCATTCTGATGATGTTGTGTAGAACCACACCTGTTTTTGTTGTTGTCACTAGAAAACCCTTCTTGTTAAGGGGGAGTGTTGAAATAATGTAACTTTGAAGAATATTCTACTTGTGTTATTCCTCCTTCGGGAGATGTTATTAATGTAAAAGGTCATGTAAAAGTCATGAGGTAATGCCTCCATTGTAAGTCGGGTCATTAGTACCCAAAAGAATGTAATATAAATATTATTTTTAGTCTCCCTAGAGAGGTAGGCCCAGTCAAGTTAGTGAGGCCAACCTAGTTAGGTTAAAAAGTCAAGTGAAAAGTAAAGTATAAATAGAGAGTATCAAGAGAAGAAGAGGAAGAATAGCGAAAGAGGAGGAGGATTGATGTTGGCTCTTGTGTTTGGGTTTTGTCTCTCTTTCTTATGAGACTTATTTATTTGGGCATTGTACTTTGGTAATCTATATTAAGGAAGTTTCAATGGGTTTTCTTCCCCTTGAGGGTTTCCCAAGATAGATTGTTGTGTACCTTGTCATTATGTGTCTTGGAGATATCCTCTTTATCCTGCTATTGTGAAAATATATTAAATGCTAATTAAGTAGGAATCTAAGTTATTGATATAAACTTATAACAATATTTTTTTTTTTATTATGATCAAGTGTTTAAGGAGGGTCCTTGATATTGTTGTAGTGCTAAATTATTTATAACAATTTGGTTCCCAAAATTTGATCCTAACACTATGCATGTTATTTGAATGCCAATATGGATTTGTCTACCCAATCTACCATTAAATTTTTGGTATTTATCAAATTTTGAGGATACCAAAAATGCTTTGGGAGATTACATAAAATCATATCTTTAGATAGTAGTAGAGGGTTTAATCATCTATGATTCTATTTTCATATATACCTTAGTCATGGACTTTGAAACAAAATGATTCTCACGTTGAAGAACTTTAAATCTGCGCATGTCTTGAATTATGAGAATACATCATTTTGGTGCATGCTATGTTATCTTCCATGACATTGACAAGATACTTGTCCCCATTCTTGATCTAATCCCTCCAAAAAAAAAGGAACCAAATGAAAACCAAAACTATGGGGTTTACCAAATAAACCTAGTTCAAATACTAAACTTGATCAGAATGAGGTAAGGAAAGAAAGACACATATAATATGTCTTGCTTTCCATTGATTCAATGTATTCATGACTTACATTTTCCCAATGTATTTCACGACTACCTTGACATCCCACACAGATATGGCGTATCTCAATAGTGATCCTAGGCGCAAGCCTTGAATGAATTTAAAAATGAAGTGTCACATGGACAAGACCTAGTGATGGAAGACTAGACTACCTTGACAACCCATGGATGTGGTGTATCTAAATGGATGATCCCAAATTCAAATTTTGATCAAATTTGATAATTAATTACTACATCCAAGCCATGGTTGAAGTATTGGCTTGGCTACCCTGATAGCATGTAGATTAAGCATATCATGATCCCAAATGCCTGGTGAATTTGACGATGAATAACCCTCAGTAGACCTCACGTGGTATACTTAGTTAAAACCGAAAAATAAATCATTTTGAAAAACATTAACAAACTAAGGAGAGATAAACATCATGAAACAAAGTTAATTTAAAAATTAAAAGCATGTTTCCATTCAGACTTTGACTATTGTTGTTGTCGTCTCTTGTGTATATTTTGACAAATTCCTATAATCTTTATTCATAAGTAAGCAAAATTACCTATGTACACGGAATCATAGATATATGATTGTTACAGACACGCTTCTATAAAAGAAACAAATAATATGTTCACTAGGCCAAAAATGTAAATCTTAATGGGAAACCAGACAAATTATGACTAGGTAATTTCACCATAAAACAAAAAAAAAACACACTCCACGGGAATAGAAAATGACATCGAGGCATCGAAACTCATACCTCCCTCGAATGGTGGCATCGAATGTAAAATCCACCAAAAGAGGGTCAGGATTCTCCTCATCACATTCTAGCCTAAAGGTCTCCTTCAAATTGGCATTATTCCTTATGGTGACAAACTTCTAGCATTCTAGAGGAGGGAGAAATGATGACGATCAAATTTGATGGAAAAATTACAACTACGAACAAAGAAAAAAAAACACATTCAAAGGGGAGCATGAAATGATATAGATATGAGGGTATCGAAACTCGTACCTCTTTGGAGCATGTAACATAATTTAGTTGTATTAGTCTTTGATGTATGGAAATTTGGAATTTGTTGAATATTTGGTTTAGATGTAATATGAATATAGGCTACTATTAGTGAAAAATGAATTTTGAAAACTCATATTAAAAAACCAAATTTTAATTATTTAATCACTATATAATATAAATAACATTCAATTTCATACTTTTTTATATAAATAATTATTAATAATTAGCTACTATCTATCATTGAGATTTTTGTTTTTTGTTTTTAAATAGTAATTTTGGTTGTAAATAACATGTATAAAAATAAACTAATGATTTATAATGTACATTTATGCTATAGTCCTATATATTTGATTAAAAGTATTATATATATGAAGTCTAAGTTTATGTATTTTATCCGTATTGGAATTTTTAATTACATATTTATTTTCCATATCGAATCATATTCATACCCAAATTATGATACTATGCTTTGGAGTGGTGGCATCGAATGTAAAATCCACCAAAAGACAGTTGTGATTCTCCAAGTCATGTTCTATCCTAAATGTCTCCTTCAAATTGGAATCATTCATTATGGTGACAACCTTTTGGGGTTCTATATAAGGGACAAAGGGAGGTGGTCCCATGCTACCATGGGACAAGGAGGAGCCATGAGGAAGTAAGCTTAGGCATCAAAGGAGGTCAAATTGAAGTAGGAGGCATGGTAACAGGGATGAGGCCAGAGTGTGTCTTCAAGAACATAGCCTCTATATCCTACCACATGAGGTGGTGAAGCTAAGGAAGAGGAGGAGTAGGAGGATTAATGGAATTGTTGGCACTTCTTCTTTTATTACTGAATTCCACCCCCATTGACGAATTTTAAAGGGGTTTTGAATGGAATTAGGACAAATATAACGTTCATGGGCTCCAGAAATTTATGGGAATTTTGTATTATAGTGGATGAACTGAGTGGAGAGAGGAGAGACCAAAAATGGTGATCAACAACATCAATAATCCTAAACCAACACCCTCGAAGGAGCATGGTGCATGCGACTCAGCTCCGGGTATATGTAAACTCATTTTCGAATCTCCTTGCGTGTCCACTATCTCAACTTTGAGGGAAATTTATGGCCTTCAAGGAAGAAAGAAAGAAACATGGGACAACGATGACAGAGAAAAACATGATTGATAAGCCCATTACTTGCACACCAAGCAAGCAATAACAAATCACTGGTAGAAAATGTTAAGGTATGTTTATTTTTTGTTTTTTTTCCTTAATAAAAATGAACAATTCAAAACCTCTTATCCATTAAAATCTAAACACAATTCTTAAACAAATATTTATAAATACAAATTTTAATATAACTTTTACTTAATTTTATAAAAATTAAAATATTGATACCATCAAATAGATAAGGTTTTGAAGTGAATACAAAATAATAAAATTACAAACTTAGCATAATGAAAACATTAATTACATTCTCTATAAATAGATTGTTTATAGAAATAATTATATAATTATATATTATAATTATATTATATAATTCTATATTATAATTATTTTATATAATTCTATATTATAACTATATTATATAATTGTATATTTTATTTTTTTTTAAATAGAAAAATAATATTTATAAAAATCTATTTTAATTTTGTTATAAATTAAAAATTAAAATTTGACTGGTTGACACGATATTGTTTAAAATTGAAAAAAAAAATAGTATTGAAAAAATATAATAATATTTTAATATTAATTTTAATTTTAATTAAATTTTAATTAAAAAATAAAATACAGAATTTAATAAAAAAATATGAAAAAAAAACAAAATAATTATAATATTATACTATATTACATGTCATATTGATTGAATTTAATTTTTTTTATAAACCCTTTAAAGTAGAAAAACATATTAATGGGATAAATAGAACTTTTATTATAAATATTGAAGATGAAGATAACATTTATTACAAATATTGGTAGTGAAAACATCAACCATAAAATTGTATAAACTTATAAAAAAATAGCCTAAGAAAAGGTAAAGCTCATTGTAACAAAGTGTATCATAAAATTTATTTTCCTTGGTGTTATATATTTGTTCATACATTTTTATAAATATTTGTATTCTTATTTATATTTAATTCTATTTTTACTTTTGTGTTTACCATTTAAATCCTTTATAGATTTTCCAGTACCATGGAACAACCATACAATCTTATTTTCTTTGTGGAATATTTTGAGATACAAACAATTTTTTGGAAACAACTTTAATGTTTCATATTTCATGATGGTGAATATTCCTTGTGAAGGAATTATACCTTCCTCTACTATTATTAGTGTTGGAAAGTCTTTTAGTTCATGTAACTTAACCAATGAAAATATATATCTCCAACAAAGGAAATGCTCCCTTCTCACCAAATTCTCTGAGAAACTTCTTGAACTTAGGACAAGTTCCACAAATATCTGATTGCATGTTTATACAACTATGGAAGTTATTATGTCATACCATAACTCCATAATTGAAGATGACTCAAATTGTGAAATTCACAAAACCTATTCCCCATTTTAAACAATCGAGAATAATTCAAGAGGAATGCTTTTAAATTTGACATGTTCACCATTTCATGAAGTAAAATTATCATCATTGTATGTTGAAATGTTTCCATTTGAACCATACTCCCTATTGTCCCTTAGGCAAATGTTTCTACCCCATTGTAGAAGTGTAACTTTTTTAGTTGTGTTAGAGAGCTCATATCATTAATGAAAGCAACTTTCTTTTTGTCTTGTTTTATCCACACACAATGGTGAATTTTGACCTTTCTAGGTACTATAGAGAGATAAGGTGATATACTACAAGGACCAAAGTGATGAGATACTACAAGGACCACAATGCAAATCATCATAATTGGAAAATCCTCCATACCTCAAGTCTCTTAGCTTATGAATCCGAGATCACAATTCAATGATTCCATAGTTATCAAGGTCAAGGATTTGAAGACTTTCAAGATTTGTTAGAGTTGCAGGAACCTTTTGATGGGAGCGCATCTTAAGATCAAGTATACTAGCTATGTCAAATACCCATAGTCTTTGCCAATGAATCAACCGAGGCACCACTTAAATCTAGAACCTTTAGAGAGATCATACTTCCTATCACCTTTTATTTAAAATAATTTTGAATAATTTGAATTTTTTTTTTCGGTATATTTTTAATATTTTTAATTTAAAAGATAAATTATATACCACCTTTGATATACAATAAAACAAGAATAATGTTTTTTAAATAATATAAATTAACTTAGATTTATTTAATAATACATAAATTGTACATATTTTAAAATATTTTAATTATATATTTGGAACGGTGATTAAAAAGCATAATTAAAATAACATTAATTTTAACATAATCAAATATAAGAATAACTTATTAATATAATCAAATATAATCAAATATAAGAATAACTTATTAATATAATCAAATATAAGAATAACTTATTTTGATGTTTAAAATGTCGGACCAACATGTTGTAATTTAACCCAAATATTTTTGGCCGATAGGCGCTACAATGAACATTTCTCTATATGGAGGGCGACCGCAACTTTTTAATCAAGATTAAGGATGGGCGGCTGTGATGAAGGATGACAGCATATTCTTCGTCAAGCACATATATCCAACGACAGAAATTTGTGGTTGGTGGAAAGGGTACCCAAACGTTATAGGATTAGCATTACTCGACAGTTTCTTTTGTTTAATCAAGGTCCACGCAGTGGGAGAACGAAAGGTTGAAGCGATCAAATTCTTTCAAGCCTACCACTCCGTTGGTTAATTCTCTGTTCGGCCACTCCAAGATCTGTTCGGCTGCTCCACTCAGTTGGTTAATTCTCTGTTCGGCCACTCCAAGATGATCTGTATCGACAAGATGATCAATTCTCTGTTCGGCCACTCCAAGATGATCTGTTCAGCCGCTCCAAGAGCGCTGCCCAAAACCAACTACGGGTGTTTTGTGCCGAGCCACCGTAATCAGCAATGGCCTCGCCTCACCTCACCTCACCACAAGCACAATAGAACAACTAGCCGCATTACAAGTTCAAGTCGATGAGAGACACAAGTCCTGAATAATGGAGGCGATTTCTCATCTGTTTTCGGTGCCTGCTTTATCTTGAAAATCTTGATGCTTTAAATTAATGCTTCCCTATCAGTTAGGTCTCACGTTTTTAGGTTTTTCAGGATTTTAGGTTTCACGTTTAAAGTGATGGAAGGGCTTCTAATAGATATGTGATTTGATTTCTTTCTGATCGTCATAGGACCCTATTTCGATTCTTTTGCACCAGATCAATCCGGTGCACCAGGCGGAGGACGATTTCCTGGCAAAGGTATATTATGATGTGATGATAGTTTGCCAACAATTTTTTTGCTTATAACGAACAGTTAATGGATGGAATCTTGGCTACTGCGAATAAGGAACTACCGGAGGAACCTCTGGGCATAGTGAATCTGAATCACATACAATTTGATATCAGTAAATATTACCGGTACCATGGATCTCTCGCCACTCCTTGCACAGAGTGAGTCATTTAGACCGTGATTTACTAGGTATTTTCATCGCCTTACCACAGATCTACGTCCATAGCTATCGACCCTGTGACTTGATACTTTTGATTAAATCAATCTGTGTGCAGGTAAAGATAGTGTAGGAAGACCAATCCATGGCTCTCAAAGCATCTGTGCATGATGTAAGTACTGGAAACTTCATTTCTTCTTATTAATTTGTGGACATAGAGTTTTGTGAAATTACAAATTACATGGCTACCTTCAAACTACTTCTAAGAGTTGATGCAAGCCGGAAAGCTGAATTCGAACCTCCTAAGCTTGGCAGGTAAAGCTGAATTCGAACATCCACCTGGACATCTACATGTACAGGTAATGAATCAATCATTTCTTTAATGTTTGCTGTTGTTATTCCATTTATATGGCGGAAAACCTAGATTTTTTTCACTAACGCTATGATGGACATAGTGGTTGCTATTTTTATGGCCTAATCTATAATATTAGATTAGATATCCTGCACTTAAACTTAGGTTCCTCTTAGATATCCTGTAGGTTCCTCTTAGATATCATGTAGTGAAGCTTAGGTTACTGTTGTATTTGTGTGTAGGGGCGATAGAGCATTTTGCAGTGTGGAGTGCCTATTGAAACAGATAAACATGGATGAACAGAGTGAAAAATGCACTTTTGCTGCCCTAAAACGGTCTGTAACGACGACCTCACCACAGCCTCGACGTTCTGACGGGAATCGAATCCGCATCCAAGCAAGGGGAGTAACAACTGCTACATAATATGGCGAGTTCAACCACCAGTACTGAAGTATATGTATACATCTAAGCTGTAACATTGTCGGTATAATCCAAAGTAAAAATTATTACAGGATTTAGTATTTCTTTTTGACATATGAATTTTGCTGGAACCGATGATCTATTCTTGACAAGCACTCAAGATCATATTTTCCCGATGGAACTACTCTTCGTGGCTATTAAAGGATTTAGTTACACCATTAATGGACTTGAGTCTCCAGAGTATTTTGTGCAAGCTCCTTCAATTTTAAAATCGTTGATCCAATGGAAGCTCAAGTTCGAATTTTTGATTGGATGATTTATAACTACAAGGTGTCTTATGGGACAGGAAGGCTTGAGACAAGGCAATACTGCCGTGGCTTGGGTTTCCAGAAATTGTAAATAAACAAGGTTTCCACTGAAGCAACTTCGACTTCCTCGGCTATCTGTAATACATATATTGTAGAGAAATATAACCGCAGGAGGATCCCAAAATTATGCAAGCAAGGACACCATGTACTTGTAAGGAGCGAGGTAATAAGCCTAAGAAATTGAAGTATGCTTGAATTGGACCATATTTGCAAAAGTGGAGGCCAGGCATTAGAAGCTGTATCTCAACAGAAGAAATATCCAGGTTGAAAATCTCTCAATATTGAAGGACAAAACTTAGGTAATGGTCAAATGCCTATAAAAAAACCTGGCAACTCTACCAGAAGCCAGTTAATTTTCAATGGAAAGAACTGCGCATCAAGACTGGTGTCTAAGGATGTTCGACAAGACTCCAAACTTAGGGAGAATAGGAGTGCAATGGCTCATAATTAGAGTAACGTAGAATGGGATCTGAGAGATCCTGAAGGTATCTGATAATGATAATTTGTATGGTAAGGATAGTATCGTTCAATCATGGCTGTAAAATTAATGAGATAATGTAGATCTTTGGAGGTTTTGCAGTTAAAAATTCATTAGTTATTAGATTGTCACAACATTTGAAAATAAAAACATCCGACATTATAATTGAATGCTTCGGGTTTTGTTAATTATTATGCCACATTTTAATAACTCAAAATCAAAAATATAAGCTTATTCAAAATGATGCAATTTTATCGCAATTGTAAATGAAATAGTTTTGAAGCAGTAATTTGATCGAGATTAAACCCAAACAAACCAATTGATGTACATCTAAAATCAGAAGTATATGTTTATGATAAAGAAATAGTCAATATATTTTGAACCAGTAATTTGATGGGATTAAACCCACATGAACCAAACGAATTGATGTACGTCTAAAATCAAAAGTATATGTTTATGATAAAAAATAGTCAATATATTTTGAACCAGTAATTTGATGGGATTAAACCCACACAAAACCAATTGATGTACATCTCATAGATTAAATTGATGTACATGTCACCTTATCTATTTTTTATAAAATTTTAAAAAATATCAAAATTTAATTAGCCCATAGGTGCTCCAATGGAACAATAAAATTAAGATTGATGAATTTACTCTAAATTTTAATTATGTATGGTTTAAAACGATGGAGCAATAAAAATAACAACAATATCAATAAATATAAATAATTAATATTTATATTAATATTAATTAATATTTATATTTATAAATAATTATAATTTATTATTTATAATTTATAATTTATAATTAATATATACTTTATAATTAAATAATATAATTTATAAATGTTTATATTAATATAATATTAATTAATATTTATAAATAATTATATTTATATTTATATTAATATAATTAAATTTATATTTATATTAATATAATTAAATTTATATTAATAAATATAAATTTATAATATAGTTGTGATTATAATAAGATATAATTAAATTTCATTCTGATTATTTAATTTATATTAAGAATTAAATTTAATTAATCAAATAAGTATTGATATGAAAATAGTTATATTTATAAATGTGATTATGGTTATACATATATTATTACTTAAATTTATATCAATAACCATGATTATGATTAACTATTTTTTTATTGATAAATAGAAATGACTATTACTAGATATTCATATAAAAGATTATGATTGACTAAATTTTAATTGATAAATATAAATTACTATTATATTTATATCATTAGTGAGTCATATTCATATTTATGGTTATTAAATTTAATAATGATGGATGATCAATGATTTAATAAACATTATGATGAAGATGATGATGATGTTAATGATTGAATGTAAACATTAGCATCAAATTAATAATCACATTAATATTAATATAAAAATATATATTTATGTTAACATTAATTTTAAAGTCAACTTTGAATTGAAGTCAACCATGACCAAACAATGTTCAACACTTTTAAGTAAGGTTAACCTTGCTCAAATAATGATCAACCATGGTGTAATATTATCAAACATAACTTAAAGTCAACAATGCCTGCACAATGGTCACCCATGGTTCAAAGTTAACTTTGCTTAAAAGTCAACTATGGATTGTTGTCAACTCTGGTTCAAATTCAACACTACTTAAAGTCAACTATGGATTGAAGTCAACCATGGTTCATATTCAATCTTTCTTTAAAGTTAACTATGGAATGAAGTCAACATTGCCTAAAAGTCAACTATGGATTGAAGTTGAAGTCAACCATGCTTCAAATTCAACATTTCTTAAAATTCAACTATGGATTGAAGGAAACTATGGTTCAAAGTCTGCCATGGATTCAAAGTCAACCATGGTTCAAAGTTTGCCATGGATTCAAAGTCAACCATGGTTCAACATTAACCTTGCTTAACAGCCAACTATGGGTTGAAGTCAACCTCGCTTAAAAGTCAACTATGCTTCAAAGTCAATTAACCACTTTTCAAAATGTGGTTTTGGATTGAAGTCAACCATGGTTCAAAGTCAACGTTGGATTGAAGTCAATCATAGATTAAGGTTAACTGTGGATTGAATTCAACCATGGATTGAAGTCATTAATATTAATATTATTAATTGATTGAAGCCAGCCTTGGATTAAAGTCAATCTCGTATTGAAGTCTATTATGGACTGAAGTCAACCATGGAGTGTTCATAGTCAACCTTGCTTAAAGGTCACCTATAGATTGAAGTCAACCGTGGATTCGAGTCAAACTTAGATTGAATTCGACCTCGGATTGAATTCGACCTTGGATTGAAGTCAACTTTACTTAAAATTCAACTATGGATTGAAGAAAACCTTGATTAAAAGTGAACTAGGGATTGAAGTCATCCATAGTTCAAATTCAATCAACCACTTTAAAAAATGTGGTTATGGATTAAAGTAAAAAATGTTCACAGTCAACATTCAAACCATAGTTGACTTTAAGTCAACGTTGACTTCAATCTAAGGTTAACTTCAAGCCAAGCTAGACTACAATCTAAGTAGACTTCAATCCAAGCTTGAGTTCAATCCTAAGTTGACTTCAATCCATAGGCGACTTCAATCCAAGGTTGACATGAATACAAGTTTGACTTCAATCCAAGGTTGACATGAATACAAGTTTGACTTTAATCCATGGGTTGAAATCAACCATGGATTGAAGTTAAGCTTGAATTGAGTCAACCTTGATTAAGAGTTAATTATGGTTTGAATTCAACTATGGTTTGAAGTCAACCTTAGATTGATGTTAACTTAGATTGAATTCATCCTTTGATTCAAGTCAACTATGGATTGAAGTCAATTATTAATTGTAGTCAACCATGGATTCAAGTCAACTATAGATTTAAGTCCACCATGGATTGAAGTCAACCTTGCTTAAAAGTCAACTGTGGATTGAAGTAAACCTTGATTAAAATTCAACTATGGATTGATGTCAACCTTGCTTAATAGTTAACTATTGATTGAAGTCAACCATTATTTAAAGTGAGTCAACCACTTTACAAAATGTGGCAATGCATTGAAGTCAACCATGGTTCAATCCTAGGTTGACTTCAATCCAAGGTTGACATCAATCCATGGGTTGAAATCAACCATGGATTGAAGTTAAGATTGGATTGAAGTCAACCTTGATTAAAAGTCAATTATGGTTTGGATTCAACTATGGTTTGAAGTCAAGCTTAGATTGATGTTAACTTAGAGTGAAGTCATCCTTCAATTCAAGTCAACCATTAGTTGAATTCAACCATAGTCAACAATGGTTAACCAAATGCAACCATGGTCAACCAAAGTCGACCATTGTGAATTAGTTAACCATAGTTAACCGACGTTAACCATAGTCAATGAAATTGAACTATATTCAACCAAAGACAACCATACTCAACCATGACCAACTAAAGCTAACCATAGTTAACCATTGCCACCAAAGTCAACCATAGTTAACCATGGTCAACAAAAGTCAACCATAGTCAAGCATGGTTGACCATGGTCAACCAAAGTCAACCATTGCAGACCATAGCCAACCATGGTAGACCATAGTCAACCATGGTCAATGATAATCAACCATCATCAACCAAATTCAACCATATGGTTGACCATGGTTTCCTTTGGTTGAATTTGTTTGACCATGGTTAGTTAATAATAATAATAAGAATAATAATAATGGTCAACCATAATGAACAATGGTTTACAAAAGTCAACCAAATTCAAATATGGTCAACCATGGCCAACTACAGTAACCATGGGAAACCATAGTGAATTAGTCAACCGTCTTTAACCATAGTCAACCAAAGTCAACCATATTCAACCAAAGACAACGACAGTGAGTCATGGAAAACCATGGCCAACTAAAGATAACCATAGTCATCCATGGTCAACCATGGCCAATCAAAGGTAACCATAGTCAAGCATGGTCAACCATAGCCAACCATGGTTAACAAAAGTCAACCATTGTTAAGGATGGTCAACAAAAGTCAACTATGCTTAAAGCTAGTCAACCATCATCAACCATATGGTTGACCATGGTTGGTTAATAATAACGATATGATTTTAAATTCAACCATGGTCAATGATAATCAACTATCATCAACCAAATTCAACCATATGGTTGACCATGGTTTTCTTTGGTTGAATTTGCTTGACCATGGTTGGTTAATAATAATAATAATGCTAATAATAAGAATAATAATAATGGTCAACCATAATGAACAATGGTTTACAAAAGTCAACCAAATTGAACTATGGTCAACCATGGCCAACCATAATAACCATGGGTAACCATAGTGAAGTAGTCAACCATAGTTAACCATTGTTAACCATAGTCAACCAAAGTCAACCATATTCAATCAAAGACAACCATGGGTAACCATGGCCAACTAAAGCTAACCATAGTCAACCACGGTCAACCATGGCCAATCGAAGGTAACCATAGTCAAGCTTGGTCAACCATAGCCAGCCATGGTTAACAAAAGTCAACCATTGTTAAGCATGGTGAACCAAAGTCAACCATGGTTAAAGATAGTCAACCATCATTGACCATATGGTTGACCATGGTTGGTTAATAATAACGATATGATTTTAAAGTCAACCCTTCTATCACCCATGATCAAGTTAACAAATCAATGATAATAAACCATATGATATTAATATAAACCAAAGTAAGCCAAATTCAACCATGCCCAACCACCACCAACCATAGCTAACCATGGTTAGTCAGAGACAACTATCATCAACCATGGTCCAAGCACACTAAACCAGAGTTAATTAGTCACCCACACTCAACTATGGTCAACCATATCCTACCAAAGACAACCAAACTCAACCATAGTTAACCAAATCAACCATATCCAACCAAATTTAAGTTAAATAAGTTTAGTGAATGGTCAATTGTGGCAAAAAAAATTCAACCATGTTCGACAATAGTCAACCATAGACAACAGTTAAACAAGGTCCACCAATAGTCAATTACAACAAAACAAAGTCACCCTTAACCAACCATGTGCAATCGTAGTCAACCATAGTCAATTAGTCAGCCAAAGTCAACTATGGTTAAACAAAGTCAACAATAGTCACTATAGTCAACCACAGTTAATTAGAGTCAATTATTGGCCAACCAAAGTCAACCATAGTCGAACATGATCAAGCATGGTCATTTATAATCAAACAAAGTCAACCATAGTTAAACAACGTACACCTTAGTCAACAAATGAAGACAAGCATGGTCAACCAAAGTCAACCATGGTCAACCATAGTCAACCATATTGAACCATATTTATCCTGATTTTATGTCATAATCAACCATAGTAAAAAATGATGGTTGCCCATGGTTTCCCAACAATGGTCAACCATGGCCATGGTTGAATATCAATGGTTGGCCATGGTTAACAATGCTTCAACCATGGTCAACCAAAGTAAACCATGGGAAAAAAAGTCAACCATAGCCTTAATGTTAACTTTGGTTGGGGTTGATTTGACAATTATTTTTCTTTAGTTACATTTATTTAATTAATTTTAATATCAATTATTTGTCTTCTTAATCTATATTTAATATTAATTTTTCCTAATTATTTTTAATATCACTTATTTTATTTTAGTTTACATTTAATATCTATTATTTTACTTTTGAGTTTTTAATAACCATTATTTTACTTTTCTTTAAAATCAATTAATTATTTTATTATGAATTTAACTTTAATATCAATTATTTTTACTTATCTTTATTTTTTTTAAATTTATTTAATTTTTTTATTTAATATATTTAACTATTTTATTTTACTTTTATCTATGTAGATTTATTTATTTTACTCTATTTAATTATTTAATTAAATTAATTAATTTAATTAATCAATTTAATTTAATTAATTTAATTTAATTATTTAATTTAATTATTTAATTTAATGTAATTTAATGTAATTTAATTTAATTATTTAATTAAATTAATTAATTTAATTTATTTTACTTTATTTTTATTTAATTTCATTATTTCACTTTACTTTATTTATTTATTTAATTTCATTTCATTTTTTACTTTACTTTAATTTATTTTTTATTTAATTTAGTTTATTTTTATTATTTTAATTTAATTTAGTTTATTTTTATTCTATTTTTAATTTACTTTTATTTTACTTTATTTACAAAAAATCAATGACAATATGGTAATCAAATACCCTATTGTCATCCTTCTTTCACATTACTATTTTTAATTTACTTTAATTTGTTTTAATATATTTTAAATGTCGTTGATATGTTTTAATTACCTTTACATTATTTATTTATTTAATTTAATTTAATTTTTTTTTACTTTATTTACTTTACTTTTATTTTATTTTTACTTTATTTACTTTACTTTATTTTTATTAATTTAATTTACTTTAGTTTTATCTATTTTTTATTTACTTTTATTTTACTTTACTTTATTTACTTTATTTTTAATTTAGTTTAGTTTAGTTTTAGTTTTATTTTATTTTATTTATTTTAATTTTTTTTTAATTTAATTTATTTTAATATTACTTATATCTTTTCTTTTAATTTACTTTAGTTATTTTAATATGGTTAAATTTTTTTTTTTTTAAACTTAATTTGCATTTCTTTTCATTTCACTAATATTTTAATTTTGTTAACCACATTTAAAAATGAGGTTGTTTCTAGTGTATGTTATTTGTTCTTTTATACAATATTCTTAATTATAATTTGAACAAAATTATAAATCTAAATACTTAAAAGCCAAATAAATCATTAAAATAATATGAAAACAATCTAAAAATCAATATATAAAACATTATTATGATGCATGATTTTAATTTAATGAAAATATTTTATGTTCTTGTTTTTTTCATACAATATTTTCATTGATAACTTGAACAAAGTTAGAAATATAAATATTTATATGTATAGTCAGAATTATATAATCTAGAATTATATAATCTATTCATTCATTATATCTAGATTCCAACAAGAGTATCATATTTTTACAATCATTCCTTCCAACAATTCAAACTACATTCAATGAACCATGATGCATTATATAATTGTACATTATTATGATACATGATATACTAATCTGTTCTTGCTGGAAAAAAAATGATATACTAATCTGTTATACCATTGATAAAAAAGTTATTCAATTATATTAAATATATTTAATAATAATGAAATATTATTTAATAATATTAAAAATGGAAAAAACTCAAGGTTAGCATTGTGTCCGTTACTATTTCTATTTCAAAAGTCATAAACCTTAACGGTAGTATGAATTGGCGGTTACTATGGCAGACTGTAAGCAGATTTGAATGATTGCATGGAAAAATATTTGAAAGATTCCATGGAAAATTGTGCTTTGACGGTTGCTAGAGTGCAAGCAGATTGAAATACTGCATGTGCATTGTGTAAGCGATTTCAAACCCATCCATAAGACGATTCCAAAGATTAATAAGGATAAAAGTGAAATTGGAATTCCTTCATGAAAAATTTAGGAGGAGCGAACATTGGTTAGCATCATTGGGAGAAAGAAAAGATAGAGACAAAAGGGAGGAGCCGAGCAACAGATTTTAGGGTTTGTAGGGATTGTAAGATGAGTGCTCGGCAGAGGGTCTTCAATTTTGGAAGAAGAAAGTCGAAGAAGATCCACATAAGTCAGCAGATATTAGGGTCTGCTTAGCTCCGGTAGAAGAAAAGATGGAGAGATAGAGGGCAGAGCCGAGCAGCAAATTTTAGGGTTTGTAAGATGTCGAGCAGCAAATTTTAGGGTTTGTAAGATGCAGAGTTGAGTAGATTTTAATGTCTCTAATTTTGGGCGTAGAAAGTTGAAGAAGATCCATATCTATTGTCTTGGTCAGATACTTCGACCATGGCCATGATTATTTAATTCACTTTCCATTCTGGTGGATTTCTTCTTCCATTTTTTTCTTTTAATTCTTTCATTTTTTGTTTTAAGTTTTGATGTGTTCAGCCTTGTTTTCTTCCTTTCTAATTATTTCATTTATGTTTGCTTGTTCACCTCTGTTTCTAGTGGGATCGAAAAGGAAGATGAGAAATTAAAACTATCCAGAAGTGGGCATGACTGGGTTAGGTGCATAAATCACAAATGGGAACAATAATCATGTGCAGAAATCACAGTTGCTGCGGAATTTCGGGACTCCAGGTGGGTTTTTAAGTTCAAAGGCTTATATGTGTTTACTGTTTTTGTTTATCCTTTTCAATATCCAATTTCATGTTGAGGGTTTTTTTTATTTTTTATAATCTTTAACAACAATGGCTATAGTGATGTTCGAGAGAGACATGTGTTGGTCAAAACCCAATTCCCTGTGAGGGTTTAGTTTGCTTTTTTAATTTTCAGGCGACTGGCCTTTGTGATAATATTTTGTCTATGTTAGTGGAATTCATTGTTTGTGGGTTTATAGGGTTTTAGTTTCATAGCATTGTTTTGGTGTACAATAAATCACCTTAATCTCAGATTTCTTAATTTTATGAATGTTTTTAATAATGTTAGAGTTCAGAAGTAGGAGTTACTATATCTATTAACTTTGTCAGTGTTTTCAAAAACACCGAAAATCCCAAATCTCTGATTCATGTGAGTGGATGAGAGTTCAAAACCTATATTAAATTTTTCCCAGATTTAATTTAATTTTACTCATCTTCATTTTAAATATGAAAAAGAGTTCAAATCTATATTAAATTTTTTTTCCTTTTCTTTTCTTTAATTTTATTCATTTCCATTTTAAATATGAATACAACATATGGATATGGGAATTTGTTACTGCATAATACTTATTCTCCAAGATAGTAGGACTGGATGCACAACATCTCTGTCATAAAAAGAATCAAAGGACTGGATTAACTAGGTTTCTGGAGGAAAAACATTATGTTTTGATGGAATTATAATTCTTGCCACCAGTTGCTTTTCTTTTCTCGTCCCATGGATAGCTCAAACAAATAAAATTCGTGTAAACACCAGTTCTTGATCTCCTCCCGTAGTTTGCCCAAACACAAAATTCAGCTATGATGTTCCAACACGATCCAGTACTGAACATCATCTCATCCCATAATTTTCTCAAACAAAAAATACGGTCCATTTAAATATGGTTTGTTAGATATCACTATGTATTCGTAATCCCTGTGGGATGTTTGATTTTAAAAAAATACTGATGGAAAAATTTATATCAATGAAATTATTTTCTAGAAAAATTTATATCAATGAAATTATTTTCTACACCAAATCTAACTATCTTTAAGAGGCGTTTTGAGCCATTTTCTTTTGACAATGTTTTTCTTTGAATTTTTTTAATTGTTGTTTAATGGACTATGTGTATTTTAAAAATATCAAAACTTCAAAGAGTATAATGTAAAGAAAATGGTAATTTAAGAATCTTTTTAAAAATTAAGTGTATTCGTTTTATTTAAATTTTAATTATTTCTCATGGTTTGTATTTAATAATTGAAATTTTAAAATTGAATGTATTATTGTATATTTTATGTTTTCTATTTATTTATATAAAATTAATATTATTTTTTAAAAATTGATTGTTAGCTATTAAAGATGATATTTTAATTGATGTTTAATGAAGATGGAATTTTTAATTTTATTTATTTACGAATGTGAAATATTAAATTGTATGTATATATGAAAATTGAATTATGTTTAGCTTGAGGTTGTGCTTGTATATGTGTTTCTGGTAATGAGTTATAATTTGTCTCGTATATATATATAGAGAGAGAGGGGGGGGGGGGGGCGAGAGAGAGGGGGGGGGGGGGGCGGCGGGAGGGGTAGAGAGAGGGAGCGACTATGGAAGAGAGAGAGAGAGAGAGAGGGAGGGGGGAGGGAGGGAAGGGGGGGAGTAGGGGGAAGAAGGGGGGGTGAGGGGGAAGGAGGGGGGCAGGGTGAGTGAGAGTGGGAAGTAGAGAGCGAGAGCTAGAGGGAGTGAGTTGGAGGGGAAAGGGGATGAGAAAGGAGCGAGGGTGCGAGAGATGGAGAGAGCGGGAGGGAGGGGGAGAGAGAGAGAAAGGGGTGGGGAGTGGGGTTGCGAGGGAGGGGGAGTTAAGGGGAAGGGGAGATGGAAGGAGTGGGTGTGAGTGTGTGTGTGTGTGTGTGTGTGTGTGTGAGAGAGAGAGAGAGAGAGAGTGTGTAGATGGGGAGATGGGGGGAGAGGGAAAGAGAGAGAGAGGGGGGGTAGGGGGGAGAGGTGGTGAGGAAGAAGGAGGGTGATGGAGGGAGAAGGAGGCAGAGGGGGTGAGGGAGAGAGGAATTGAGAGAGTGAGAGGGAGAGGGAGTGATTGGGAGGGGGAAAGGAGCAGGGGGAGAGAGATGGAGAGAGAGAGAGAGAGGGAAGGGGGAGAGAGAGGGAGGGGAAGGGAGAGAGGCAAAGTGAGAGGGAGCATGGGTGAGAGGGAGGGGTAAGGAGGGGGTGTGTGAGAGAGAGAGGAAGCACAGGAGAGAGAGAGAGGGGGGGCTAGGGAGCAGGAGGTAGAAAGAGGGGGATGGAGTGCGAGTGATGGGGAGAGGGGGAGGGAGTGATGGGGAGAGGGGGAGAGGATGAGGGTGAAGGAGAGAGAAAGAGGGAGAGAAAGAGAGTCAGGGAAGGGAGGGAGGGAGGGAGGGAGGAGGGGGAGAGTCTCAAAAGGAGGGGAAGGAAGAGAGGGAGAGGTAGGGAGAGGGAAAGGGAGTGGGGGGGAGAGAGAGAGAGAGAGGGGGGTAGGGAGTGGGAGGGAGAGTGGGGAGCGAGGGGGAGGGGGACAGGGTGGGTGAGAGAGAGAGAGAGAGAGAGAGAGAGAGGGGGGGATGGAGGGAGAGGGAGCAGGAGAGAGAGAGGGAAGCGGGGGAAGCAGAGGGGGAGGGGGAGGGAGACAAAGAGAAAGAGAGGGAGAGGGAGGGAGAGGGAGATGGGGAGAGGGAGAAGGGGCAGATAGGCGGAGGGGGAGGGGGCAGATAGGCGAAGGGGGAGGGGGAGGGGTGAGGTAGTGAGTAGGAGTGAGAGTTAGAGAGAGAGAGAGGGGTGAGAGAGAGAGAGAGAGAGTGAGAGAGGAAGGGGGAGAGAGACAGAGAGAGAGAGAGAGAGAGAGAGAGAGATGTGGGGGTTGTTAATGGTAGTGGGGAGGGGTATTAGGGATATGGGAGGTAGTAGAGAGAGAGGGGGGATGGTGGGGGTAGGGGGATGAGGAGTGGGTGTAAGTGGTATGGGTAGGGGGATGAGGAGTGTTGGAGATGGGGAGAGAGAAAGAGTGTGTGAGCAGGTGGGTGATTTTGGGTAGAGGAGAGGAGGGGTCTTGTGGGAGATAGCTTAAATAGAGATAGAGATCGTGGGTTTATGAGTTTGCAAAGTTGGGTCGTTATAGAGAAGGGGGTATAGTTGAGGATTGGGTGGGTGGAGAGAGAGATATATATTATGGGTTAGGGGTATGGGGAGTACGATGGGGGTAGAGAGAGAGAGGGAGTTAGGGGTAGGGGGTAGGAGAGGTATATATATATAGATAGAGAGAGAGGGAAGGGGTGAGTGAGCTAGTGGGAGGGGTGGGTGAAGGGGGAAGGAGTGGGTGAGAGAGAGAGAGAGAGAGAGAGAGAGGTGGGGGGAAGGAATCAGGAGGGAGAGAGAGAGGGAAAGGCAGGGGGAGGGGGAGAATGGGAGAGAGACATAGATATAGGGAGAGACCGAGAGGGATACAGAGAAGAAGGGGGATGGAGGGGGAAACAAAGGGAGAGGGAGAGAGAAGGGGGATAGGCAGAAGGGGAGGGGTGAGGGAGCGGGTGGGGCATAGAGAGAGAGAGAGAGAGAGAGGAGGTGGATATAGGGATAGGGAGCATGGGGAGGGAGAGGGAAAGAGGGAGAGGGAGTGAGCAACAGAGAGAGAGAGAGAGAGAGATGGGGGGGGTTTAGTGGTAGTGATGAGGGGTATTAGGGGTAGGGGTCGAGGGAGTAGTAGAGAGAGTGGGGGGGATCTAGTAGGTGGATGAGGAGTGGGTGGAAGTTGTAGGGGTAGGGAGGTGAGGAGTGTGGGGGGTATGGAAAGAGGAAGAGTGTGTGGGGTAGGGGGTGATTATGGGTAGAGGGGAGGAGGGGTGTTGTGGGAGAGGGATATAGATATAGATAGCGGGGGTTTAGGGGTTTTTCGAATTGGGTGGTTAGAGAGAAGGGGGGTATGGTTGAGGATTTGAGGGATTGGGAAGAGAGAGAGAGAGAGAGAGAGAGAGAGAGAGAGAGAGAGAGAGAGAGATTTTTAGGGGTATGGGGAGTACAATGGGGGTTAAGGAGAGAGGGAGGAGGGTTAGGGGTAGAGGGAGAGAGAGAGAGAGGAGTTAGGGGTAGGGGTAGGGGAGAGAGAGGGAGGGAGGGGTAGGTTAGTGTAGGTGGGTAAGGAGTGTGTGGGATGGGGGTAGAGAGAGAGAGAGAGAGAGAGAGAGAGAGAGAGAGAGAGGTGGTTAAGGGTAGGGGGAGTACAAGGGGGGTTAAGGAGAGCTGGAGGAAAGTTAGGGGTAGAGAGAGATAGCGGGTAAGAATGAGGTAGTAACAAATTCCCATACCCAAACAAGTATGTTGTATTCAATAAAATTAAAGAAAGAAGAAAACCAAATAGATCAGAACTCTCATCTAAAACACTCACCAAAATCATAGATCTCATCTTCATAACTATAACATTATTAAAAAATATGGGCTTCAAAACTATAACATTATCAAATATATGGGCTTAAAAACTATAACATTATTAAAAACCAAGCTTGAGGTGGATTTATGCTACCACCTATTGTTTAACTCTAGGATCACTAAAAACACCCACAAGGTTAAGAGATCATGAAACTTCAGCATGAAGTGGATTCAAGTTAACTCCTTCTTGTGAAATTTAACAATATTAAAATATTCACATGATTAAGAGATCTGAGATTAAGATAGATTTATAGTAAAACCTATTTATTGAATTGACATGCCATGATATTAAAACCCTATAATCCCCCAAAAAAAATACTTGCACAAAATATAAAGCATATACATGACCAAATCGAGTAGCTCTGAAATTAAAAAAAATAATAATAATTCAGAACCACACATGGAATTGGATTTTTACAAACACGTGTATTACATACATCACTAAAGCAAGCGTTGCTTAATATTGGATTAAAAAAAAAACCTCACATGGATTTGGATTTTGAGGGTAAACAAAAATGTAAACATATAGCTTGGTAGTTTTTACCCTCTTATTTGGATCTATGCTAACCAAAATATTAATAAATCTTAAAAGCTCGATGAAATAACTAAAAAAAACTAATCCTCCATCAATAGAACGAGGCCTAAACACTCACGTGCAATCCCAAATTTCCCCAACATCTGTATCTCTTGTGCCTTTGGCTCTGAATCAAACTAGAAAAATGATTCAATGCTACTCTTCTACCTTTTCTTGGTTTTGGCTCTAGCCAAGCCAACAGATATCAATCTTCTTCAACTTTCTACTCCCAAAATTGCAGATCCTAAAATATTCTCAGCTCTACATCTTACAAACCCTCAAATCTATTATTCGGCTCCTCTCTCAATCTTTTCTTCTCCCAGAGCCAAGCCAATTTTTATGGATCTTATTCAACTTTATTATCCCTAAATTGCACACACTAAAATGTGCTCAGCTCTGCATCTTACAAATTCAATAAAATCTAAAATGTGCCCAACTCTGCATCTTACAAATTCACTAAAATATGTTGCTCAGCTCCTCCCTCTATCTCTCTAGCTTTTCTTTCTCCAAATATGATGACCAATGTCGCTCCTCCTAATTTTGCCATCAATGAGTTCAAATTTGGCTTTTATGTTTATTAATATTTGGAATCCTCTTATGGATGGATTGGAAATCCTCTTACGTGTGGATGCCCAATGCAGAAAAATCCGCTTATAGTATAGCAACTCATAAACGCACAATTTCCCATCTAGTTTTTTTTTTTTTTAAAGGTCCTTAACCACAAGCGGATTCATACCCCCATTTTGTCATTTGAAATTTAAACTCAATAATTCATCCAATACTTCAACACTCAATGTTTGGAATAAATGTTTATTCCAGAGACACATTATAAATGATTTCATTCAAATTAAATAAGATACACACTTTTCTATATTTCATAATTTTAACCATGGTCATCTTCTATTCTCTTAATGTAGTAATACAATGTTTACAATATAACTAAATAAGAACATTCATTTCATTTCTATGAAGTATAAATTGACATGAATAAAAACATTACATTTCAATACTATCTTTGAAATATGAAATGATATAGACAAGATTAATTTCAATTCTATATTTTGAAATATGACATGACATAGACAAGACTATTCCATTTCTTCATCTAAACATAAATTGCACAAATAATAACAATTCATCTAGATATAGATAACGGCATCCCATATCAATTCTACCATTTGGTATGTAGATCGACACAATTAAAGATATTTCATTTAATTCTATGCCTTATAGATTGACATAAATAAAGCATTGTATTTCAATTTCATTTTGAAATATGATTTGTTGTAAACGAAACTATTCCATTTATAATATGTGGAAGTTGTTCATATAATGTAAAATGCTATGTGGACTATCCTTCGCATATCAAAGCCCTAAAATAAAATACTATAATGCAATGCTTTGCGAACAACTTTTTCCCATATTACAACGATTGACATGTATAGGGTAATGTATAACTATACAAATCGACATTCAATAATAGGAAACCTATAATACTTAATATGAAGCATCATTATACTATTACAACAATATTATATACATATGATGCATTATTATGCGAACAAGTGTCCATATGTTACAACCATTGACATGTATGGGGTAATGTATAGCTATACAAATCGACATTCAACAATAAGGACGCTATAATACATAATATAAAACACATTTACACGAACCTATTTCACGTAGTATGATACTGATATCTATATAATGTAATAAATTAATATATAAACTAGTAACCATAAAATACAAACACTAAAATACTTGTACTTGCCACGTAAGGGACTCATTGCTTGTCAACCATCAGAGTTTTACATACACACACAATACTCCAGATTTTTAAACTTAATATCCTCACAACTCGGCGCTATGACTTTATAGTTGCAGTTCTGGCAATGTTGAGAACTAGAAGTCGACACACAGAGAATTAATGGAATAATTCGGTTTGTATTTAGCAGCTGGAAATGCCAGGATCTAATCAATATGCCATGCATTTAAAACTAAATGTAATGATCTGAAATTCGAATTCCTTTGAGTCTTGAATACGAAATGCCATCGGGTTCGAAATGTTATGAATTTTAAAATCTAGACGCTATCCAATTAAAATCTATATGCTATGAAATTAGCTTGCAGGCCATGCGTTTAAAACCAAATGTCATGATCTGAAATTCGAATGCTTTTGAGTATTTAATACAAAACGCCATCAGATTCGAAATGTTATGAATTTTATAATCTAGACGCTACGCAATTAAAATCTATATTGTATGAAATTAGCTTGCAGGCCATGCGTTTAAAACCAAATTTGTCATAATCTGAAATTCGAATGCTTTTGAGTCTTGAATACGAAAGGCCACGCCATCATATTCGAAATGTTATGAATTTTAAAATCTAGATGCTATGCAATTAAAATCTACACGCTATGAAATTAACTTGCAAGCCATGCATTTAAAACCAAATGTCATGATCTGAAATTCGAATGCTTTTGAGTCTTGAATACGAAAAGCCATCAGATTCAAAATGTTATGAAATTAAAATCTAGATGCTATGCAATTAGATTGCAGAGATTGGAGGGCAAAGCTACATAACACACGGTAAAACTCTGGAGGGCGCCACCGCATGAGATCATCATGGCTCTGAAGAAAAGAAAAAAAATTCTGCAACCCAAATCATGGGATCTGGAACAAATTCTTGAGGCATAGTCGGGGTTAACACAGAGGGTTTAACCTGGTTGATATGCGGCCAAAAAGCAGACTTGGGTACGTCTTCTCAGATCGAAAGTGAACATAGGAAGAACCATAAAACGCCTTCCCTCTGGAAGATAGAAAAACACAGAGGAAGGAATAAAAAGGATCATACGCCATTAAATCTCGTATAGGTGTACAGGAGTCTTAAAAGGATTTTAACACAGTTAGCTTGAATTCTGGAAACTTCTTCCCATCATGTAGGTTATAACAACACGCAGAGGATACAAGAGATTCGAGTTTTAGTTTAATTCGTCCATAAGCAGAGGATTTTAAGATTTAGGAAATCCAGATCTAAAATCTTTACACCTTCTCAATAATTTCAATAATTAAATGTTAAGGATAGAGACAAGGCTCCATTGCCTTACGAGTATTCGAAAGTGTTTGTATAATGGGAAAAGAGGCTGAAACTTCTAAATAAATTCAGATCTAAAACCTCTGCACCTTCACCAGGATTCGAGAGTATAAAAAGCGATGGAATAGAGCTTAAATTTTTATAGAAACTGATCCAGGATTCGAGAGTATAAAAGCGATGAAACAGAGCTTAAATTTTGGTAGAAAATGATCCATGATTCGAGAGTATAAAAGCGATGAAACAGAGCTTAAATTTTGGTAGAAACTGATCCAGGATCTCTGCACTCCCATGCGAATTAGAAATTTTTTAAACAATGAATACAGAATTCAAAACTTTATGAAATCTAAATCCACATCTCAGCGCTTCCACATGTGTTCCGATTATATAAACAATGAGTACAGAATTTAAAATTTCAAAGGAACAGGATCCACCTCTTTGCGTTTTCATACGATTTCGGTATATATAAATGTTGAGAACAGGGTTATAAAAACCTAATAAAAAAACTATGTACTTTCACATAGATTCACAATACATATATATCATTAATTTTACAACTAGATCGTTTCCCAAGAAAAAAGAAAATAAACAAGTGTTGAACCTGATTTGGTTCTTAGAGCTTGAAGATTTTTTGTGGTCATGGCTGAAGCAACTATCCAGAGCAATCCATCGCTTGACGAAGATACCGACAACCCCTCGGTTGACCTTCCTACCGCATCCAGTTTATTCTCCTTCACCTCGAACCCCCAAGCTAATGGGGTTGTAATAACATACTAGCAAGCTTCCCGTTGGGATCTCCTAATCCCCATTCAAGCCAAGCCCAACTCACAAAAACCACAAGAAATTCTCGATTCCAATGTCCATCCAGCACTAGGGAGCAAGAGATATCATTTTCTCCTTCTTCTCCCTCATTTTATAACAAAAATCTGTGTGCCAAGTGTCTCTGTTGGAATATTGTAATTAATGAGCTGATAGTGTATCTGATATGCGCCGACTCTATCAGACACTATTTAGTCTGCAATGTTAAAAGTCAGTCAGTCAGTCAGTTTACAGCCAATCTGGCACACATCAAATTAGTACTTATGTGACCACTTTAGTATTATGCATATCAAGAATTCTTAGGTAGAAATATATTACAGTCTTTAATGAAACCCTGTAGCTTCGAGGAGAAGCGAAACTAAGTTTGTGTATAAATGAAAATCACTCATAGAGATAGAGATAGAGATGTATGTGAGGGAAGAAGAGTGAAAGGAGGAGAAGTTCATCGCGTGAAATGTTTTAAGAGCCCAAGCTCTGTAAAATTGTGAAAGATTGAAGTAAAACTCATCTCTCTGTAAGTGCGGCAAAGTTACTCTATTTTACAGTGATAATATATAAGTCTTTAGTTTTATGTATTCATTCTCAAGAATGTTGGTTTATGCATGCCGCGCATCTGCTTCATATTGACCTATGTAAATTTTGTTTACATTTACGGTCTGTAAATCAAATCAAAATTTCTAAATATTTCACTGTCGTAAATGCCCTAGTTTAACTCCGCAGTAACTTCAACCTATGTTTCGGTTGTTAACTATTAGCATGAAATACATTTATTCAAATTTTGTTTAAGTTTGGGTTATGCGCAGCTAAATAGGTATGCGAAGGTAACTGGTGCACAGTTATCCTTCGTAAAGTTAAAAGAAGCTTATGCAAAAGTAATTTGTATGAAGTGCCAAGCTCATGCAAAGTAAAGTATTCCGCAAAGTATTTTGTCAAGTTAAGAATTTCAGCAAGGATAGAGAACTGCGCAACAAAGTTCACCTGTGCAGTAGAAAGTCGAAATGCACAGGTAATCACTGCGTGGTAAAAAAAGTAGAAATGCACAATTAACCTGTGCGCAATAAAAAGTGGAATTGCGCAGGTAATTTCTACGCACGTAATTTGTGAAGAAAAGTGTTCGGAATTATATTTAGTGCAAAGTATTTGCTAAGTGAAGCGCAGCTCCAAAGCAAAGAAAAGAAAGATATTCATTTCACTGCGCAGGTGAGTGAGAGATATTTATTGCGCAGGTCAAATCTTTTGACTGCACAGGGTGTTCCCCTTTTCCCTTGATCTTGTATCAGAGTCTGTTTTACGGAAAGTAAGAATTGTATTTACAAAAAGGTAAAAGTGATTAAGAATGGCTTCCACTTCGGGTAATTTGCAAACTCCAATATTTTATGGTAAAAATTATGAATATTGGTCTCTAACTATGAAAGCTTTGTTTAGAGGTCAAGATGTATGGGAAATAGTCCAGCATGGCTATGCAGAATCAACAGATCTAGCAGCATACAACAATCTCACACAAGCTGAAAAGGATGTTCTGACGGAACAAAGGAAGAAAGAAAGAAAGGCATTGTTACACATACATCAAGTAACACATGAATCAATACTCGCAAGAGTAGCAACAACGCAGTCAGCTAAGGAAGCGTGGGACACACTGGAAACTTCCTATCAAGGTTTGAACAAGGTAAAGGCTGCCAAACTTCAGATTCTTAGAAGAGATTTTGAATCTCCGTCAATGAAAAGTACAGAGTCAGTAGAATCATTCTACACCCGTGTTATTGGTTTGGTTAATCAAATAAAGTCTCATGGAAAACCTTTAAGTGACCAAAGAGTTGTTGAAAAATTTCTTAGAGTTCTTCCAAAGAAATTTGAATCATTAGTTGTGACCCTGGAGGAAAACAAAGACCTATCCACATTTACTATTGATGAGTTGCAAGCCTCATTACTCAATCATGAACATCGAATCAGTGGTTCAGATACATCGCTAGAAGGTGCATTCGTAGCACAATCATCCATAAGTCGTGGAAGAGGCAGAGGAAGATCAAACTCTAGAGGCATATGACGAAGTTCTTACAGAGGAGGTAACAGCAGCAGCCCTGCACATGTCTCTAGTAGAGGTGAGAATCAAACTCCCAGTCAGCCAAGTGGACAAAGGTATGATAAATAAAAAATTCAATGTCATTATTGTAAGAGGTTTGGACACTTAACATATGAATGCAGGAAGAAGCAATATGACCAAGGAAAGCAAGGTGAAGCTCAGTCAAGCAACAATAGCACTCTGAACAACTCACTATTCTTAGCATGTGCATCTCCACTAGAATGCAATGCTATCCAAGAGAGTCCAAATGACATATGGTATTTAGACTCAGGCTGTAGCAATCATATGAGTTGTAATATAAATCTATTTTCTAGTCTAGATAAATCAGTTCAAACTGATTTCACACTTGGAAATGATATTCAAGTTATTGTTTTGGGAAAGGGTACTGTTGATATTCTAACCAAACAGGGGGAGTAGATATATATGCCTGATTTTTATTATGTTCAAGGTTTGAAGCATAATCTAATGAGCATTGGGCAGCTAATGGAGAAAGGTTACATAGTTCACATGATAGCAAGCATTGTGTGATTAAAGACAAATATCCAAGCAATCAATTAATTGCCAAAGTGTCGATGACAAGTAATCGCTTGTTTCCTTCAGGGATAAGGCCAAACATAAAAGGAAAAACAAATCAAGTTTTTCATGGAAGTCAGAATGAAAATTCTGAAGCTGCTTTCAAAGTAGAAAGCAAAGAAGCAAATAGTCACTGCGACAAGGAAGAAAAATACAACGCAATGCAAGCTGCATTTCAAACAAAAATAAAGGATGAATCCTAGTTATGGAATTTTAGATTTGGACATCTAAACTTTGGTGGGATGAAGCTACTACACATGAAAGAAATGGTGAAAGGATTTCCATTGGTTGAAAAGCTAGATAGAATTTGGGAAGCCTGTATTTTTGGAAAACAACACAAAGAGACTTTTCCAGTCGGAAAGTCATATAGAGGTCGCACACCACTTGAAATTGTGCACTCTGATATTTGTGGACCAATGCAAACACCGTCCATGGGAGGATGCATTATCTTCTCACATTTATTGATGATTTCACAAGAAAAACATGCTTGTATTTTCTTAAACACAAATCTGATGCATTTGGTTGTTTTCAGTAGTTCAAGGCACTTGTGGAGAAGCAGAGTGGTTACAACATCAAGATCTTAAGAACAGATAGAGGTGGTGAGCATGTTTCAAATGATTTCTTGAACTTTTGCAAAAATCATGGCATGCAAAAGCAATTCACTGCGCGGTATACACCGTAGCAGAATGGTATCACAGAGAGGAAGAACATAACCATTATGGAGATGGCACGTAGTATGTTGGCAGCCATGCATCTATCAAATGAATACTGGGCTAAAGCAGTGGAAACTATTGTATACATCATCAATCGATGTCCGACAAAGAGTGTGCAGAACAAAGTTCCACAGGAAGCATGGACAGGTATGAAACATAGTGTTTCACATTTAAAAAATTTTGTTGTGTACCATGTGCACATGTTCCAAATGAGCTAAGAAGGAAATTAGATAATAAAGGATGAAAATGAATTTTTATTGGGTATTCTGAAGACACAAAGGAATACAAGTTATATAACCCTATCACAAGAAAATTTATTATCAGTGGAGATGTTCAGTTCGTAGAAAATGAAGCATGGGATGGAACTATAGAGAAGAATGTCAAACTCGTGTCACAGGTTGAACATGATGACAACGCAGAAAATGTGGTTGAGACTCCAGATGCAAATCAAAACTACCCAGCTTTGTCTACTCCCAGGATTGTGCAGCATGTTCCAACACAAAAAACTCTGACACAAGTCGCAGCTCAAGCAACTTCGACAAGTACACCAAGTGTGCAACAAACTCCATCAAGCAGTTCGCGCAACTCTCATAGTTCTACACCAGCAACTCCGACAAAGACAAGAACCCTGTGTGAGATATATGAGACTGGAACACCTAATTCATTCTCAGTTTTTGCATTATTTTCTCAAGTTAATGATCCTCTAACATTTGAAGAAGCTATTGAAGATAAATTTTGGGCACAAGCCATGGATGAAGAAATAGAATGCATTGAGAAGAATCAAACATGGGAATTAGTTGATGTTCCTAAGGACAAGGATGTGATAAGCATGAAATGGATTTATAAGACCAAGCAAGATGTTGATGGAATGTGCAGAAGCACAAGGCAAGATTGGTAGAAAGAGGGTTCACACAATAGCCTAGCATATACTTCAACGAAACCTTTGCACCTGTAGCTTGAATGGACACAATCAGAACAATTTTGGCCATCACAACACAAAAGAAATGGCTTGTTTATCAAATGGATGTTAAGTCTGCATTTTTAAATGGTTATTTGGAGGAAGAAGTATATGTGGAGCAGCCACAAGGCTATGAATTTCCAGGATAAGGACACGGATTTTAGAGATTGAAAAAGGCACTCTATGGTTTGAAGCAAGCTCCTAGAGCGTGGTAGAGTTGCATCGACTCATATCTCATCCAGAATGGATTTCACAGAAGTGAATGTGAGCCAACGCTGTACAAAAAAATCAACAAGCAAGGTAATAAGCTAATTGTTTGCCTGTATGTAGATGATTTAATATTTACTGGTGATTTTGGCATAGAAGAATTTAGAACAGTCATGGAAAGTGAATTCGAAATGACTAATCTGGGGCTTATGAAGTATTTTCTAGGCATTGAAGTCCAGCAGACTGAAAAGGGTAGTTTTATATCTCAATCGAAGTATGAAAGTGATGTCTTGAACATATTTAATACATTAAATTGCAAGACAGCTCCAACACTAGTGATAATAGGTTTGAAATTGAGCAAGGATGATGATGGATCCAATGTAGATCCTATGTTGTTTAAAAGTCTCATTGGCAGCCTCATGTATCTTACAGCAACAAGGCCAGACATCATGTATGGAGTCAGTTTAATCTCAAGATTCATGGAATCACCAAAAGAATCTCATTGGAAAATAGGTAAAAGAATTTTGAGGTATGTAGATGGAACAAAAGATTTTCGTATTTTGTATTCAACCTCGGAAAATTTCAAACTCATTGGATACACTGATAGCGATAATGGAGTCAACCTGGATGATAGAAAAAGCATATATGGGAATACATTTCATGTAGGAACAGGTGTTGTATCATGGGATTCAAAGAAACAACCCATAGTAACTCTTTCTTCAGCAAAAGCAGAGTATGTCACAGCTACAAGCGCAGGATGTTAAGTGATATGTTGCAGGTTCAGCAAGAACCCACAATCATCTACTGCGACAACAATTCAGCTATCACATTGTCAAAGAATCATGTGTTCCACAAGAGAACCAAGCACATCGACACAAGGTATCATTTTATCAGAGAATTGATAAAGAACAAGAAAATTTGATTAGAATTTTGCAGATATGAAGATCGGGTAGGAGACATCTTTACCAAACCATTGGCAAAGGACCCATTCCAATTTCTGCGAAGTTGTTTGGGAATGACAAGTTCTGCATAGTGAACTATGTCATGAACAGACCATGTTTAAGCTCTGAAATATTTTGTAAAATTTATTTTTGTTTAATGATCCCGATTCGCTCATAATTAAGGGGGAGTGTTGGAATATTGTAATTAATGAGCTCATAGCATATCTGATATGCACCGGCTCTGTCAGAAACTCAGTCAGTCTGCAAACTCAGAAGTTAGTGAGTCACTCAGTCAGTTTGCAGCCAATCCAGTGCACATCAAATTAGTATTTATGTGACCGCTTTAGTATTATGCATATCAATAATTCTTAGGTAGACATTTATTATAGTCTTTAATGAAACTGTGTAGCTTCGAGGAGAAGCCAAACTAAGTTTGTGTATAAATGAAAATCACTCATAGAGATAGAGATAGAGATGTATGTGATGGAAGAAGAGTGAAAGGAGGAGACGCTCATCCCGTGAAATTTATGAAGAGCCCAAGCTCTTTAAAATTGTGAAAGATTGAAGTAAAACTCATCTCTCTGTAAGTTTGGAAAAGTTACTCTATTTTACAGTGGTAATATATAAGTATTTAGTTTTATGTATTCATTCTCAAGAATGCTGGTTTATGCATGCCGCGCATCTTCTGGGTACAATCTTATCCATTAATGAGAAGTTGAGAACTAATAAAAGTTAATTTATTTTTCAATAAGTGTTTTCTGAATTTGGTTCCATCATATTTCAAGCTATGTGATACCTTGAGAAGAAGGACATGACACAATATATTGTTGATCATTCCTTGAAATATTTCAACTCCATTGAATTAGAAAAAATATGTGAGGTTGTAAAATCATGCATTCATTCATATCCTCAATGGAGAACAACAATGAGGAATATTATTTCAAAATTCAGAGAGGCTCTATCAATCTCACTAGATACAGATAGCATATCCACAATTATAGTCATATCATATATTAGAATATAGTATTTGTATCATATATTTTTGTTGTTTAGAGGCCATGAATAGACAAATAGCCATCAAAATTACCATAGTAGCCAAGCTAGCCAACACAGCAAGTCGAATTATGCCAAAGAGAATAAGCATAGCAATGGATATTTGAATTGGCATTGACCAAAGGTCGTGAAACCTTTCAACCATATTATTCACTATATCCACATCAACTAACATATAGTTCACAACTTTCCCCATTCCATGGATTTTCCTAGGAGAATTTGAAAGGCATAAACCTTTTTGGGAAACTATAGAAATTAGCGATGATTGAACCAACAAATTAAGTTTGCCACAAAGAAAATTGTATTGATGATCTATAATCACTTCAGAAAACTTAGCTAGAAACAATACCAATGCAAGTGCCATTTCTTTGTACCACCAAGCCACTTTGTTTGTGGTGACAGCTATGAAGCTTTGTATTAGAAGGGGGCCCACATACATCATGGAAAATTTTGCAAGGGCCAAAATGGAAGTGAAGCTAAATTGCTTCCAGAACGACCATAATAGACCTAATACAAGGGAAAATCGCCTTGATTGCAACTTTGATTGAAGTAGAGAAGAAACACTTTTGGCTCTATCTTGAGGTTCAAGCACAGGTATATCTTGGACATTAATGGTGTACTTCTTCCCAGTGGCCAGTAGAGAATTCAACCAGAAAAAAAAATCAACCTGCTTATAAATCCTGAACTAGAATAACTTGTTACGGTTCCAAATTTATGATGTTGCAAGTCTTGCCCCAACCCCTCCCCTTGTGATTTTTTGAATTGAAGGGCATACACCTTCCATGTATGTTCGAGTGGTGATACAAACTTTCCATGTAATTAGTACTAGTGGTCCTTCTTGAACTAATTTATTGTAAAGTAGGATAGCCTTTGTGAGCTATTTTTCCTTATTCATATTTGCTTGGGTTCCCTTTTTAGGGCGCATCATACTTATGTATATCACCTTATTGTTAAGGTATACTGACCATGGGCATTGTTTTATTTTTTTAAGGTCTTTACTTCCACCTCAATCATCCCATTCTATGTTGATAAGTTACATGGAACAATTATGTGCATTTTATTTGCATTATAGTCCTATAAATTTGTGCTAGTTGATAGTTGCTTTAAATAGCTAAAGGCTTTCCTTCAAAAGCATCTTGATTTTATTACTTGAGTATATTTTGTAGAAATGTCTTAAAATCAATGCCAGAATGTTATGCTGAAAAATATTTAACAATATTTTTTGTTGTTCTTATCAAACATCCATATCCTTATAAGAGTAAGAATATGTTTTGATGTGTCACTCTTGTTTCATTTTCATGTAATATGTTGTGTTGTATCACCCTTGCTTCATTTTCATGTAATTGCCTGTTTATTGAATCCAAAATGTTGCTTTTAGTGGTTTCTTGATTTTTCACTCAATTGATTTATGCTTTGTTGCAAGATGTATTGAATTTTTTTTTCAGTATGAAATGCTTTGTGCTATGTGCTAATCAAGTTTATGATACTTTTTTTTCATATATGGATGTGTGTCTTGTTTCCCAATGAAGTAAATGTGGGTTTCTTTTACTCAAATGAAGAGAAAAGGGAGAAAATGGTTTTAGTACAAAGAAGACAAGCGCATGAGAAAATTCAAAAGATAATTGGCCTTAAGAAGAAAGTAATTTGTTGAAACATAGGTAGTGCTTCTGCCCCCTTTACTGTGCTTAATAATTTCACTTAATACTTGTGATTGTTTAATGGGAGCAACTTCTAGGTCAGACGGGAAAAAAACCTCGAGTTCACTTCATGATGTTCTAATTTTGTATTTTGCAGGTTTGTGATGGCACTGAGAACAATTTTTTTTCATCAATCAAAAGGGGATAGATCCTATGTCACTTGATCTTCTTGCAAGAGAAGGAGTTTATTGCATTTTTTTTATTAATTTGTGTTCAATTTTGAACTCATTGTTCGAATGAGATACATTTGTTAGAAACTTAGAGATAATGGTCCTAAATATTATCTAGCGGTTTTATATTAAAATTATGTAGTCATGAGTTAATTAATGCAGTCACTAAAATATTATTAAGTATTTGGGAGGTATGTAACTCATTCTTGGTAAGAATCATGGCACACAAGCGGGAAGGGTGTGAGGAAATGAAACACACATGCAACATAAGGAAAATAAATCCTAAACTAACATAACTTGTTAGGGTTCTAGAGTTTTGCTTTTGGGAGAAGGGTATTTATCAGGTAATAGATTTGTAGAAAGAGTATTAGAATTTTCTATCACTACTACTTTTGTAGAGCCTTTGATTGCAATCGCCAAAAGTGTTAAGATTATTGGAAGATTCAAAAACAATATGCAATCATTAAACATTATATGAAATGAATGGGAGGTGTCAGTAACTAACCAAAAAACACGTGAAAGAATTTCATATACCCATAGGAGGAAGCTAGAGACTCACCAGCCTCTCAAAATAAAATAACGAGAAGATGATGTGGACCTCTTTTGAAAACTGATAAGAAGTAGTGAAAGATACCAAGCCATTGTTTGAGAATAAAAATACACCATAGGATAAAAATTGGCATGAGGTTGTTTCCCATTATAAGAAACCCAAAACTGAATGATAACAGCCATGGAGTGAGTTATGCTTAAAATTATTGTGATTATTGTCATCAAAATACACATCCCAGCAGGCCTCCATCTATGCAAACTTTAGAGGATTTCCATCTTTTGGAGTTACAACATTATTGTAAATAAATATTATCTATTGTTGCATTTGATCATGACAATTCAATGGATGTTTCTTCCATCAAGTTCCCCACACTTGCATGTTGGATAGATATTTATCTTTTTGATATACACTTAGTTCTTTGTCTTTTCTTCTTTCAGTATTGATCTAGTTGTTTCTTTTGCACTTCCACTTTCTATTGACACTAGGTACTCTTTTAGTAGCTTATAAATTGACATTCATAAAGTAAAACAATGTATTTCTACAAAGTGTAAATTTATCACAATGTAATCTAATAGATACTACCTTCTTCGATGTGTTGTGTATATCATACTAGATTAGAAAATTTTCACCCTATTTTTTATTTTGTTATGGAAGAGTTCCCATGATGTTGAGTGGCATGTATTTGGTGGATGAAGAAGAGAAATTGGAATAACTTCTTTACCCATAATTTACATTCTTTATATCAAATAGAAAATCTCATGAAAGTGTAGCTTGGAATAAGCATATCCATAGTGCACACTATCAAATTTGTTCTTGTTCTCTAGAATTTAGCATGTGTTTGAGCTCACCTTATGTGGAAATTTTGGAAATACGTGTTTAATGGAAATTAAGAAATTTCACCTCAACCGTTAGGTTCCCAAATTCTTAAAGGGTGATATCTCAATGGAAGAGCACCTGCATTACAAGCAGGAGGTCGTTGGTTCGATTCCTTCATGGCCTAATGATATTGCAATATTGGTATTTCGACTAGTACAAAATGAGAGATAAGTGACCAGAAAAATGACCAAATTCACATATAAATGACTACTTTTGAGTTGGCGACGAATGGTATCAAATTTTTTGTATCTTATCACGCAACCAAAAATGTAGTCGTATTTAGTTTAGTCATTTATAGGTTGTCTTGTAGTCATATATTTGGTCTTATATTTGATAGTATATTTGGTCATTAATTATCAATTAATGACCAAATATATGACCAAATAGTCATATATTTGTTCGTATATTTGGTCATTAATTGTCAATTAATGATTGAATATATGACCAAATTAATGGCCAAATATATGACTACAAGAAAATCTATAACCAACCAAACTAAATATGACCACATTTTTGGTCGTGTGATAAGATACCAGAAATTTGCTACCATTGGTCGCCAACTCAAAAGTGGTCATTTATATGCGAATTTTGGTCATTTTTATTGTCACTTATCTCTCATTTTCTACTAGTGATATGCATAGGCCACAGCACATGTTCTTGTAGATACCATGTAGAATTTGATAATTTATATGACATGTATGTACACATCCGTCGTGTTTTGCATACTAACATTAAGAAGGAGTTATCATCCATACTGCCACTGATTTCATCGAGGGAATTTATTCATGGCGTCATGTGTCCAAGGCCATATGAAAAAACGATATTATGGGAAATCTTGTCTATATGAAACTTTTTGTACATGCAATGGATTTTATTTATTGTGTCGATGCATCCATGAAAGTGAGGAGGAAAAATTTGGGAGGATAATAGTAGATATGCAAAGCTTCAAGTATGTTATGTATCAACTTGACAAAAGGAAGCAAAGAAAAAATACTGCATTGGTGAAGTCCTAGGTAAGTGAATATAGTATTGTTTCATATCGTACCAAGTCAATTTTTTCATATATATTTGAAAGGCCGCAACGCAATTACCCCTGTAATGCAATTATCCCTTTATCTCTATGTCACCAGGTATAAGTATGTGATTTCATGAAGGAATTTTTGGTAAAAAAACAAACACTACATTCAACATGTGCATGTAGCACAGTGGCAAGATGAACAGTTTCGAATATGGAGAGACACATTTGCCATACGCACCATATTTGTAGTTGTGAATTTCACTAAGAAATACATCGTTCAATGACAGAATGAGATCCAAATCTAGTATTATCATTCAAACCAAGTTAGCATAAAGGTACATATCATATATAGCCATGGGCCAAACAAAAACAAAGATGACAGGATAGTATTGAAAGAGACAAAATTCTATATAAGTGATTGGAAGGTGCCTTGACCTACATTATGTGAAGCATTTCTTTCAAATGTTTTATTATAAATTGAAGGAGAGATATATACAGATGGGTTGACATTGGATGTGGTCATATGGTTGTGTAGGCCAATTCAAAAATTCCCATGCATTCCAATGGTGACTATTTTGCACAAAACATACAATGTGTAACATATTTGGAAATATTTTGAGATTTGGCATGGGAAAGGTGAGCATGATGGGGTTGGTCATGCATCAAAACTTCACTATGAAGGGAGGAAATGAAGTTTACAACAAATCGTCATATATGAGATGCAAAATCTATAGTTCATTGGTGCTTTACAATAATGTCAAGTGGTGCTGAAGAGCAACGGAATTTAGCAAGGATGGGACATGTACAGAGAAATTTCTAGGAATTGGTTAATATATATCGGACATGTTCATATGATTGCAACATAGTACAAGTAACTCATGGATTTTATTCAATTCGAATCTCAAATGACCCTTTATTCGAAGTATAGAATCAGAAACTACATTTATTTTTTGGGCCTTGTAGTAGTGGTGAATGGGATGATTGTAAATCAATAGACTGGCCTATTAATTTTCGAGCATTAATTCAATATACTCTAGGATCTTTACTGAGAGAATAACATGTACAGTATATCAATGCATATCAATCATAGCAAGCATATCAAACATCATAATATGAAAACATAAGAGACAATAGCCACACAGAGTTTCTGTGGGGAAAACCCTAAGGTGAAAAACCCCACAACTTCCTCAGAGATAGATAGAGAAATGATACAACCAAAGTACAACCCAAGTACACAGAGATAGTATCCTCCTAGCAGCTGATCCTCCTCCTCACATGAGCACCACTTTCCGAGTGATGGATGAGTGAGTAATGAAGTGATCAAATAGAGAGATCCCGCTCTCTATTTATACTTGTTCTGAGTAACCTAATAAACCTATGGG
Organism: Larix kaempferi; assembly: GCA_027924585.1. NCBI lineage: Eukaryota > Viridiplantae > Streptophyta > Pinopsida > Pinales > Pinaceae > Larix > Larix kaempferi. The sequence goes on along the minus strand of BSBM01001243.1, from coordinate 4,707,140 downwards.
GTGGACTTGTCTAACTCAGCCTAATAACCCCAGGTTAACTTAATCAGGGCTGACCCCACACATGGTGATCTAATAACCCATCGACAAGTTACGACACTTGTCAATACAAATGATGACACTTCCGTATAGAGGAATAATACATCTCTATAGGAGTACAATAAAATACATAGATGAAATACATTCCGAAGTTACATATACATCAACACTCCCTCTTAACTAGGAAGGTATTTCTCGACACAGATCTGCTAACACAAGTCTTCTTCTCTGGATCATCATCAGTGAATTATCGTCCTCGAATCATCGTCATCATCACTGCTGCTGCTATCTCAATCAATCTTTGATCTACTCATCATAGGAAGTTCTACAGAGCCAGTACTTTTTCATACTGGATGTAGGCCCACCACCTGTAGGTCTTCATCATCACTGACCATACTGTGGAATACTCAGGACTGATTACATGCCTCAACAAAACCTCGAAAGAGCATCCCTGGACCGATTACGAGCACACTGCCCAACCTATCGGATCTCCCAGGATCTTTTACATGTTGACCTTCACAAAACCTACTCAGAGCATCCCAGGATGTTACGAGCAAACCGCTCTACCTGTCTGGATCTCGATAGAGCATCCCAGGATGTTACGAGCACACTGCTCTACCTTTCCATATTTTAAAGGTCTTTTCTATGTGAAATTTTGCAAAACCTACTCAAAGCATCCCAGGATGTTACTAGCACACCGCTCTACCTGTCTAGATCGCGATAGAGCATCCGGGGATGTTATGAGCACACCGTTCTACCTGTCCAAATTTTAAAGGATCTTTTCTATGCGAAACTGTAGCAAAACCTACTCAGAGCATCCCAGGATGTTACGAGAAAATCGCTCTACCTATCTGGATCTCGATAGAGCATCCCAGGCTATTACGAGCACATCGCTCTACCTGTCTAGATTTTAAAGGATCTTTTCTATGCTACCTGCACAACCTGTCCACAACCACAGAGTATCAAGTCGATACTCACCATACATCATCTTGATGTACATCATCACATGATCAACCTAATCATCATCATAGCATCATCCTGATGCATATCATCTGGAGCAACATCCTAAAGCTTGTCATATGTGATCATCCTGATCATCATCATAGCATCAACCTAATGCATATCATCTAGAGCAACATCCTAAAGCTCATCATCTGTGATCATCCCAATCATCATCATAGCATCAACCTGATGCATATCATCTAGAGCAACATCCTAAAGCTCGTCATCTGTGATCATGAAGGAATAAGAGTTCCTGGAGCAATAAAATACTATTCTTATGGGAAAACCCAATGCAAGTAATGTAAGTGGTCCATAAATGGATCAATAGTAATGTAAAAATGAATGTATGATAGAAGATAATGGGTGATAGGTTACAATAATGGCCCGCCTTTAAATAAGTATTGGACATTTGACATGAAGAGTCATGCCTTTTCATTTGACATGAAAAGTCATGTCTTTAATTAATCTTATTTATTTAATTATAATTTAATTATATTCGTTATAGATCATCCTGATCAAACAGTATATCCATCTGATGCATACAAAGTATCTACCTGTTACATATCATCATACATGATCTACCTGATCATACAAATGCTTCCATCTGATATACATAATGCATCCACCTCATACATACATAAGTACATGATCTACCTAATCATACAAGTATCCACCTAATACATATACAAATACATGATCTACCTGATCATACAAGTATCCACCTAATACATATACAAATACATGATCTACTTGATCATATCCCGCATCCAACATGATGCATGTACATATACATGATCCAACTAATGATAACAAGCATCCAACATGATGCATATGCATATACATGATCCAACCGATCAGAGCATCCAACATGATGCATATACAAAGCAGTAACTAGAGCACCGTCCTGATGCTCATCATCCAATGCTTACATCCACAACCATGGGAAGGATCCTCCTATCACCATGCTTGGAATGGCTCTAGCAGATGTGTCCATCACTTCTTCCTCAAAGTGTCGTTTATATGAAGAACACGAAGCCTCTCTCTGAAGTACTCGAACTTCACTCTGGCTAGTGGTTTCGTCAGTACATCTACAATCTGCTCATCTGTCGCAACGTACAGGAGCTCCATTTCTCCTCTCTGCACCATATCCCTGATATAGTGATATTTGATCTCGATGTGCTTCGACCTGTCGTGGAACACCGGGTTCTCAGACAGCTTCACACAACTCTGGTTGTAACAAAAGATACCAGTAGCCTCCAACGGGAGATCAAATAACTCAAACAGTAGCTTCCAGAGCCATACTACCTCACAACTAGCTGAACATGCTGCAACATACTCTGCCTCGGCTGTACTCAGTGCTACACAGGATAGCTTCATGCTAATCCAAGAGATCACGCCTGATCCCATATTGAAACAACACCCAGATGTGCTCTTCCTATCTGTAGCACTGCCTACTCAATCTGAATCAACATAACCCTGCAGGTTAAAATTTTGATTCGCATCATACTTGAGCCCATAGTCAACTGTACCCTTCAGGTACCTCATAATATGCTTTATAGAAACCAAGTGAACACCTCTGGGATCCATCAGGAACTAGCTCAATGTGTTCATAACAAAGAAAATATATGTTCTTTTGTTCATTAGGTACATCAAGGATCCAATCATTTGACAATACATTATGACATCAACCGGATCAGATGAAGCATCACACAGAAGCTTCAGGTTCGATGCCATAGGTGTGGCCATGGCCTTGCAGTCCATCATCCCGAACCGCTTCAGGATCTCTACTGCATACTTCCCTTGTCCAAGGAAGATTCCATCTGCACTCTACCACACCGCCATGCCTAGAAAATAGTGCATCATCCCCAAGTCCTTCATCTCGAACTCGGTAGCAAGCTTCCTCTTGGTATCCGCAATCAAACTATCTTCTCCTGTAACAAACAGGTCATCCACATACAAAAGTAGTATCACTGGATTGCCTTCCTCAACCTTGTAGTAAAGGTTGGAATCTGCTTTACTCTTGGTAAAGCCTAAACTGGATAGAAAGCCATCCATTCTACCATACCAAGTCCTAAGAGCTTGCTTCAAGCCATACAAGGATTTCTTCAACCTGCACACATATGACTTCCTGTCATGTGTCTCAAAACCAAGTGGCTGCTCCACATACACATCCTCCTCGATTATACCATTCAAGAAAACTATCTTGACATCCATCTGGTATATCTTCCATTTCATCACTGCATCCAGGGCAAGTACTGAATTGATGGAAGTGTACCTGGCTACAGGAGAAAAAGTCTCTTCATAGTCTATTCCCTCTTTCTGAGAGAAGCCACTAGCTACAAATCTCACTTTGTATTTCTCTATGCTTCCATCTGCAGCATGCTTGATCTTGTAGATCCATTTGGAAGTCACAACCGACTTACCTTCAGGTCTTGGGACAACATCCCAAACATCATTCTTCATTATTGATTCGTATTCCTCAACCATGGCATCCTTCCATTCTTTATTTTCCGCTGCCTCTTCATAACTGGAAGGTTCTTTGTTCATGATATCATAGAGTAAAGCAACACAGCTGGTATGTGATCTGGTCCTCTTCTTTTCTCTGTGTTCTTCTTCTGGAATGCCATACCTTTCTGCATCTTGAATGAGCTCTCTAGCCCATGCAGGTTTCCTCTTATGAGAGTCCTTCTCACGAGGTGGATCTACAGGTTCTTGCGGATCTTCAATTTCATGATCAGCATCTGGAATTGCTTCGGTCATGATAGTGTCTTGAAATATGGTTTCCTTTGGTTCTTCATGATCTTCAATAGGTGTCTTCCTTGATTTGATGAATACTGAGTTTTCATCAAATGTTACATACCTGTTGACATCAATCTTCTTGAACCCTTGAAAGTATATTCTGTAAGCCTTAGAGCTTTCACTATAACCCACAAAGATACCCTTCTTTCCTGAAGGAGCTAGCTTAGTCCTCTTTTCCTTTGGGACATGAGTGTATACTAGACAACGAAATATTCTGAGATGGCTGACTTCAGGTTTCTTACCAGAGAGGAGCTCTTCTAGTTTCTTATTGTCTAATATCTTGTGGGGAGTTCTGTTCTGCACATATACAGTTGTCCTAGCTGCTTCTGCCCATATATGCATAGGTAGATCCTAGTCATGCAGCATTGCCCATGCTGCTTCCATGATTGCTCTATTCTTCCTTTCTGCAACTCCATTCTATTGTGGATTGTAGGGAGAAATCAACTCCCTCTTAATCCTTCAATCACTGCATAGCTTCTTGAAGTCACCTGAAGTGAATTCTCCGCCATTGTCTAATCTGAATGCCTTTATTTTCTTATCAGTTTGATTTTCCATCAAGGCTTTGAATTACTTGAACTTGTCAAGCACTTCTTCTTTGTTCTTTAAGAAATAAACCCAAGTCTTCCTGGAGAATTCATCAATGAAAGATATATAGTAAACATACCCACTCAGAGAACTGGATGACATCGGACCGCATACATCAGAGTGGATAATTTCCAAGATTCCTTTTGATTTGCTTTCACTGCTTGGAAATTCCTTCTTTACGTTCTTTCCTTTTGCACAGCCTTTGCAAACACCTTCATGCTTGGTCTTGATTTCAGGAATACCTTCTACAAATTTGCTTGCAATTGGTAGTGCTTTGTACTGCACATGTGCAAGCCTTCGATGCCAAAGTTCATTTGGCTCCATGGATTCATGTACCATGGCATGTTCTGGTTGTCCCTTCAATTTGTACAATCCTCCCTCTTGCTCTCCAATCACCACTACATCATCAATAGTTTTACCCTTTGGCCACATTAGGACTTGGCTATCTACAAATGCAACCCTCATGCCTTTTGCATCCAATGTAGAGATGGAGAGTAGGTTCTTCTTGAGCCCAGGTACAAATAACACATCTTTCATCTTCAAGGACTTTCCAGATTCTAGGTTGTAGGAGGCTTACCCACTTCCTTTGATAGGGTATTGATAATCATCCCCAAGTTTCACTTTATGGGGTGATTCATGTTTAGACAGATTTAAAAAAGATTCTTTAAACCCAGTCATGTGTTTAGAATCCCCACTGTCAATTAACCAATCATTACAACCATGAGAAATAGTACCTGTGAGAGCAGAGATTAGAACATACTCTTCTTCGCTTGATGATTCATCATCATCACTTTCTACTCTAGCTTTCTTCCTGGGAGGTTCATCATCCTCAGCAGCATGAGCATGATATATTCTTTTGTTATTCTTCTTCTTCTTCTTGAAGTTGTTGTCTTTCTTCTTCTTGGGACAATTTGAAGCAAAGTGTCCCATTTCATTACATTCGTAACATCGAACATGCAATTGCTCTTTCTTCTTGTGATGAGGGTGAGAATGTTTCTTGTTATGAGATTTCTCCCTCTTAAACTTGTTTCCCTTGGTGTGAGATTGATCTTCATACCCCATCTTTTCTTCTCGTGCCACAAGCCTTGCTTCTTCTTGCGAGCATTCTTCCCGCAGCCTGCTGAAGGATACCAACTTTTTTCTTGCACAGATTCCTTGGATAAAGGAATCCCATGACCTAGGTAGGCCATTCAGAGTGGTCATGAAAACTTCACCATTCTCCACCATTTCATCCACTGCTTCTAGTTGTTCCTTGATCTGAGAGACCCTAGAAAAATAAGATTGAATGGATTCTCCATTCTGAAGCTTTACCCCTTTCAATTGGTTTCACAGAGTCATCTTCTGATTTATGTTCTTCCCTTCAAATAGCTTGGATAGGGAATCAAACATCTCTTTGGGTGTCTTCAGAGATGACACATGGGGGATGAGATGGTCCTTGATAGAAAAAGCAATGATTCTCTCTGCCTTGACCAAATTCTTCTTGTGGAGGGATTTATCCTCTTCTCCCTCTGGGACAGGGACCTCTTCCCTTATGTAAGTATCCAATTCATTTTCTTCGAGGATTAACCCAATCCTATACTTCCATGCTCGGAAGTTATCAGCCCCTTCAAGATTATCCTCAAGCTTAGTGTGGTGAGACATCTTTAAACAGTACTTCAAATGGAAATAGAAAAGATTTAGGACTTACCACTTTCTTTGCTGAAAACTGGATCTGGTCCCGGATTAGGGTTTGTCAGAGAAACCCTAAAAATTCAAAATGTGAATTTCAACTTTCTTAAAGGATAGAAATATGCGCCTTGATGAGTTGATCAGCCTAGTGTATTCAGAATTTGAGATCTGCAAATCTTCACCCTTCAGAAATTCCTTTTAGTCTTCCTGGGTTCACTAGGGAGGACCCTGAATTAGGGTTTGAGTTTCCCGAAGATTTACCCAGCCAAAAATCTCAATCCAAAGCTCTAAACTTCGATTTTTCCAAGGAGCTTCCAGCTATGTCTTCATATTTCAGAAATTCTTTTCTTTCTTTCTTTTTTTTTTTTTTTTGGAAACCCTAATTTTTAGGGCCAAAACTGAAAGTGCTCATAACTGAATTCTAATTGGACAGAAAGATTCACCTTGCTGAGGAGATTCAATCTATCATATTTCTTTTCCAAAATCTGTGGAGAGAAACCCCAAAACAAGAAGCCCTAGCTTCTGCAACTGCACAGTGTCTTCTTCTCAGGTTAGCTATGATACCATGTTAATTTTTTAGCATTAATTCAATATACTCTAGGATCTTTACTGAGAGAATAACATGTATAGTATATCAATGCATTTCAATCATAGCAAGCATATCAAACATCATAACATGCAAACATAAGAGACAATATACACACAGAGTTTTCATGGGGAAAACCCCACAACTTCCTCAGAGATAGATAGAGCAATGATACAACCAAAGTACAACCCAAGTACACAGAGATAGTCTCCTCCTAGCAGCTAATCCTCCTCCTCACATGTGCTCCACTTTCCGAGTGATGGATGAGTGAGTAATGAAGTGATCAAATAGAGAGATCTCGCTCTCTATTTATACTTGTTCTGAGCAGCGTAATAAACCTATGGGGTCAACTTGTCTAACTCAGCCTGATAACTGCAGGTTAACTTAATCAGGGCTGACCCCACACATGGTGGTCTAATAACCCATCGGCAAGTTACAACACTTGTGACACTTGTCAATACAAATGATGATACTTATGTATAGAGGAATAATACATCTCTATAGGAGTACAATAAAATACATAGATGAAATACATTCCAAAGTTACATATACATCAACATGGCCGGTTGATGAATGGGACCATGTATCACTTGTGTTTGATGCACATGTAGTTGTTGAAACAACCCAATTAGAGAAGGGAAAATCATCTATTCCAACAAACTATTATCATATCTTCAATGTTGTACAACCAGGTAAAGATATCTCAGATCCTATCTAAGAATTAAATTTATTTTTTATTTAACTATGTTATCAAACTCCTACACATTTGTATTTGAATATACATTTCATTTTTGTAGGAGACATATATGCAATTGTTTCCCCAAGATACAATGAATGGAGCATTGATTATTGGTAGGCATGATGCATACAATAGTAGCAAACTCTCGTTGCATATTTAACTAATGGTGAAAGCAATGATTTTCAAATTGGATTGATGGTTCTTAAGGGTGAATGCCTAACATAGGATGAAAATTCAAGAAATATCAGTGGTTATGTATTCATGGATTGCATACCAAGTGTAGTGGTGTATCACTTTATAAACCTAGTCATTGGTACAAACATCCAACTGTAGACAATTTCTAGAAAGATCTCGCACAAGGTGCGCTACTTCCTACCTCATTTAGAGCACAAGAGATTGATGGATACCATTAACAACAAAGAGGATCATGTGGTTTACTTGAATGAATCCAGGTAATTCTACATAAGGTATAGAATGACATATGTCTAGATTTTATGTGAAATGTATTCACATGGGACTAAAATAGTTGCCCCTCTATGTTCCTGGGTTATGTGAACCTTCATCCCCTCTATTTCCCTTCTTGTTTGACATGAGGTTTGTATGATAGTAGGTATGCTAACATGATGATGTGTGTTATTTAAGGGTCATGTTCATTGATTGATTTCTAGTGCAAACTCATTTTTTTTCATATATGTAAATTTCTATCTTGAATATAATGTATGAGAACAATAACTGTACCATCATTTTGCATTTCAAGGTTGTAAAAAGAATCTAGAAGTAGAACATGAAGGAGAGAACAAGAACCTGGTGTCTTTAGACACCACCATGACATGTTCAAGAATTTGTATATCCTTAAGGTCTTTTATATGTATTTGAAATCAATAGTACTCCATGTGAATCTAATGTGTATGAATGTTTTATTAGAATATCCCAATCAACTTATTCGGTAACAATCTTCTTAACCTCATTGTTTGTTGGATGTTCTTAAGGCATATAGGACTCTACATCATTATCAAACTTAGAATCTCTACATACAATTATCTCATAATGAGATGGAACATAGGTTGTGTAAGCCTTAGAAGTCTCATTTCATCCAACCGAAAACATATATAGGAAAATGAAAGCTACAATATTTAATCCTCAAATATATATATATATATATATATATATATATATAACCAAAAACATGAAAATGTCATACCTATTGTTTTTTACTAGTAATCGATTGTTCTGGTGTATTTCCATTAAACATTTTATGAAGAAACTTGTTTAAAATGTATATTCATATTTAATAGCTTATCATTGGTCTTCATATAGTAAATCTAGTTATTTCAAGGAAAATAATCAATAAATGAAACATAATAATTGTTACTTGATAGTTAAGTTGAAATCATGGGTCCACATGAATATAAAGGTTTTAGTTCAACAATCACTCTTTACCTATACTTACTTCCTAGGAATGAAACATTAGCAATATTGTTGAGTGCACTACTCTTGCACAAACCCCTCTTCTCAATATTGGAATCCGGAAATGCCTACACCATATCCATCAATATTGACAATTATATACAGTAAAGATGACCTAGCCTCTTACGTCAAAGGATTCACAAGTTGTAACTTAGAAATACATACTAGGTCTAACATAAAACTTAGCAATACATACTAGGTCTAACATAATTTAAATTGGCAGTGCATTAATAGTAAAAAAATCGTATTTATAAAACACCACTAAGATCAAGATATGTGGCATGGTCAGCAATCTCCACTTATCTCCCTTCATGTTACTCATGATCAACAATATCCACCTATAACCTTTTCTGTAAAATGTCATATGTTTGAATGCAACATTATCCACATATCATGGGATGCCAAGCATAGTGTTACATAAAAGGCATGATATGAAAGCTCATCCATTTTAGTAGAGGATTCTACATTTACAACAAATTTCTTATGTGATTATTGTTTTCCCTTACACTTCTTATTCTTAGGAAAGAACATAAGCATAGTGTCCAAGCTTTTAAAAATTCAAGAACCTGATGTTTCTCATGAATTTCTTATCCTAATTTAAGGAACATAAAGATTAAGGAATCTAAGGAACCATTTTCATGTGATTGGTATGTTGCAAAATCTAATAGAATCAAGATGGATGGGATTTACAATCTATTCTCATATTTGATATTGAATGTAGTCATGCTACTACTCCTACAACATGATATTATAAAAGTCATATAAACAACCTGAAACAGCCTATCACATGTACACAATGGTATTTTGAAGCATGGTTTATGGTATCCCATCCTTGAAATATGATGACAACTCCCTAATCAACTATGCAATTTTGGCATGATGAGGTCAACTATTGAAGCTCTTGGACCATGGGACCATGGTTAGTATTCCCATGTAGAAAACACCCAAACACACATGCAGTAGTTTACAGAACTCAATTCCAATGCTTGGTTGGTTTTTTATCCCCTAGTGATAGATTCATCAAGTGTCCATGAAAGGATTAAGGAGGCGAGTTGCAACTCACCATAAAATATTAACCATGGCTCGGATCGACGAATCGTCGAATCTATTGGACTTGTGACAATGCATTCTAGTTAGGGTCACCTCTCTCCCATGGGTCCATCATCCAATGCTCATCTTGTTTAGTGATATCAGAAGCTAGGATTTGGCTTAATAAGAGACTACAATTTTGGCATGATGAGGTCAAATATTGAATCTCATTAACCTTGGGACCGTGGGTAGTGTTCCCATGTTGGACATTCCCAAACACACATGAAAAATCTTATAGAACTCAATTATGATGCTCATTTGGTTTTTTATGCCCTAGTGATAGATTCACCAAGTGTCCCTAAAATGCTTAAGGAGGCAAGTTACAACTCACCATAAAATGATGTTTGTGGCTCGGATCGATGAAACTTAAAATACATTGGACTCATGAAAATGCATTCCATCTAGGGTATCCTCTCTCCAATGGGTCCATCACTCAATGCTCATCTTGTTCAGTGATATCAGAAACTAGGGATTGGCTAAGTAAGAGACTATGCAAGTTTTGCATGATGAGGTGAAATATTGAATCTCCTTGAACTTGGGTCCATGGATAGTGTGCCCATGTCATACATTCCCAAACAAATGTTAATTTTTCAATAATAGAATTATAATTTTCATCTCTTTCAACTTATAAATAAATATAGTATCACTGAAAGAGTAATTATGCACATAAACAAAATAGAGATAGTTTACCCTGGGGAAACCCAAACTCGGGAAAAACCCAACAAACCTTTCTTATTCATAGATTTAGTACATAATACAAGTACATCAAAAATAAGAGTGATGAAGATCACAAAGAGAAAGTATGCCAAAGAAGAATCCCCAGAAAATTGTCTTCTACAATTAGAAATCAAACTTAACCTTGCTTGAGCAAACTTGCTTGAGGTGTGTACAAATGAGGAGGCGTCCCTCCTATTTATACATGATTTTGAAGTGACTTTTCCAACTGGGGCCGACTTTCCTCTTTCATTGGGTCGACTTCTCTTTTGCAAATAAAAAAATACATTTTATTTTATTTCTTTTGTAAGTCGTCTTTAGCTAGTGAGGATACCTCCTATAGCTACAACAACAAAAACACACATGTAGGAGCTTACAGAACTCAATGTTGATGCTTGGTTGGTTTTTTATTCCCTAGTGATAGATTCACCAAGTTTCCCTGAAAGGTTCAAGGATGTGAGTTACAATTTGCCATAAAATGATGATCGTGGCTTAGATTGATGAACATTTGACTCCAATGGCCTCGTGAAAATGAATTCCAACTAGGGTCACCTCTCTCCCGTTGGTCCATCGCTTGATGTTCGCCGTGTGGGTCATCTCAGAAACTAGGGTTTTGCTTAGCTTTTCTTGAAAGGATTACTTCATAGGCGCATTGGTCATTTGTGACTAATAACAATATTTGAGCCTATGCATGAGTGGAATATAGGAATTATGTATTTCCTTGGATGAATTAAAGTAGCAAGGATGATATGTATCTATACATTTTTCTTTTTGAAGATAAAAAATATCATAGGATATCATAGGTGAGGTGTTTTGAATGGTTTTGTAAGTGGTTTCTTAAGGAGTTTGAACTTAGTGGAAATACCTTATTTTAGCCAAAGACAACATATTTAGTAGCAGAATAGGCTCCAAGAAGAATACATGTTCAATGACATGATGTTTAAGAAATATTATCAAGGTGCTTGTCACATAGTTTGTTTCCCCTTTTTAACTAAATAAAAATCCATATTCTTTATCATGTCTTGTGTATGGAATGGCATGTGTTTGAATTTTTTTATTTTACATAAGGTATAGTAGGTAATTACTTACTTATTGTATCTTAGAGTTGATTTCTATTTTTATTTGGTACTTGATTGGCATAACCCTCAAGTAGGTACCTTTAGGTAAATATAGGCGCCAAAACACTAGCACTAGATTGGCTACCATGCTAGGGATGAAACCTATTCCATCCTTGGTTGGATCTATGCCCCATTAATTGATATATGTTAGGAATGTGGTCTATGTATGTTTTCATTGGCATTAGTGCTTCTTAAACACTCCCTAGAATTGGTTCACTTACTTAGTGAATCATCAAAGTTAAGGCTTGTCATTGGCAATATTGTTGACATTCACTAGCACCAAAATGCATTGTCATACTTAAAATAATCCTTGGAATTAGCACTACTAAAACGATTGTTGTTGGAAACTCATGCTTATGAAAACCTTCAGTATTGCACCTAAGCATACACTTTGGCTAGAACTAAAAAGAATCCCCCAACCTTGGTCAATAACATTTCCCATTATGTGTCCTCCTTATATATGGTGTGATTAAGATTACACATGCTAAAAAAATTGCTTGAAGTTGTTATAAGATAAACAATTTGGATACTGCGAGGTATTGTCTCACCTCGATAATCGTAAAGAGTGGAACCACTTAGAAGCATGCAAACTTGGTTTGATGCTCCTAAACCTTATTCATATATTCTAGTACATTGAAATATATATCATTATATGTTGGTTGTTCTAAGTGCATATAAGGAAGAGCTATAATATTACAAAGAGGGTCTATGGGGCCTTGCTATTATCTTGATTTCAAATACAACTTGATACAATATTTGGCATCAAGAATATGCATTTAAATCGTTAAAAACTAACAAGTTTATTTCAAATTCTCTCTTGCTTTTATTACTTGCAATTAAACTTGACAATAATAATAAAATCATATTGAAACCATTTGCCTTACTAGTGAATAAGATCAATGAGCATGGAACAAGAGAAGAGGCAGCATCTACCATTTGAGACGAATACCATTGCAAGCATCCCTTCACCCAATATTTCTATGATATTAATGTTAGTTTTTCATCATTTAATTCATTTTGATCTAGGATCTTAACTGAAAGAACAACATGTACATAATATCAAGCATAAGAGACAAGAGACAAGAGACACAAAACATTTCGCTGGGGAAAACCAAGAAGGTGAAAAACCCTGCAACTTCCTGAGAGATAGAATAAGCATCAATACAACGATCACCATGATAAAACCCAAGAGATAGATATCTTCAGCAGCATGGTCCTACTCCACTTGTACGCACTCCTCCTCTCTCTCACTAATGCGAAGTGAGTGAATAATAGAATGTGTAAAATGAGAGAGACACACTCTCTATTTATACACTAACTTTCACTTGACCTTTACTCAACTAGGTCGGCCCCAACTTAACCACTTAACATAATGTTGACTGGGCCGACCCCTACTAGGGTGGTCTAATAACCCATCAACTATAAGTTACGACACTTACAATATAACTTGTGACACATTCAAGTACAACTGACGACACTTCCAATCAGAGGAATAATACATCTCCATTGGAGATACAATAAAGTACAAATGTAATACATAGAAGAATATCTTCCAAAGTTACAAATACATCAACACTCCCTCTTAACTAGGAAGGTATTCACAAGTCATCAATACATATAGGCACAAGTATTCAAATCTGGAGCTGGATCATCATCACTGGATCATGGAGCATCATCATCATCACTGCTACTATACTCAACATCTCGATCATTGGGCTATCTCATAATTCTTCTCGTCATATGAATTTCTACAGAGCCAGCCCTTTTTCATGTTGGATGTAGGCCCACCACCTATAGGTCTTCATCAATACTGTCCATACTGTGGAATCCTCAGGACTTATTACGTGCGTCACAATGCCTCGAAAGAGTATCCCAGGATTCTTTATGTGCCGAAGCACGACCGGAAAGATCTCCTAGGTCTACTTACATGTGACTGTCACAAAACCTTAAAAGAGTGTCTTTCCTAGCAAGATCTCTAAAGAGCATCTTTGTAATCCTCTTATGGATGGATTGGAAATCCTCTTACGTGTGGATGCCCAATGCAGAAAAATCCGCTTATAGTATAGCAACTCATAAATGCACAATTTCCCATCTAGCTTTTTTTTTTTAAGGTCCTTAACCACAAGCGGATTCATACCCCCATTTTGTCATTTGAAATTTAAACTCAATAATTCATCCAATACTTCAACACTCAATGTTTGGAATAAATGTTTATTCCAGAGACACATTATAAACGATTTCATTCAAATTAAATAAGGTACACACTTTTCTATATCTCATAGTTTTAACCATGGTCATCTTCTACTCTTTTAATGTAGTAATACAATGTTTACAATATAACTAAATAAGAACATTCATTTCATTTCTATGAAGTATAAATTGACATGAATAAAAACATTACATTTCAATACTATCTTTGAAATATGAAATGATATAGACAAGACTAATTTCAATTCTATATTTTGAAATATGACATGACATAGAAGATCTACTATTCCATTTCTTCATATAAACATAAATTGCACAAATAATAACAATTCATCTAGATATAGATAACGGCATCCCATATCAATTCCACCATTTGGTATGTAGATCGACATAATTAATTGTAAATGAAACTATTCCATTTATAATATTTATAATATGTGGAAGTTGTTCATATAGAAATGTAAAATGCTATATGGACTATCCTTCGCATATCAAAGCCCTAAAATAAAATACTATAATGCAATGCTATGCGAACAACTTTTTCCCATATTACAACGATTGACATGTATGGGGTAATGTATAACTATACAAATCGACATTCAATAATAGGAAACCTATAATACTTAATATGAAGCATCATTATACTATTACAACAATATTATATACATATGATGCGTTATTATGTGAACAAGTGTCCATATGTTACAACCATTGACATGTATGGGGTAATGTATAACTATACAAATCGACATTCAACAATAGGAATGCTATAATACATAATATAAAACACATTTACACGAACCTATTTCATGTAGTATGATACTGATATCTATATAATGTAATAAATTAATATATAAACTAGTAACCATCAAATACAAACACTAAAATACTTGTACTTGCCACGTAAGGGACTCATTGCTTGTCAACCAGCAGAGTTTTACATACACACACAAGACTCCAGATTTTTACACTTAATATCCTCACAACTCGGCGGTATGACTTCACCTGAATAACGATTACCTATTCAGTAATCAATGTATACCGAATAAAAAGAAGGGCAAGATTCTAATGTAAAACTGGTAATTAATTTATAGGTGCAGTTCTGGTAGTGTTGAGAACTAGAAGTCGACACACAGAGAATTAATGGAATAATTCGGTTTGTATTTAGCAGCTGGCAACGCCAGGATCTAATCAATATGCCATGCGTTTAAAACTAAATGTAATGATCTGAAATTCGAATTCCTTTGAGTCTTGAATACGAAACGCCATCGGGTTCGAAATGTTATGAATTTTAAAATCTAGACGCTATGCAATTAAAATCTATATGCTATGAAATTAGCTTGCAGGCCATGCGTTTAAAACCAAATGTCATGATCTCAAATTCGAATGCTTTTGAGTATTGAATACAAAACGCCATCAGATTCGAAATGTTATGAATTTTATAATCTAGACACTATGCAATTAAAATCTATATGCGTTTAAAACCAAATTTGCCATAATCTGAAATTCGAATGCTTTTGAGTCTTGAATACGAAAAGCCATCAGATTTGAAATGTTATGAAATTAAAATCTAGATGCTATGCAATTAGATTGCAGAGATTGGAGGGCAACGCTACATAACACACGGTAAAACTCTGGAGGGCGCCACCGCATGAGATCATCACAGCTCTAAAGAAAAAGAAAAAATTCTGCAACCCAAATCATGGAATCTGGAACAAATTCTTGAGGCATAGTCCGGGTTAACGCAGAGGGTTTAACGTGGTTGATATGCGGCCAAAAAGCAGACTTGGGGACGTCTTCTCAGATCGAAAGTGAACATAGGAAGAACCATAAGACGCCTTCCCTCTTGAACATAGAAAAACACAGAGGAAGGAATAAAAAGGATCATACGCCATTAAATCTCGTATAGGTGTACAGGAGTCTTAAAAGGATTTTAACACAGTTAGCTTGAATTCTCGAAACTTCTTCCCATCATGTAGGTTATACCAACACGCAGAGGATACAAGAGATTCGGGTTTTAGTTTAATTCGTCCATACGCAGAGGATTTTAAGATTTAGGAAATCCAGATCTAAAATCTTTACACCTTCTCAATAATTTCAATAATTAAATGTTGAGGATAGAGACAAGGTTCCATTGCCTTACGAGTATTCGAAAGTGTTTGTATAATGGGAAAAGAGGCTGAAACTTCTAAATAAATTCAGATCTAAAACCTCTGCACCTTCACCAGGATTCAAGAGTATAAAAAGCGATGGAATAGAGCTTAAATTTTTATAGAAACTGATCCAGGATTCCAGAGTATAAAAGCGATGAAACAGAGCTTAAATTTTGGTAGAAAATGATCCATGATTCGAGAGTATAAAAGCGATGAAACAGAGCTTAAATTTTGGTAGAAACTGATCCAGGATCTCTGCACTCCCATGCGAATTAGAAATTTTGTAAACAATGAATACAGAATTCAAAACTTTATGAAATCTAAATCCACATCTCAGCGCTTCCACATGTGTTCCGATTATATAAACAATGAGTACAGAATTTAAAATTTCAAAGGAACAGGATCCACCTCTTTGCATTTTCATACGATTTCGGTATATATAAATGTTGAGAACAGGGTTATAAAAACCTAATAAAAAAACTATGTACTTTCACATAGATTCACAATACATATATATCATTAATTTTACAACTAGATCGTTTCCCAAGAAAAAAGAAAATAAACAAGTGTTGAACCTGATTTGGATCGTCGAGCTTGAAGATTTTTTGTGGTCATGGATGAAGCAACTATCCGGAGCAATCCATCGCTTGACGAAGATACTGACAACCCCTCGGTTGACCTTCCTACCGCATCCGGGTTATTCTCCTTCACCTCGAACCCCCAAGCTAATGGGGTTTTAATAACACACTAGCAAGCTTCCCGTTGGGATCTCCTAATCCCCATTCAAGCCAAGCCCAACTCACAAAAACCACAAGAAATTCTCGATTCCAGTGTCCATCCAGCACTAGGGAGCAAGAGATATCCTTTTCTCCTTCTTCTCCCTCATTTTATAACAAAAATCTGTGTGCCAAGTGTCTCTGTTGGAATATTGTAATTAATGAGCTGATAGCGTATCTGATATGCGCCGACTCTATCAGACACTCAGTTAGTCTGCAATGTTAAAAGTCAGTCAGTCAGTTAGTTTATAGCCAATCTGGCGCACATCAAATTAGTATTTATGTGACCACTTTAGTATTCTGCATATCAAGAATTCTTAGGTAGAAATTTATTACAGTCTTTAATGAAACCCTATAGCTTCGAGGAGAAGTGAAACTAAGTTTGTGTATAAATGAAAATCACTCATAGAGATAGAGATAGAGATGTATGTGAGGGAAGAAGAGTGAAAGGAGAAGAAGTTCATCCCGTGAAATGTTTCAAGAGCCCTAGCTCTCTAAAATTGTGAAAGATTGAAGTAAAACTCATCTCTCTGTAAGTGCGGCAAAGTTACTCTGTTTTACAGTGGTAATATATAAGTCTTTAGTTTTATGTATTCATTCTCAAGAATGTTGGTTTATGCATGCTGCGCATCTTCTTCATATTGACCTATGTAAATTTTGTTTACATTTAAGGTCTGTAAATCAAATCAAAATTTCTAAATATTTCACGGTTGTAAATTCCCTAGTTTAACTCCACAGTAACTTCAACCTATGTTTCGGTTGTTAACTGTTAGCATGAAATACATTTATTCAAATTTTGTTTAAGTTTGGGTTATGCGCAGCTAAATAGGTATGTGAAGGTAACTTGTGCACAGTTAACCTTCGTAAAGTTAAAAGAAGCTTATGCAAAAGTAATTTGTATGAAGTGCCAAGCTCATGCAAAGTAAAGTATTCTGCAAAATATTTTGTCAAGTTAAGAATTCCGGCAAGGATAGAGAACTGCACAACAATGTTCACCTGTGCAGTAGAAAGTTGAAATGCACAGGAAATCACCGCGTAGTAAAAAAATAGAAATGCACAATTAACCTGTGCGCAATAAAAAGTGGAATTGTGCAGGTAATTTCTGCACATGTAATTTGTGAAGAAAAGTGTTCGAAATTATATTTAGTGCAAAGTATTTGCTAAGTGAAGCGCAGCTCCAAAGCAAGGAAAAGAAAGATATTCATTTCACTGCACAGGTGAGTGAGAGATATTTAATGCGCAGGTCAAATCTTTTGACTGCATAGGGTGTTCCCATTTTCCCTTGATCTTGTATCAGAGTCTGGTTTACGAAAAGTAAGAATTGTATTTACAAAAAGGTAAAAGTGATTAAGAATGGCTTCCACTTCAGGTAATTTTCAAACTCCAATATTTTATGATAAAAATTATGAATATTGGTCTCTAACTATGAAAGCTTTGTTTAGAGGTCAAGATGTTTGGGAAATAGTCCAGCATGGCTATGCAGAATCAACAGATCTAGCAGCATACAACAATCTCACACAAGCTGAGAAGGATGTTCTGAAGGAACAGAGGAAGAAAGATGGAAAGGCGTTGTTACACATACATCAAGTAACACATGAATCAATACTCCCAAGAGTAGCAACAGTGCAGTCAGCTAAGGAAGCATGGGACACACTGGAAACTTCCTATCAAGGTTTGAACAAGGTAAAGACTGCCAAACTTCAGATTCTTAGAAGAGATTTTGAATCTCTATCAATGAAAAATACAGAGTCACTAGAATCATTCTACACTCCTGTTATTCGTTTGGTTAATCAAATAAAGTCTCATGGAGAAACTTTAAGTGACCAAAGAGTTGTTGAAAAAGTTCTTAGAGTTCTTCCAAAGAAATTTGAATCATTAGTTGTGACCCTGGAGGAAAACAAAGACCTGTCCACATTTACTATTGATGAGTTGCAAGCCTCATTACTCAATCATGAACATCGAATCAGTGGTTCGTATACATCGCTAGAAGGTGCATTCGTAGCACAATCATCCATAAGTTGTGGAAGAGGTAGAGGAAGATCAAACTCTAGAGGCAGATGATGAAGTTCTTACAGAGGAGGTCACAGCAACAGCCCTGTGCATGTCTCTGGTATAGGTGAGAATCAGACTCCCAGTCAGCCAAGTGGACAAAGGTATGATAAATCAAAAATTCAATGTCATTACTGTAAGAGGTTTGGACACTTCACATATGAATGCAGGAAGAAGCAGTATGACCAAGAAAAGCAAGGTGAAGCTCATTCAAGCAACAATAGCACTCCGAACAACTCACTATTCTTAGCATGTGCATCTCCACTAGAATGCAATGCTATCCAAGAGAGTCCAAATGAAATATGGTATTTGGACTTAGGCTGTAGCAATCATATGAGTTGTAATATAAATCTATTTTATAGTCTAGATAAATCAGTTCAAATTGATTTCACACTTGGAAACGATATTCAAGTTATTGTTTTGGGAAAGGGTACTGTTGATATTCTAACCTAACAGGAGGAGCAGATATATATGCCTGACTTTTATTATGTTCAAGGTTTGAAGCATAATCTAATGAGCATTGGGCAGGTAATGGAGAAAGGTTACATAGTTCACATGATAGGAAAGCATTGTGTGATTAAAGACAAATATCCAAGCAATCGATTAATTCCCAAAGTGTCGATGACAAGTAATCACTTGTTTCCTTCGGGGATAAGGCCAAACATAAAAGGAAAAACAAATCAAGTTTTTCATGGAAGTCAGAATGAAAATTCTGAAGCTGCTTTCAAAGTAGAAAGCAAAGAAGCAAATAGTCACTGCGACAAGGAAGAAAAAGACAATGCAATGCAAGCTGCATTTCACACAGAAATAAAGGATGAATCCTAGTTATGGCATTTCAGATTTGGACATCTGAACTTTGGTGGGCTTAAGCTACTACACATGAAAGAAATGGTGAAAGGATTTCCATTGATTGAAAAGCTAGATAGAATTTGGGAAGGCTATATTTTTGGAAAACAACACAGAGAGACTTGTGGAGAAGCAGAGTGGTTACAACATCAAGATCTTAAGAACAGATAGAGGTGGTGAGCATGTTTCAAATGATTTCTTGAACTTTTGCAAAAATCATGGCATACAAAAGCAATTCACTATGCGGTATACACCGTAGCAGAATGGTATCACAGAGAGGAAGAACAGAACCATTATGGAGATGGCACGCAATATGTTGGCAACCATGCATCTGTCAAATGAATATTGGGCTGAAGCAGTGGAAACTATTGTATACATCATCAATCGATGTCCGACGAATAGTGTGTAGAACAAAGTTCCACAGGAAGCATGGACAGGTATGAAACATAGTGTTTCACATGTAAAAAAAAAAATTGTGTATCATGTGCACATGTTCCAAATGAGCTAAGAAGGAAATTAGATAATAAAGGACAGAAATAAATTTTATTGGGTATTCTGAAGACACAAAGGAATACAAGTTATATAACCCTGTCACAAGAAAAATTATTATCAGTGGAGATGTTCAATTCATATAAAATGAAGCATGGGATAGAACTATAGAGAAGAATGTCAAAATCGTATCACAAGTTGAACATGATGACAACGCAGAAGATGTGGTTGAAACTTCGGATGCGAATCAAAACTTCCCAGCTCTGTCTACTCCCAGGATTGTACAGCATGTTCCAACACAAAGAACTCTGACATAAGTCACAGCTCAAGCAACTCCAACAAGCACACCAAGTGTGCAACAAACTCCATCAAGCAGTTCGCACAACTCTCACAATTCTACACCAGCAACTCCGACACAGACAAGAACCCTGCGCGAGATATATGAGACTGGTACACCTAGATCATTCTCAGTTTTTGCATTATTTTCTCAAGTTAATGATCCTCTAACATTTGAAGAAGCTATTGAAGATAAATTTTGGGCACAAGCCATGGATGAAGAAATAGAATGCATTGAGAAGAATCAAACATGGGAATTAGTTAATGTTCCTAAGGACAAGGATGTGATAAGCATGAAATGGATTTATATGACCAAGAAAGATGTTGATGGAAATGTGCAGAAGCACAAGGCAAGATTGGTAGAAAGAGGGTTCACACAATAGCCTGGCATACACTTCAACGAAACCTTTGCACATGTAGCTCGAATGGACACAATCAGAACAATTTTGGCCATCACAGCACAAAAGAAATGGCTTGTTTATCAAATGGATGTTAAGTCTGCATTTTTAAATTGTTATTTGGAGGAAGAAGTATATGTGGAGCAGCCACAAGGCTATGAATTTCCAGGACAAGGACACGGATTTTACATATTTAAAAAGGCACTCTATTGTTTGAAGCAAGCTCCTAGAGCGTGGTAGAGTTGCATCGACTCATAACTCATCTAGAATGGATTTCACAGAAGTGAATGTGAGCCAACGTGGTACAAAAAAATCAACAAGAAAGGTAATAAACTAATTGTTTGCCTGTATGTAGATGATTTCATATTTACTAGTGATTTTGGCATAGAAGAATTTAGAAGAGTCATGGAAAGTGAATTCGAAATGACTAATTTGGGGCTTATGAAGTATTTTCTAGGCATTGAAGTCCAGCAGACTGAAAAGGGTAGTTTTATATCTCAGTCGAAGTATGAAAGTGATTTCTTGAATAGATTTAATATGTTAAATTGCAAGACAGCTCCAACACTAGTGATAATAGATTTGAAATTGCGCAAGGATGATGATGGATCCAATGTAGATCCTATGTTGTTTAAAAGGCTCATTGGCAGCCTTATGTATCTTACAGCAACAAGGCCAGACATCATATATGGAGTCAGTTTAATCTCAAGATTCATAGAATCACCAAAATAATCTCATTGGAAAATAGGTAAAAGAATTCTGAGGTATGTAGATAGAACAAAAGATTTTCGTATTTTGTGTTCAACCTCAGAAAATTTCAAACTCATTGGATACACTGATAGTGATAATGGAGGCAACCTGGATGATAGAAAAAGAAAATATGGGAATACATTTCATGTAGGAACAAGTGTTGTATCATGGGCTTCAAAGAAACAACCCATAGTAACTCTTTCTTCAGCAAAAGCAGAGTATGTCGCAGCTACAAGCGCAGGATGTTAACTGATCTGTCACGGGTTCAGCAAGAACCCACAGTCATCTACTGCAACAACAATTCAACTATCACACTGTCAAAGAATCATGTGTTCCACAAGAGAACCAAGCACATTGACACAAGGTATCATTTTATCAGAGAATTGATAAACAACAAGAAAATTTGATTAGAATTTTGCAGATCTGAAGATCAGGTAGGAGACATCTTTGCCAAACCATTGGCAAAGGACCCATTCCAATTTCTGCAAAGTTGTTTTGGAATGACAAGTTCTGCGTAGTGAACTATGTCATGAACAAAACATGTTTAAGCTTTGAAATATTTTGTAAAATTTATTTTTGTTTAATGATCCCGATCCGCTCATAATTAAGGGGGAGTGTTGGAATATTGTAATTAATGAGATGACAGCATATCTGATATGCGCTGGCTCTGTCAGAAACTCAGTCAGTCTGCAATGTCAGAAGTCAGTGAGTCAATCAGTCAGTTTGCAGCCAATCCAATGCACATCAAATTAGTATTTATGTGACCGTTTTAGTATTCTGCATATCAATAATTGTTAGGTAGACATTTATTATAGTCTTTAATGAAACCGTGTAGATTTGAGGAGAAGCCAAACTAAGTTTGTGTATAAATGAAAATCACTCATAGAGATAGAGATAGAGATGTATGTGATGGAAGAAGAGTGAAAGGAGGAGAAGCTCATCCCATGAAATTTATGAAGAGCCCAAGCTCTGTAAAATTGTGAAAGATTGAAGTAAAACTCATCTCTCTGTAAGTTTAGAAAAGTTACTCTATTTTACAGTGGTAATATATAAGTCTTCAGTTTTATGTATTCATTCTCAAGAATGTTGGTTTATGCATGCCGCGCATCTTTTGGGTACAATCTTATCCATTAATGAGAAGTTGAGAACTAATAAAAGTTAATTTATTTTTCAATAAGTGTTTTCTGAATTTGGTTCCATCATATTGCAAGCTATGGGATACCTTGAGAAGAAGGACATGACACAATATATGGTTGATCCTTCCTTGAAATATTTCAACTCCATTGAATTAGAAAAAATATGTGAGGTTGTAAAATCATGCATTCATTCATATCCTCAATGGAGAACAACAATGAGGAATATTATTTCAAAATTCAGAGAGGTTCTATCAATCTCACTAGATGCAGATAGCATATCCATAATTATAGTCATATCATAAATTGGAATATAGTATTTGTCTCATATATTTTTGTTGTTTAGAGGCCATGAATAGACAAATAGCCATCAAAATTACCATAGTAGCCAAGCTAGCCAACACAGCAAGTCGAATTATGCCAAAGAGAATAAGCATAGCAATGGATATTTGAATTGGCATTGACCAAAAGGTCGTGAAACCTTTCAACCATATTATTCACTATATCCACATCAACTAACATATAGTTCACAACTTTCCCCATTCCATGGATTTTCCTAGGAGAATTTGAAAGGCATAAACCCTTTTGGGAAACTATAGAAATTAGCGATGATTGCACCAACAAATTAAGTGTGCCACAAAGAAAATTGTATTGATGATCTATAATCACTTCAGAAAACTTAGCTAGAAACAATACCGATGCAAGTGCCATTGCTTTGTACCACCAAGCCACTTTTTTTGTGGTGATAGCTATGAAGCTTTGTATTAGAAGGGGGCCCACATACATCATGGACAATTTTGCGAGGGCCAAAATGGAAGTCAAGCTAAATTGCTTCCAGAAGGACCATAATAGACCTAATACAAGAGAAAATTGCCTTGATTGCAACTTTGATTGAAGTAGAGAAGAAACACTTTTGGCTCTATCTTGAGGTTCAAGCACAAGTATATCTTGGACATCAATGGTGTACTTCTTCCCAGCGGCCAGTAGAGAATTCAACCAGAAAAAAATCAACTTGCTTATAAATCCTGAACTAGAATAACTTATTAGGGTTCCAAATTTATGATGTTGCAAGTCTTGCCCCATCCGCTCCCCTTGTGATTTTTTGAATTGAAGGGCATACACCTTCCATGTATGTTCGAGTGGTGATACAAACTTTCCATGTAATTAGTACTAGCGGTCCTTCTTGAACTAATTTGTTGTAAAGTAGGATAGCCTTTATGAGCTATTTTTCCTTATTCATATTTGCTTGGGTTCCCTTTTTAGGGCGCATCATACTTATGTATATCACCTTATTGTGAAGGTATACTGACCATGGGCATTGTTTTATTTTTTTAAGGTCTTTACTTCCACCTCAATCATCCCATTCTATGTTGATAAGTTACATGGAACAATTATGTGCATTTTACTTGCATTATAGTCCTATAAATTTGTGCTAGTTGATAGTTGCTTTAAATAGCCAAAGGCTTTCCTTCAAAAGCATCTTGATTTTATTACTTGAGTATATTTTGTAGCAATGTCTTAAAATCAATGCCAGAATGTTATGCTGAAAAATATTTAACAATATTTTTTGTTGTTCTTATCAAACATCCATATCCTTATAAGAGTAAGAATATGTTTTGATGTGTCACTCTTGTTTCATTTTCATGTAATATGTTGTGTTGTATCACCCTTGCTTCATTTTCATGTAATTGCCTCTTTATTGAATCCAAAATGTTGCTTTTAGTGGTTTCTTGATTTTTCACTCAATTGATTTATGCTTTGTTGCAAGATGTATTGAATTATTTTTTTTCGGTATGAAATGCTTTGTGTTATGTGCTAATCAAGTTTCTGAGACTTTTTTTTCATATATGGATGTGTGTCTTGTTTCCCAATGAAGTAAATGTGGGTTTCTTTTACTCAAATGAAGAGCAAAGGGAGAAAATGGTTTTAGCATAAAGAAGACAAGCACATGAGAAAATTCAAAAGATAATTGGCCTTAAGAAGAAAGTAATTTGTTGAAATATAGGTAGTGCTTGTGCCCCCTTTATTGTGCTTAATAATTTCACTTAATACTTGTGATTGTTTAATGGGAGCAACTTCTAGGTCAGACGGGAACAAAACCTCAAGTTCACTTCATGATGTTCTAATTTTGTATTTTGCAGGTTTGTGATGGCACTGAGAACAATTTTTTTGTCATCAATCAAAAGGAGATAGATCGTATGTCACTTGATCTTCTTGCAAGAGAAGGAGTTTATTGCATTTTTTTTATTAATTTGTGTTAAGTTTTGAACTCATTGTTCGAATGAGATACATTTGTTAGAAACTTAGAGATAATGGTCCTAAATATTATCTAGGGGTTTTATATTAAAATTATGTAGTCATGAGTTAATTAATGTAGACACTAAAATATTATTAAGTATTTGGGAGGTATGTAACTCATTCTTGGTAAGAATCATGGCACACAAGCGGGAAGGGTGTGAGGCAATGAAACACACATGCAACATAAGGAAAATAAATCCTAAACTAACATAACTTGTTAGGGTTCTAGAGTTTTTCTTTTGGGAGAAGGGTATTTATCAGCTAATAGATTTGTATAAAGAGTATTAGAATTTTCTATCACTATTTTTTTTGTAGAGCCTTTGATTGCAATCGCCAAAAGTGTTGAGATTATTGGAAGATTCCAAAACAATATGCAATCATTAAACATTATATGAAATGAATGGGAGGTGTCAGTAACTAATCAAAAAACACGTGAAAGAATTTCATATACTCATAGGAGGAAGCTAGAGACTCACCAGCCTCTCAAAATAAAATAACGAGAAGATGATGTGGACCTCTTTTCAAAACTGATAAGAAGTAGTGAAAGATACCAAGTCATTGTTTGAGAATAAAAATACACCATAGGATAAAAATTGGCATGAGGTTGTTTCCCATTATAAGAAACCCAAAACTGAATGATAACAGCCATGGAGTGAGTTATGCTTAAAATTATTGTGATTATTGTCATCAAAATACGCATCCCAGCAGGCCTCCATCTATGCAAACTTCAGAGGATTTCCATCTTTTGGAATTACAACATTATTGTAAATAAATATTATCTATTGTTGCATTTGATCATGACAATTCAATGGATGTTTCTTCCATCAAGTTCCCCACACTTGCATGTTGGATAGATATTTATCTTTTTGCTATACAATTAGTTCTTTGTCTTTTCTTCTTTCAATATTGATCTAGTTGTTTCTTTTGCACTTCCACTTTCTATTGACACTAGATGTACTCTTTTAGTAGCTTATAAATTGACATTCATAAAGTAAAACAATGTATTGCTACAAAGTGTAAATTTATCACAATGTAATCTAATAGATACTACCTTCTTCGATGTGTTGTCTATATCATACTAGATTAAAAAAATTTCACCCTATTTTTTATTTTGTTATAGAAGAGTTCTATTGATGTTGAGTGGCATGTATTTGGTGGGTGAAGAAGAGAAATTGGAATAAATTCTTTACCCATAATTTACATTCTTTATATCAAATAGAAAAGCTCATGAAAGTGTAGCTTGGAATAAGCATATCCATAGTGCACACTATTGAATTTGTTCTTGTTCTCTAGAATTTAGTATGTGTTTGAGCTCACCTTATGTGGAAATTTTGGAAATATGTGTTTAATGGAAATTAAGAAATTTCACCTCAACCGTTAGGTTCCCAAATTCTTAAAGGGTGATATCTCAATGGAAGAGCACCTGCCTTACAAGCAGGAGGTCGTTGGTTCGATTCCTTCATGCCCTAATGATATTGCAATATTGGTATTTCGACTAGTACAAAATGAGAGATAAGTGACCAGAAAAATGACCAAATTCACATATAAATGACTACTTTTGAGTTGGCGACCAATGGTAGCAAATTTTTGGTATCTTATCACGCAACCAAATATGTAGTCGTATTTAGTTTAGTCATTTATAGGTTGTCCTGTAGTCATATATTTGGTGTTATATTTGATTGTATATTTGGTCATTAATTATCAATTAAAGACCAAATAGTCATATATTTGTTCGTATATTTGGTCATTAATTGTCAATTAATAATTGAATATATGACCAAATTAATGGCCAAATAAACGACTACAAGAAAATCTATAACCAACCAAACTAAATATGACCACATTTTTGGTCGTGTGATAAGATACAAGAAATTAGATACCACTGGTCGCCAACTCAAAAGTGGTCATTTATATGCGAATTTTGGTCGTTTTTATGGTCACTTATCTCTCATTTTCTACTAGTGATATTTATAGGCCACAACACATGTTCTTGTAGATACCATGTAGAATTTGATCATTTATATGACATGTATGTACACATCCGTCGTGTTTTGCATACTAACATTATGAAGGAGTTATCATCCATACCGCCACTGATTTCATCGAGGGAATTTATCCATGGAGTCATGTGTCCAAGGCCATATGAAAAAAAGATATTATGGGAAATCTTGTCTATATGAAACATTTTGTACATGCAGTGGATTTTATTTATTGTGTCGATGCATCCATGAAAGTGAGGAGCACAAATTTGGGAGGATAATAGTAGATATGCAAAGCTTCAAGTATGTTATGTATCAACTTGACAAAAAGAAGCAAAGAAAAAATACTACATTGGTGAAGTCCTAGGTAAGTGAAGATAGTATTGTTTCATATCGCACCAAGTCAATTTTTTCATATATCTTTGAAAGGCTGCAACGCAATTACCCCTGTAACGCAATTATCCCTTTATCTCTATGTCACCAGGGATAAGTATGTAATTTCATGAAGGAATTTTTTGTAAAAAAAAACACTACATTCAACATGTGCATGTAGCACAGTGGCAAGATGAACAATTTCGAATATGGAGAGACACATTTTCCATACGCACCATATTTGTAGTTGTGAATTTCACTAAGAAATACATCATTCAGTGATAGAATGAGATCCAAATCTAGTATTATCATTCAAACCAAGTTAGCATAATGGTACATATCATATATAGCCATGGGCCAAACAAAAATTAAGATGACAGGATAGTATTGAAAGAGACAAAATTCTATATAAGTGATGGAAGGTGCCTTGACCTACATTATGTGAAACATTTCTTTCAAATGTTTTATTATAAATTGAAGGAGAGATATATACATATGGGTTGACATTGGATGTGGTCATATGGTTGTGTAGGCCAATTCAAAAATTCCCATACCTTCCAATGGTGACTATTTTGCACAAAACATACAATGTGTAACATATTTGGAAATATTTTGAGATTGGGCATGGGAAAGGTGAGCATGATGGGGTTGGTCATGCATCAAAACTTCACTATGAAGGGAGGAAATGAAGTTTACAAAAAATCGTCATATATGAGATGCAAAATCTATAGTTCATTGGTGCTTTACAACAATGTCAAGTGGTGCTGAAGAGCAAAGGAATTTATCAAGGATGGGACATGTACAGAGAAATTTCTAGGAATTGGTTAATATAGATCGGTCATGTTCATATGATTGCAACACAGTACAAGTAACTCATGGATTTTATTCAATTCGAATCTCAAATGACCCTTTATTCGAAGTATAGAATCAGAAACTACATTTCTTTTTTGGGCCTTGTAGTAGTGGTGAATGGGATGATTGTAAATCAATAGACTGGCCTGTTAATTTTCGAGCATTAATTCAATATACTCTAGGATCTTTACTGAGAGAATAACATGTATAGTATATCAATGCATATCAAGCATAGCAAGCATATCAAACATCATAAGATTCAAACATAAGAGACAATAGACACACAGAGTTTCCGTGGGGAAAACCCCAAGATGAAAAACCCCACAACTTCCTCAGAGATAGATAGAGCAATGATACAACCAAAGTACAACCCAAGTACAAAGAGATAGTCTCCTCCTAGCAGCTGATCCTCCTCCTCACATGTGCACCACTTTCCGAGTGATGGATGAGTGAGTAATGAAGTGATCAAATAGAGAGATCCCGCTCTCTATTTATACTTGTTCTGAGTAGCCTAATAAACCTATGGGGCCGACTTGTCTAACTCAGCCTAATAACCCCAGGTTAACTTAATCAGGGCAAACCCCACACATGGTGGTCTAATAACCCATCGACAAGTTACGACACTTGTCAATACAAATGATGACACTTCCGTATAGAGGAATAATAAATCTCTATAGGAGTACAATAAAATACATAGATGAAATACATTCCGAAGTTACATATACATCAACACTCCCTCTTAAATAGGAAGGTATTTCTCGACACAGATCTGCTAACACAAGTCTTCTTCTATGGATCCTCATCAGCGAATCATCGTCCTCGAATCATCGTCATCATCACTGCTGCTGCTATCTCAATCAATCTATGATCTACTCATCATAGGAAGTTCTACAGAGCCAGTACCTTTTCATACTGGATGTAGGCCCACCACCTGTAGGTCTTCATCATCACTGACCATACTGTGGAATACTCAGGACTGATTACATGCCTCAACAAAACCTCGAAAGAGCATCCCAGGACTGATTACGAGCACACTGCTCAACCTATCGGATCTCCCAAGATCTTTTACATGTTGACCTTCACAAAACCTACTCAGAGCATCCCAGGATGTTACGATCAAACCGCTCTACCTGTCTGGATCTCAATAGAGCATCCCAGGATGTTACGAGCACACCGCTCTACCTGTCCAGCTTTTAAAGGATCTTTTCTATGTGAACTTTCGCAAAACCTACTCAAAGCATCCCAGGATGTTACTAGCACACCGCTCTACCTGTCTAGATCTCGATAGAGCATCCCAGAATGTTACAAGCACACCACTCTACCTGTCCGAATTTTAAAGGATCTTTTCTATGTGAAACTATAGAAAAACCTACTCATAGCATCCCAGGATGTTATGAGCAAACAACTCTACCTATCTAGATCTCGATAGAGCATCCCAAGCTGTTACGAGCACACTGCTCGACCTGTCTGGATTTTAAAGGATCTTTTCTATGCTACCTGCACAACCTGTCCATGGCCACAAAGTATCAAGCCGATACTCACCATACATCATCTTGATGTACATCATCACATGATCAACCTGATCATCATCATAGCATCATCCTGATGCATATCATCTGGAGCAACATCCTAAAGCTCGTCATCTGTGATCATCCTGATCATCATCATAGCATCAACCTAATGCATATCATCTAGAGCAAAATCCTAAAGCTCGTCATCTTTGATCATCCCGATCATCATCATAGCATCAACCTGATGCATATCATCTGGAGCAACATCCTGAAGCTCGTAAGTGGTCCATAAATGGATCAATAGTAATGTAAAAATGAATGTATGATAGAAGATAATGGGTGATAGGTTACAATAATGGCCCGCCTTTAAATAAGTATTGGACATTTGACATGAAGAGTCATGCCTTTTCATTTGACATGAAAAGTCATGTCTTTAATTAATCTTATTTATTTAATTGTATTTTAATTATATTTGTTACAGATCATCCTGATCAAACAGTATATCCATCTGATGCATACAAAGTATCTACCTGATACATATCATCATACATGATCTACATGATGATACAAATGCATCCATCTGATATACATAATGCATCCACCTGATACATACATAAGTACATAATCTACCTGATCATACAAGTATCCACCTAATACATATACAAATACATGATCTACCTGATCATACAAGTATCCACCTAATACATATACAAATACATGATCTACCTGATCATACAAGTATCCACCTAATACATATACAAATACATGATCTACCTGATCATATCCCGCATCCAACATGATGCATGTACATATACATGATCCAACTGATCATAACAAGCATCCAACATAATGCATATGCATATACATGATCCAACCGATCAGAGCATCCAACATGATGCATATACAAAGCAGTAACTAGAGCACCGTCCTGATGCTCATCATCCAATGCTTACATCCACAACCATAGGAAGGAGCCTCCTATAACCATGCTTGGAATGGCTTCAGTAGATGTGTCCATCACTTCTTCCTCGAAGTGTCGTCGATCTGAAGAACACGAATCCTCTCTCTGAAGTACTCGAACTTCACTCTCACTAGTGGTTTCGTGAGTACATCTACAATATGCTCATCCATCTCAACGTATAGGAGCTTCATTGCTCCTCTCTGCACCATATCCCTGATATAGTGATATTTGATCTCGATGTGCATCGACCTGTCATGGAACACCGGGTTCTCAGACAGCTTCACACAACTCTGGTTGTCACAAAAGATACCAGTAGCCTCCAACGGGAGATCAAATAAATTAGACAGTAGCTTCCAGAGCCATACTAACTCACAACTAGCCGAACATGCTGCAACATACTCTGCCTCGGCTATACTCAGTGCTGCATAGGATTGCTTCATGCTAAACCAAGAGATCACACCTAATCCCATACTAAAGCAACACCCAGATGTGCTCTTCCTATCTGTAGCACTGCATGCTTAATCTTAATCGACATAACCTTGCAGGTTAAACTTTTGATTCGCATCATACTTGAGCCCATAGTCAACTATACCCTTCAGGTACCTTAGAATATGCTTTACAGCAACCAAGTGAACACCTCTGGGATCTGTCAGGAACTAGCTCAATGTGTTCACAGCAAAGAAAATATATGTTCTCGTGTTCGTCAGGTACATCAAGGATCCAATCATTTGACGATAGATTGTGACATCAACCAGATCATAGGAAGCATCACACAGAAGCTTTAGGTTTGATGCCATAGGTGTGGCCATGGCCTTGCAGTCCATCATCCCGAACCTCTTCAGGATCTCTACTGCATACTTCCCTTGTCCAAGGAAGATTCCATCTGCACTCTACAACACCTCCATGCCTAGAAGATAGTGCATCATCCCCAAGTCCTTCATCTCGAACAGAGTAGAAAGATTCCTCTTGGTATCCACAATCAAACTATCTTCTCCTATAACAAACTGTTCATCCACATACAAACGTTGTATCACTGGATTGCCTTTGTCAACCTTGTAGTAAAGGTTGGAATCTGCTTTACTCTTGGTAAAGCCTAAACTGGATAGAAATCCGTCCATTCTACCATACCAAGTCCTAGAAGCTTGCTTCAATCCATACAAGGCTTTCTTCAACCTGTACACATATGACTTCCTGTCATGTGTCTCAAAACCAAGTGGCTGCTCCACATACACTTCCTCCTCGACTATACCATTCAAGAAAGATGTCTTGACATCCATCTGGTGTATCTTCCATTTCATCACTAACGCCAGGGCAAGTACTGAATTTATAGAAGTGTACCTGGCTACAGGAGCAAAAGTCTCTTCATAGTCTATTCCCTCTTTTTGAGAGAAGCCATGAGCTACAAATCTCGCTTTGTATTTCTCTATGCTTCCATCTGCAACATGCTTGATATTGTAGATCCATTTGGAAGTCACAACAGACTTACCTTTAGGTCTTGGGACAACATCCCAAACATTATTCTTCATTATTGATTGGTATTCCTCAACCATGGCATCCTTCCATTCTTTCTTTTCTGCTGCCTCTTCATAACTGGAAGGTTCTTTGTTCATGATATCACAGAGTAAAGCAACATAGCTGGTATGTGATCTGGTCCTCTTCTTTGCTCTGTGTTCTTCTTCTGGAATGCCATACCTTTCTGCATCTTGAATGAGCTCTCTAGCCCATGCAGGTTTCCTCTTGTCAGAGTCCTTCTCACGAGGTGGATCTATAGGTTCTTGCGGATCTTCAATTTCATGATCAACATATGGAATTGCTTCAGTCATGATAGTGTCTTGAAATATGGTTTCCTTTGGTTCTTCATGATCTTCAACAGGTGTCTTCCTTGATTTGATGAATGCTGAGTTTTCATCAAATGTTACATCCTTGTTGACATCAATCTTCTTGAACCCTGGAAAGTATATTCTGTAAGCCTTCGAGCTTTCACTATAACCCATAAAGATACCCTTCTTTCCTGAAGGATCTATCTTAGTCCTCTTTTCCTTTGGGACATGAGTGTATACTAGACAACGAAATATTCTGAGATGGCTGACTCTAGGTTTCTTACCAGAGAAGAGCTCTTCTAGTGTCTTATTGTCCAATATCTTGTGGGGAGTTTTGTTCTGCACATATACAGTTGTCCTAGCTGCTTCTGCCCATAGATGCATAGGTAGATCCTGGTCATGCAGCATTGCCCGTGCTACTTCCATGATTGTTCTATTCTTCCTTTCTGCAACTCCATTCTATTGTGGATTGTAGGGAGCAATCAACTCCCTCTTAATCCCTGAATCACTGCATAGCTTCTTGAAGTCACCTAAAGTGAATTCTCCACCATTGTCTGATCTGAATGTCTTTATTTTCTTATCAGTTTGATTTTCCATCAAGGCTTTGAATTCCTTGACCTTGTCAAGCACTTCATCTTTGTTCTTCAAGAAATAAACCCAAGTATTCCTGGAGAATTCATCAATGAAAGAGACATAGTAAACATACCCACTCGGAGAACTGGATGACATTGGACCACATACATCAGAGTGGATAATTTCCAAGATTCCTTTTGATTTGCTTTCACTGCTTGGAAATTCCTTCTTTACATTCCTTCCTTTTGCACAGCCTTTGCAAACACCTTCATGCTTGGTTTTGATTTCAGGAAGACCTTCAACAACTTTTCTTGCAATTGGTAGTGCTCTGTAGTGCACATGTGCAAGTCTTCGATGCCAAAGTTCATTTGGCTCCATGGATTCATGTACCATGGCATGTTCAGGTTGTTCCTTCAATTTGTACAATCCTCCCTCTTGCTCTCCAATCACCACTGCATCATCAATAGTTTTACCCTTTGGCCACATTAGGACATGGCTATCTACAAATGCAACCCTCATGCCTTTTGCATCCAATGCAGAGATGGAGAGTAGGTTTTTCTTAAGCCCAGGTACAAATACCACATCTTTCATCTTCAAGGACTTCCCAAATTCTAGGTTGTAGGAGGCTTACCCACTTCCTTTGATAGGGTATTGATAATCATCCCCAAGTTTCACATTATGGGGTGATTCATGTTCAGACAGATTTAAAAAAGATTCTTTAAACCCAGTCATGTGTTTAGAAGCCCCACTGTCAATTAACCAATCATTACAACCATGAGAAATAGTACCTGTGAGAGCAGAGATTAGAACATACTCTTCTTCGCTTGATGAGTCATCATCATCACTTTCTGCTCTAGATTTCTTCCTGGGAGGTTCATCATCCTTAGCAGCATGAGCATGATATCTTCTTTTGTTATTCTTCTTCTTCTTGTTGAAGTTGTTGTATTTCTTCTTCTTGGGACAATTTGAAGCAAAGTGTCCCATTTCATTACATTCGTAACATCGAACATGAGATCGATCTTTCTTCTTGTGATGAGGATGAGAATGTTTCTTGTTATGAGATTTCTCCCTCTTAAACTTGCTTCCCTTGGTGTGAGTTGTGAGAGCTTGATCTTCATACCCCATCTTTTTTTCTCGTGCCACAAGCCTCACTTCTTCTTGTGAGCATTCTTCCCGCAGTCTGCTGAAGGATACCAACTTTTTTCTTGCACAGATTCCTTGGATAAAGGAATCCCATGATCTAGGTAGGCCATTCAGAGTGGTCATGACAACTTCACCATTCTCCACCATTTCATCCACTGCTTCTAGTTGTTCCTTGATCTGAGAGACCCTATAAAAATAAGATTGAATGGATTCTCCATTCTGAAGCTTTACCCCTTTCAATTGGTTTCACAGAGTCATCTTCCGATTTATGTTCTTCCCTTCAAATAGCTTGGATAGGGAATCAAACATCTCTTTGGGTGTCTTCAGAGATGACACATGGGGGATGAGATGGTCCTTGATAGTATCAGCAATGATTCTCTTTGCCTTGACCAAGCTCTTCTTGTGGAGGGATTTATCCTCTTCTCCCTCTGGGACAGGGACCTCTTCCCTTATGTAAGTATCCAATTCATTTTCTTCCAGGATTAACCCAATCCTATACTTCCATGCTCGGAAGTTATTAGTCCCTTCAAGATTATCCTCAAGCTTAGTGTGGTGAGACATCTTTAAAGAGTACATAAAATGGAAATAGAAAATATTTAGGTCTTACCACTTGATTTGCTGAAAACTGGATCTGGTCCTGGATTAGGGTTTGTCAGAGAAACCCTAAAAATTCAGAATGTGAATTTCAACTTTCTTAAAGGATAGAAAGATGCGCCTTGATGAGTTGATTAGCCTGGTGTATTTAGAATTTGAGATTTGCAAAGCTTCACCCTTTGGAAATTCCTTTTAGTCTTCTTGGGTTCACTAGGGAGGACCCTAAATTAGGGTTTGAGTTTCTCGAAAATTTACCCAGCCAAAAATCTCAATCCAAAGCTCTAAACTTTGATTTTTCCAAGGAGCTTCCAGCTATGTCTTCATATTTCAGAAATTCTTTTTTTTTGTGGAAACCCTAATTTTTAGGTCCAAAAATGAAAGTGCTCATAACTGAATTCTGATTGGACAAAAATATTCACCTTGCTGAGGAGATTCAATCTATCATATTTCTTTTCCAAAATCTGTGGAGAGAAACCCAAAAACAAGAAGCCCTAGCTTCTACAACTGCATAGTGTCTTCTTCTCAGGTTAGCTCTGATACCATGTTAATTTTCGAGCATTAATTCAATATTATCTAGGATCTTTACTGAGAGAATAACATGTACAGTATATCAATGCATATCAATCATAGCAAGCATATCAAACAACATAAGATGCAAACATAAGAGATAATAGACACACAGAGTTTCCGTGGGGAAAACCCTAAGGTGAAAAACCCCACAACTTCCTCAGAGATAGATAGAGCAATGATACAACCAAAGTACAACCCGAGTACACAGAGATAGTCTCCTCCTAGCAGCTAATCCTCATCCTCACATGTGCGCCACTTTCCGAGTGATGGATGAGTGAGTAATGAAGTGATCAAATAGAGAGATCCTGCTCTCTATTTATACTTGTTATGAGCAACCTAATAAACCTATGGGGATGACTTGTCTAACTCATCCTAATAACCCCAGGTTAACTTAATCAGGGCCGACCCCACACATGGTGGTCTAATAACCCATCGACAAGTTACGACACTTGCGACACTTGTCAATACAAATGACAACACTTCTGTATAGAGGAATAATACATCTCTATAGGAGTACAATAAAATACATAGATGAAATACATTCCAAAGTTACATATACATCAACATGGCTGGTTGATGAATGGGACCATGTATCATTTGTGTTTGATGCACATGTAGTTGTTGAAACAACCCAATTAGAGAAGGGAAAATCATCTATTCCATCAAACTATTATCATATCTTCAATATTGTACAACCAGGTAAAGATATCTCAAATCGTATCTAAGAATTAAATTTATTTTTTATTTAACTATGTTATCAAACTCCTACACATTTGTATTGGAATATACATTTCATTTTTGTACGACACATATATGCAATTGTTTCCCCAAGATACAATGAATGGAGCATTGATTATTGGTAGGCATGATGCATACAAGAGTAGCAAACTCTCGTTGCATATTTAACTAATGATGAAAGCAATGATTTTCAAATTGGATTGATGGTTCTTAAGGGTGAATGCCTAACACAGGATGAAAATTCAAGAAATATCAGTGGTTATGTATTCATGGATTGCATAGCAAGTGTAGTGGTGTATCACTTTATAAACCTAGTCATTGGTAAAAACATCCAACTGTAGACAATTTCTAGAAAGATCTCACACAAGGTGTGCTACTTCCTACCTCATTTAGAGCACAAGAGATTGATGGATACCATTAACAATAAAGAGGATCATGTTGTTTACTTGAATGAATCCAGGTAATTATACATAAGGTATAGAATGACATATGGCTAGATTTTATGTGAAATGTATTCACATGGGACTAAAATAGTTGCCCCTCTATGTTCCTGGGTTATGTGAACCTTCATCCCCTCTATTTCACTTCTTGTTTGACATCAGGTTTGTATGATAGTAGGTATGCTAACATGATGATGTGTATTATTTAAGGGTCATGTTCATTGATTGATTTCTAGTGCAAACTCATTTTTTTTCATATATGTAAATTTCTATCTTGAATATAATGTATGAGAACAGTAACTGTACCATCATTTTGCATTTCAAGGTTGTAAAAAGAATCTAGAAGTAGAACATGAAGGAGAGAACAAGAACTCGGTGTCTTTAGACACCGCCATGACATGAACAAGAATTTGTATATCCTTAAGGTCTTTTATATGTATTTGCAATCAATAGTACTCCATGTGAATCTAATGTGTATGAATGTTTTATTAGAATATCCCAATCAACTTATTCGGTAACAATATTCTCAACCTCATTGTTTGTTGGATGTTCTTAAGGCATATAGGACCCTACATCATTATCAAACTTAGAATCTCTACATACAATTATCTCATAATGAGTGTAACGCCCATGTTTTGATTCGGCATATTTATTAGTTAGATACACCATACTTTATTCTTATATACTCTGTTGAACTCAGCTCGACTGAGTAAACTATATTGGACCTCATTATATGATGTTACTCTGTTTTATGACTTCACCATGATTATGATGTTACTATGTTATGCGGTTATGATGTCATGATTATCATATGATTTCCTTATTTTACGATTGCAGTATATGTTTATATGTTTTCATTAATGAAATGTGAAATATATGATTCGGTACGTGGATACCATCTTCTTATATGAATTATTGGAATGTTATATGTCATACGCATCTATGATGAGCTAAAAAGGTTACATGAAATAAAATGATAACATGGATCAATTGGCGATCAATGGAAAATGCTTTCTATAAATTGTATTTTGCAAAATACTAACCTATAGGACTCAAGGGCTATGGGATAGCCAGTTACTTGATCTGATATATATTGGAAAGGAAAAACATTTTCATACAGCAAACCTTAGCAGCCAAAATGAGGATACGATAACACAAACTGATAATCCCGATAGTAGTAAAGTATGAGTTGATAAGGGCGTAGGCCCAGTATGTTGAGAGGGATGGATGTGTTTCCCACCCTATGTTTCCATGAGACCCGAGGTCGTGGGAGGGCCGTGCTGAGACACGCTCCCCATGTTGTTGTGATGACGATGGTCGGATGCCTGCTAGGGGAGGATAGTGTTAAATTTTCAGTATTAAATCACAATACTATAGGATCTTTGCTGAGAGAATAATATCTATAGTATATCAATGCATGACAATCATAATATGACAAGCATCACAAGCATCACAAGAATCAAAAGCATAGAGACAAGAGACACAGAGTTTCCGTGGGGAAAACCCTAAGGTGAAAAACCCCACAACTTCCTCAGAGATAGAGAGAGCAATGGCTCAACCAAAATACAACCAAATAACACTGAGATAGTCTCCTAGCAGATGATCCTACTCCTCCTCACTAGTGCGCTACTTTTCAGAGAGAGAGATAGATACTTTTCCGAGTGAGTAAAATAGAGATCTCCTATCTCTATTTATACTCACCTTTTTGCCCAGTGACCTACTGGGGCCGACTTGTCTACTTGAGTACATCCACATTATATTATATATTAATTAGGGCCGACCCCATAAGGTGGTCTAATAACCCATCGGCAAGTACACACACTTGCGACACTTGTCAATCCACATGACGACACTTCCTTATAGAGGAATAACACATCTCTTATAAGGGTACAATAAATATATATATAATATACTGATGAAATACATTCCGAAGTTACATATACATCAACACTCCCTCTTAACTAGGAAGGTATTTCTCGACACAGATTTGCTAGACAAGTCTTCTTCTCTGGATCATCGTCATTGATGCATCGTCATCGTCATCGTCACTGCTGCTGCTATCTCGTCCAATCTCTGTCTCTACTCGTCATAGGAAGTTCTACAGAGCCAGTCCTTTTTCATACTGGATGTAGGCCCACCACCTGCAGGTCTTCGTCATCACTGGCCATACTATGGAATCCTCAGGACTTATTACGTGCGTCACAAAACCTCGAAAGAGCATCCCAGGATATTACGGGTACACAACTCCAACCTGTAGGATCTCCCAGGGTGCTATTACATGTGACCCCACCACAAAACCTCGAAAGAGCATCTCAGGATGTTACGGGTACACAACTTCGACCTGAAATCTCCTAGGGCACAAATTACATGTGGTCCACTACAAAACCTAGCAAGAGCATCTCAGGATGTTACGGGTACACAACTCCGACCTGAAATCTCCCAGGGCACAAATTACATGTGGTCATGGCAAAACCTCGCAAGAGCATCTCAGGATGTTACGGGTACACAACTCCGACCTGAAATCTCCCAGGGCCCAAATTACATGCCATAGGACAAAACCTCGCAAGAGCATCTCAGGATGTTACGGGTACACAACTCCGACCTGAGATCTCCCAGGGCACAAATTACATGTCCTCCCAGAGTAATGTCTCGAAAGAGCATCCCAGGCTGTTACGGGTACACAACTCCGAACTATAGGATCTCCCAGACATGCTCATCTGCACAACCTGATCCACGGCCACAGAGTATCAACCTGACACTCACCATACATCATCCTGATGTACTCATGATCGTCCTGATCATCATCACTGCAACGTCCTGCTGCATGTCATCTGGAGCAACATCCTGAAGCTCGTCATCCATGATCATCCTGATCATCACTGCAACATCCTGCTGCATGTCATCATACATGATCCACCTGATCATCAATGCATCTACCTGATGCACACCAAGTATCTACCTGATACATATCATCATACATGATCCTCCTGATCATACAATGTATCTACCTGATACAAATACAAATACATGATACATATCACCATACATGATCTACCTGATCATACAATGTATCCACCTGATACATATACAGATACATGGTCCAAGCATCCAACATGATGCATATACAAAAATACATACACATGATCCAACTGATCATATCCAGCATCCAACATGATGCGTACATACATACATAAAAATGATCCAACTGATCATATCCAGCATCCAACATGATGCGTACATACATACATAAAATGATCCAACTGATCATATCCAGCATCCAACATGATGCGTACATACATACATAAAATGATCCAACTGATCATATCCAGCATCCAACATGATGCGTACATACATACATAAAATGATCCAACTGATCATATCAAGCAGAAACTAGAACATCATCCTGATGCTCATCATCCAGCGCTTACATCCACAGCCATGTGAAGGATCCTCCTTCCAACATGCTTGGAATGGCTTCAGCAAATGTGTCCATCACTTCTTCCTCGAAGTGTCCTTGATCTGAAGAATGCCAAGCCTCTCTCTGAAGTACTCGAACTTCATCCTGGCTAGTGGCTTTGTCAGCACATCTGCAATCTGCTCGTCCGTTGCAACATACAGGAGCTTCACAGCTCCTCTCTGCACCATATCCCTGATATAGTGGTATTTGATCTCTATGTGTTTCGACCTGTCATGAAACACTGGGTTCTCGGACAACTTCACACAACTCTGGTTATCACAGAAGATACCAGTAGCCTCCAACGGGAGATCAAATAACTCAGACAGTAGCTTCCGTAGCCATACTGCCTCACAACTAGCTGAACAGGCTGCAACATACTCTGCCTCAGCTGTACTCAGTGCTACGCAGGACTGCTTCCTGCTAAACCAAGAGATCACACCTGATCCCATACTGAAGCAACACCCAGATGTGCTCTTCCTATCTGCAGCACTGCCAGCCCAATCTGAATCAACATAACCCTGCAGGTTAAACTTTTGATTCGCCTCATATCTGAGCCCATAATCCACTGTACCCTTCAGGTACCTCAGAACATGCTTTACAGCAACCAGGTGAACACTCCTCGGATCCGTCAAGAACTGGATCAATGTGTTCACAGCAAAGCAAATATCTGGTCTCGTGTTCGTCAGGTACATCAAGGACCCAATCATCTGACGATACATAGAAACATCAACTGGCTCAGATGAAGCATCACAAAGAAGCTTTAGATTCGATGCCATAGGTGTGGCCATGGCCTTGCAATCCATCATCCCAAATCTCTTCAGGATATCTACTGTGTACTTTCCTTGACCAAGGAAGATCCCACCTGCATTCTGCCACACCTCCATACCTAGGAAATAGTGCATCATTCCCAAATCTTTCATATCGAATTAAGCTGCAAGCTTCCTCTTGGTATCTGCAATCATTCTGTCATCTCCTGTCACAAATAGGTCATCCACATATAGTAGTATAATCACAGGATTCCCTTCCTCAACCTTGTAGTAAAGGTTGGAATCCGCTTTACTCTTGGTAAAGCCCAAACTAGATAAGAAACTGTCCATCCTACCATACCAGGTTCTGGGAGCTTGCTTCAAGCCATACAAGGCTTTCTTCAATCTGCATACATAAGATTCCCTGTCATGTATTTCAAAGCCGAGTGGCTGTTCCACATATACTTCCTCTTCTACTACACCGTTCAGGAAAGCAGTCTTGACATCCATCTGGTGTATCTTCCATTTCATTGCTGCAGCCAGGGCAAGTACTGTTCTGATGGAAGTATATCTGGCTACAGGTGCAAAGGTTTCTTCATAGTCTATTCCTTCCTTCTGAGAGAAACCACGAGCTACGAATCTTGCTTTATATTTTTCCACACTGCCATCTGCAGCATGCTTGATTTTGTAGATCCACTTGGAAGTCACAACAGACTTCCCTTTAGGTCTTGGGACAACATCCCAAACATCATTCTTCATAATTGATTGATATTCCTCAACCATAGCATCCTTCCATTCTTTCTTTTCTGCCGACTCTTCATAACTGGAAGGCTCTTTGTTCATGATGTCACAGAGTAAAGCAACATAACTGGTGTGTGATCTGGTTCTCTTCTTTGCTCTGAGTTCTTCTTCTGGAATGCCAAATCTTTCTGCATCATGAATGAGCTCTCTAGCCCATACAGGTTTCCTCTTGTGAGAGTTATCCTCATGGGGTGGATCTACAGGTTCTTGTGGATCTTCAAACTCACGAGCAGTTTCTGGAACTGCTTCAGTCATGGTAGTGTCCTGAAATCTTGTTTCCTTAGGTTCTTCATAAACTTCGGTAGGTGCCTTTCTTGTTACATCCCTGCTGACATCAATCTTCTTGAACCCTGGAAAATATATTCTGTAAGCCTTCGAGCTTTCACTATAACCCACAAAGATGCCCTTCTTTCCTGAAGGATCTAGTTTAGTCCTTTTCTCTTTTGGGACATGAGTGTATATTGGACAACCAAATATTCTGAGATGGCTGACTTCAGGTTTCTTACCAGAAAAGACTTCTTCTGGTGTCTTGTTGTCCAATATCTTGTGGGGTGTTCTATTCTGCACATATACAGCTGTTCTAGCTGCTTCTGCCCATAGGTGCATAGGAAGATCCTGGTCATGCAACATTGCCCTTGCTGCTTCCATGATGGTTCTGTTCTTCCTTTCTGCAACTCCATTCTGTTGAGGATTATAAGGAGCAGTCAACCCCCTCTTAATCCCTGAATCACTGCAAAGCTTCTTGAAGTCATTTGAGGTGAATTCTCCACCATTGTTAGATCTGAATGTCTTGATTTTCTTGTCAGTTTGATTCTCCATCAAGGTTTTGAATTCCTTGAATTTATCAAGCACCTCATCTTTTCCCTTCAAGAAGTATACCCAAGTCTTCCTGGAGAAGTCATCAATAAATGATACATAGTAAACATACCCACTTAGGGAACAGGATGACATGGGGCCACATACATCTGAGTGGATGATTTCCAGGATGTCTTTTGCCTTGCTTTCACTGCTTGGGAAAGCCTTCTTAATGTTCTTACCTTTTGCACATCCTTTGCAAACCCCTTCATGTTTGGTCTTGATTTCAGGAAGACCTTCTACAGCCTTGCTTGCAATTGGAAGTGCTCTATAGTGCATGTGAGCAAGTCTCCTATGCCAAAGTTCACTTGGCTCCATGGATTCATGTACCATGGCATGTTCAGGTTGACCCTTTAATTTATACAAGCCTCCCTCTTGCTCTCCAATCACTACTGCATCATCTATAGTCTTTCCCTTTGGCCACATTAGTACTTGGCCATCAACAAATGCAACCCTCATACCTTTTGCATCTAGAGCAGAGATGGAGAGTAAGTTCTTCTTGAGCCCAGGTACATAGAGGACTTCCTTCATCTTCAGAGATTTTCCAGAATCTAAGTTGTAAGAGGCTTCACCACTTCCTTTGATTGGATATTGATAATCATCCCCAAGTTTCACCTTATGGGGTGATTCATGTTCAGAAAGGTTCACAAATGATTCCTTGAACCCAGTCATGTGTTTGGAAGTCCCACTATCAATCAACCAATCATTACATCCATGGGAGATGGTACCTGTAAGAGCGGAAATTAGAACATATTCTTCTTCACTTGATGAGTCATCATCACTACTACTTTCTTCCCTAGCCTTCTTCTTTGGAGGTTCATCAGCTTCGGCAGCATGAGCATGAAACCTTCTTTTGCTGCCTTTCTTCTTCTTACTGGAGTTGTTCTTATTATCCCTTTTGTTCTTGGGACAATCTGAAGCAAAGTGACCCTTCTCATTGCATGTGAAGCATCTTAGGTCCTTCTTACTCTTTTGATGGAATCTTTTGGGGTGAGGGTGATCCTTCTTGGTTTTGCTTCTTTTGGTGTGGGCTGCAAGAGCTTGATCTTCTCCTCCCATCTTTTCCTCACGAGCTATAAGCCTAGCTTCTTCTTGAGAGCATTCTTCCCTCAATCTGTTGAACGAGATCAATTTCTTCCTTGCACAAATTCCTTGAATAAAGGAATCCCATGACCTAGGTAGGCCATTTAGAGTATTCATCACCACCTCACCATTCTCCACCATTTCATCTACTGCTTCTAATTGTTCCTTGATCTGAGAGACCCTTGAAAAGTAAGATTGAATGGTTTCTCCATTCTGAAACTTTACTGCTTTCAATTGGTTCCGTAGGGTCATCTTCCGATTTATGTTCTTTCCTTCAAATAGCTTGGTCAAAGATTCAAACATCTCTTTGGGTGTCTTGAGAGAAGACACATGGGGTATGAGATGATCTTTGATAGAATCAGCAATGATTCTCTTTGCCTTGACCAAGTTCTTCTTGTGTAATACCTTGGCCTCTTCATCCTCTGGGATAGGGATGTCTTCTTTCACATATGAGTCCAACTCATTCTCTTCCAGGATTAGCCCAATCCTATACTTCCAGGCTCGGAAGTTATCATCCCCTTAAAGCTTATCCTCAAGCTTGGTGTGAAGAGACATCTTTAAGAGTACTTCAAATGGAAATAGAAAAGACTTAGAACTTACCACTTGAAGTGCTGAAAACTGGATCTGGTCCTGGATTAGGGTTTGTCAGAGAAACCCTAAAAATTCAAAATGTGAATTTCAAAATTCCGAAAGGATAGAAAGATGCGCCTTGGAGAGCTGATCAGCCTAGTACATTCAGAATTT
This sequence comes from Larix kaempferi, assembly GCA_027924585.1. Lineage (NCBI taxonomy): Eukaryota > Viridiplantae > Streptophyta > Pinopsida > Pinales > Pinaceae > Larix > Larix kaempferi. The sequence goes on along the minus strand of BSBM01001243.1, from coordinate 4,662,665 downwards.
GAGATCAGCAAAGTCTTGCCCTTCAGAATTTCCTTTTTGTCCTCCCGGGTTCACTGGGGAGAGCCCTGAATTAGGGTTTGAGTTTCCCGGAGATCTACCCAGCCAAAAATCTCAATCCAATGCTCAAACCTTCGATTTTTGCAAGGAGATTCCAGCTGTACCTTCAGTTTCCAGAAATTCCTAATTTTGTGGAAACCCTAATTTTTAGGGCCAAAACTGAAAATGCTCGGAACTGAAATCTGATTGGACAGAAAGATGCGCCTTGATGAGTAGATCCAATCTACTATACTGAATTTCAAAAATCTGTGGAGAGAAACCCAATAAACAAGGAATACAAGCTTCCGTCACTGCAAAAATGTCTTCTTCTCAGTTAGGCTCTGATACCATGTTAAATTTTCAGTATTAAATCACAATACTATAGGATCTTTGCTGAGAGAATAATATCTACAGTATATCAATGCATGACAATCATAATATGACAAGCATCACAAGCATCACAAGAATCAAAAGCATAGAGACAAGAGACACAGAGTTTTCGTGGGGAAACCCTAAGGTGAAAAACCCCACAACTTCCTCAGAGATAGAGAGAGAAATGGCTCAACCAAAATACAACCAAATAACACTGACATAGTCTCCTAGCAGATGATCCTCCTCCTCCTCACTAGTGCGCTACTTTTCAGAGAGAGAGATAGATACTTTTCCGAGTGAGTAAAATAGAGATCTCCTATCTCTATTTATACTCACCTTTTTGCCCAGTGACCTACTGGGGCCGACTTGTCTACTTGAGTACATCCACATTATATTATATATTAATTAGGGCCGACCCCATAAGGTGGTCTAATAACCCATCGGCAAGTACACACACTTGCGACACTTGTCAATCCACATGACGACACTTCCTTATAGAGGAATAACACATCTCTTATAAGGGTACAATAAATATATATATAATATACTGATGAAATACATTCCAAAGTTACATATACATCAACAGATAGGTCCGCTGTTCAGCCGACGCTATCGCTCTCAAGTTCTATGTGGTCATATCGGTGAGTCCGACATCCACTGTTGTACTAGCAGAGGAAGGATAGGGAGGATGCTGGACGTAGGTTATGATGGGAGGATGTGTTAGTTAGTACTGTTGGGGGTTTAGTATTCCTTGATTCCGAGTTAGAGGTAGTAGGCACCCTTCCTTGTACATGATTGATTAAACTAATGTAAAGATAAAGATAATGATGTGAAATCGAAAAGAACTAACTGTTAAATAACTGAGAATGGTGAAGTAATTGTACTATATATATTATGTTGTTCTTCTACATGGGGGTAAATACTACTATTAGTTAGTAGGTATGCATAGGCGGGATGGGGTTTGTCTATAGTACATTTATGGTCTGTGCATACGCTGGCCACGCATGCACACCTTGCACATGTACACTAGTATCGATATACAAACACTTAACATATTGAATACATGTATAAGTTGTCATAAGTAATTAAGTTAATCATGCATTGACTGAATTCAGATAATGGATATAAAGTTATCTAAGATGTGTAAAACAAGTCAATTAAGCTATGCATTACTCGTTGGTAAACATTGTGATATACAATTGAGACAAGTGTCATCAGTTAACATTGTCGTCTGAGAATTGTTGTAAATAAGGTAATGGTACTGTCTAATTAATTAGCAAGGTTATTTAAGCACTTAAGGGTGCTTTGTTTAGAAGAACGATGATACTATGTAGATATTAGGGTACTCATGTGATAAACAAATGATGTAAAAGACATCTTTATTAAATTCACCATTATTATTACCTTATGGGGATTTAAATTAATATTATTACCTAAAATTTATTTTAATAATACTACTACCCATGTCGTAACAATTGCAAAATAGGTGAAATTTAAATATTGATTAATGAATGATTAGAATGTGATTATTTTACATTTCTAAGTTAGACATAATAGGATAACTATTTTTGGAGTGAACGTGATGTGATGGAAAATGGTTATTTAATTATTCAATGTTAATCTTGGAATTTAAACCTCAATATAAGTGGTCTCGACGGATAAGGTAGACCATTAAGACGCATCATGTCCAAGTTGAAAAGGGTCAACTAATTATATAATATTTTATTAATTACATTAATAACAATAAATACAAGGTTTAGTGAAAGGACTTGTAATTAATAGACCTTGCCCCGAATGGATAACCTTTGGGTGATAATTCCCACTGTAATAAATACTTACGACCGTCAATCCAAAACCAAATAAATTTTCCATGAGAGTAATTAATTATACATTTTTATAATGAGACGTGGATGAATGAACTAGGGAAAGGAGTAAATTTTTGAGGGGCTCGAGAGGGGGAGTTTGGGGCGGTGGAGTAAGCCCAAGGTCTTCTCGAGGATGGACATGTATATAGAGGGGGAGAAGGTTGAAGGTTGGGGGAGGTTTTTTTAGTTTGGGGAAGAAAGAAGTTGGGAGAACAGAAAGGTTTTGAGAACAGAAGAAAACACTGCTCTCGGGATTATCAGATTGTGGGCTCGGGGGCTTGGAAATCCTTTGATTTCCAAGGGCCAGCAAGATAATAGCTGGTCGGTAGGGTGGACACTTCAGTTTGGCTGTCTAAGAGGATATACAAACTGCTACAACCTACGGTTAGCATCAGCATCAGGTAATTTCTGTGTTATTTATGTTATTTGATTATTATGCTTAAACTTACTGCAAACATGCATAACTTGCTATTTACTGATTTACTAAGTTGTGAAGCATAGGCTGGAACATGATTATAGAAAAGAAAATATTGATATGTTTGTTTGTTTTAAATTACGAATGTAAGGTTGATAAAACACGACAGTACACTGAATATCATTTAGACGCATAGTAATTGTTAGAAATTTACTCCCATACACTTGATAAAGTTTAAAACATAGAAAATTAACTGAGAAATTTTACTTAGTGCTCTGCTGTAAAAACCAGAGCACTACAGATGGTATCAGAGCTCCAGGCTCGGAAACTCCGACCTTAAGGGCCTACTCACAAAAAAAAAAAAAAACTAGTCTAAGAAATTGGATCTACACTAGAAAATTCAATTAGTTACCTAGATTCGAGCTCTTGCCGAACTTAGCAAAAACAAAAAAAATTACGTGCAAAACACACACAGAGAAAGTTACACAAAATCCTTCTTTCCAATAGTTGTAAGCACCAGGAAACTAACTACCTGCATGCATAGAAAACCAAGATATAATTAGTTTTTTTTGTATATAATGCATATAAACAAAAGAGTTCTAACACAATATATATATATATATATATATATATATCCTGGAAATTGTAGGTATCTAGTTTTTGCAAAAGAGAAAAAGAAAATTACTTTCGTATATTTTCTGCCAAAAGGGAGAGCCTTGTAAATAGTGTTACAACATAGGCATATTATTGAAATGGCCTATTTTTTTTGTTTTTGTTTTTGCTTTTTTTTTCTTTTTAACAAGATGTGTTTTTTTTCTTTTCTTTATAACATTTGGATCCAACTTATTAGATTTCAAATGAGCTACAGACTTGTTTGATTCTACCCGGAATAGAGGGCTTTTTGTCCCAGTATTAGGATTAGGATTAGTGAAAAAAAAAAAAAAACAAACAAACAAACAAAACTGCAACAAGCTGGGCCTCTGGACTACTAACTTTTTTTTTTTTTTTTCGTAACAGAATATATATATATGAAACTTTTTCTTTTAAAATAGAGAGGAATCCTCCAAACTACCCAACAAACAATGTTAATTTTGAATGTGAGAACGATCTGCCCATATGACTATGACTGTTAATATTAATTGATTGTGACTGTGGTCGCTCAAAACCTTAGAAAAAGTAGCCTCCCCACATGTAAGAAGTACAAGGATTCGAACCTGACCCCTTAGCTTACCACTGGCTCACAACCTAAGCCCCAAATATATGCATGAAACTATTATAAAGAGAAAAAATACACAGCTGAGAACAAACAATAAAGGAACTAACTACAATAAACTGAACTAGAACACATGAAAAAGTACCTGGTAATTTGTTGTATTTCATATGCATACCGGTTAATTCAGATAGAAAGGAAAAACGCATAAGATGTTTTTATCCTGAGGAAAACGTGACCAGCGTCCACTTAGGGTTTCGGCATTTTCATAAACTCTTCGTCCAACAACAGCTATCAGTCGAGAGAGAAGCCCAGCTGGTGAGCTAATGTACTCTTGGATGCTGTGAGGGGCAAATTATCATTCCTTACCAGCGGGTTTTGGCAAAGTGGGTTCATTCTGTACAAATTCTCCATACCAGATAAACATTCATGCGCTGGATACATCATCTGATAATTACAACAACGGTCCTGAGCGAGTACCTCCTCAGGCCCATTCTCAAGTATAGAAGCAAGACGGTGCTTGCCCTCATGCTCATTCCCAGCACTAGAATAGGCCCAACTTTAGCACTAGGCCTTGCATCCGTAATGGGCCCTGAGTATCGACCTCTAGCAATCCATGGTATCCAGCAAGCTTATTCCAACTCTCAGAGTAATGCTTGACAACAAACGTTAAGCGCCCAGGAGGAAGCCCACGACTGGCAGCCACCCACGTATCACCAATTTTCCAAGCGCTGATCCTAAGAGAATTTCATTCTTTTGTTACAAGCTGTAAACCTGACCCTTTTGTTGTAAGTTGACGAAGAAGAGTTTATGGGCGAGTCTTTCCTACAGCTGGCTCACCGGTCTTCCTATCAAGAAACCGAATAGTGATGTTATTAACTTCTGCCTCCCTTTCTACCCTGTCTGCTTCACTAAACAGTGTTGTGACCTGAAACGCCTCGCCTGAACCCGGAAAATTACTAGTCGTGATGATGGGTGTGTGGACATACAGAAACCCATTGTTTTGGAAAAATGTATGCGTTGCATATGCAAGAGCATTACGAATTCGAGCAACCGATGAAAACGTGTTTGTTCGAGGCCGAAGGTGTACATAATTTCTGAGGAACTCCAGTGGCATTCGGGTCTTTCCAACTGGATACTTGGCAGGATCCACCGTTCCAACTTGCAAAACCTTATCAACTTTTAGTTCCACCTTATAATTCCTTGTTGATTCTGGTGCTTTTCTGAGGACTCCTTGTACTAGAATACTCGTTCCAGTCGGTGTAAGCTGGCTGAGAGAGGCAACCGAAGAGTCCACTGTAACCTGATAAATTCCACCGGATAGCATTTCTGCATCTGCAACCTTTGCATTTTTACATCTGCAACCTTTGCAAACAGACCTCGTTCGACATACCGATTATCAATCAAATTTAGCACTTTATTCAGCCGCTGATAATTTACAATCTTTCCTGCACAACGTATTCATCTCGGAATGCATCTTCCACGTTTTAACTGCTGGTCCAGACATCAAGCTTGCAAACGAGTTCGAAGATGGGAGTTGCAGAGCTCAAACTCCAGGAGAGAGGGTGAAAATGGCCGCGTCTTGGGGATTGACCCTATTTAGGGTTTCCCCCACTTTCCGAGGGCGGTGGGTTGCTTGGAGAGACCGCGTGTCCTTCATGCATACTCGCTCTTTGCATGGCGGTGAAAGGGCGCGTGGCGTTCAAGCCTTTAGACATAGGAAGGTGTAGGGCTAGTTTAAATTTATTGTTATATATTATGATAGAATATATGTTTTACGAAAATTAAATTTATTCACATTTTGGTTAGAATATATGTAAAATAAAAATTAATTTTACTTTTATGTCATAATATAGGTTATATTAAAGTTTAAATTATTTTATATATTCTCATAGGATATATGTTTTATAAAATTTAAATTTATTCATATTTTGTTAGAATATATGTATTATAAAAAAAATTTACTTCCTGTTATAATATACGTGGTATTAAAGTTTAAATTTATTGTTATATACTCTGATAGAATATATGTTTTATAAATTTAAACTTATTCATATTTTGTTAGAATATATGTATCATAAAAAATTAATTTTTCTTTTCTGTTGTAACATATGTTGTTAAAAATATGTTTTATAGAAATTTTAAATTTTAGTAGTAAACTTGACTATGATTGGTTGAGGGTGTTGGGTATGTTATATCTCTTCACATGGTCGCTGCGTGTACAACACGATCCCTACGGCACTAGTGATTCGCCTGCGCCGGGCGCGTCCGGAGGGGGGGGTTTAGAGGGGGGGGTAGCCCGACAGGGCCCACCCCCTTCGTTTCGGACCGTTAGGTTCCGAAACGACACGGAGGGGGCCGTTAGGCCCCCGGAGTCCGCGCGGAGCGCAAAATTTTTTGGGTTGCTTTTTGCTTTTTTCGCGATTTTCGACCCATTGTACTCTAATCTAATTCCGGTAAAAGGAATTAGGGTTGTAACCTAATTCGGGTAAACGAATTAGGGTTTTAGATGCTGCAGAATACCATTTATTGTATTGTACATGTAAAATAAACATATAATGAAAAAGGAGCTATGCGGCTCTAAGTTTGGCTGGTTTTTTCCCGGTTAAGGGTTTCCAGGTGAAAATCTCTGTGTAATGTGTGTGCCATTGTGTATTTTCTGTTAATGCTTAAGAATCATATGAGTTTGTACTTCACTGTTAAGGTTTAAAACTTACAGAGGGTTAACAATTAATGTTAATTAGGTTAATGTAAATTAGGTTATTTAGATTAAAGGGTAATATTTAAAGTTAACTAAAATAGAGATATTAAAAATTTTGCCGAAATTTCAACTCCTAGTCGAAGGGATGAAAGAGACCCAAAATCTCAAAAATAAGACACCATTAAGACCAACATGACGAGCTGAACACCATGACACGATTGTTTAAATAAAAAACGACTATAGATTTTCCTGCGCTAATCTTGAAAATTTGTTATCTCATGATGCAAGTTATTGAATACCTACATTTTAGTTCCGCGTATATTTGATTGAACAACTAAGGATATGATTTTATTTCAATAACTCAAGAACTATCATGGTAACAACACGCAGAGGTCGAGGTCGGGGTCAAGGTCGACCCCCGTCACCGCCACCTCCGCCACCGTCGTCGCCGCCAACACCGCCACAACCAACCTCAACACCAGAAATGCAGATCATAATGAGGTCATTGGAGGCTATTATGACCACGATGAACAGGCAGTCGGAAAGGGCCGCCGAGGTGGAAACCACTCAAGTGAGTCGAGAGAACTCTGAAAGGGCACATGGCCCAAGACTGGAACCGCTTCAGGACATATCGAGGGAGTTACAAAAGATAAAAGTTCTAGAGTTTTCAGGAGGACGACCCGGTAAGCATGCAGAGGCATGGCTGGAAGGCATGAAGAGATGCTTCGCATTGAATGAGTACACATCTAGTTCCAAGGCTAGGATGGCCGTCTTTCAGCTTAAAGGTGATGCTTTGAATTGGTGGTCAGACCTCGAGAAGCAGTTGCACCTTACTCCTCTTACAACTTCTTGGGAACTGTTCGAGGAGAGGTTCCACATGAAGTATTTGCCAAATTATTACAAGGAAGAACAGGCAGGTGCACTCCATGCCTTAGTACAGGGAGACAAGACAGTGGAGGAGTATGAATCTCGGTTTATGGAACTGGTAAAATATGTTCCTTACCTAGATGCAGATGATTGTCAGGTAGAGCGTTTTGTGTATGGACTTAACTACAAGATTAGAGATGCGGTGCGGATGTGGAAGCCAACTTCAGTTGCCATGGCAGTTGAGTATGCTCGTTATGCAGCTGATATGTCAGATGGAAAAGGGGGCAGTAAGTTGACAGGAACCAATCAGTATGTTTCAAGGAAGGCGTCACGTCCTTACTTTAGGGGAGGACAATCTAGACCTCCTCCTTATGGTAACCGGTTCACACCGAGGGGTAATACTTCAGTTAACTCAATCTCGCAGGCATCGTCCGCAACCCACCAAAGCCAGGGACGTACACAGGGAAGTTCCTATAGAGGAGCAAGGGGTTTTAGAGGAACCAGGGGAAGGAACTCATCTCAGAGGATTCCTTCGAGCAACATGCAAGCCCCTCCCAATCTCTCTTGTTGGGGATGCGGAGGTCCTCATTTCCAGCGAGACCGTCCCAAGGGTCAGTCAAGCAGCAGGCACAGGGAAGGAAAAGCACCCATGGATAGTTAGGGTAACAGTCATCGGATTCATGCAGCGGTGCATAACCACCAGGCAGAACATCAGTCTACTGTAGTAGAATCCACTGGTAATGTAAACAATGTCAAACTTAAAATTTTGTTTGATCCAGGAGCAACTGATAGTTTTATTTCACCATTTGCATTAGATAAATGTGGGTTGGCAGCCTACGAGCACGATGATTTCAAACTGGTTGAAATGGCTTCAGGAGCAAAGCAACTAGTAGGTCTTAAAGTGAGAGGTTGTGAGGTTGACTTAGGAGTTTGCACCACTAAGTTGGATGCTTATGTCACCAATTTGGGGACTTATGACCTCATTATTGGCATGGATTGGTTAGAAGGCCATAGAGCTTTCTTAGACTGCTATGCGAAGATGGTGTTGTGCCTCGATGACGAGGGAAGGACAATTCAAATCCAAGGCTTGAAGAGGAAGGTATCCCTCCGTTTCATCTCTATGGTGAAAGCTAAGCGGTGCCTAAGACAAGGATGCCAGTTGTTCATAGTGGAGGCCGTGAGCGATAGTAAAGGACCTTCCTTGAATTCTTACCCAGTACTTTCCGAGTTCAAGGATGTCTTTCCGAAGGAATTGCCAGGACTACCTCCAGAAAGAGAGCTCGATTTCACAATCGAACTAAAACCTGGTGCAGAACCTATCTCAAAAACACCTTATAGAATGACAACTCCAGAGCTCCGTGAGTTACAGATCCAGTTAAAAGAATTGCTAGATTTGGGACTGATTAGACCTAGTATCTCACCGTGGGGAGCACCAGTGATCTTCGTTAAGAAGAAGGATGGATCTCTACGACTGTGCATAGATTACAGAGATTTGAACAAAGCCACAGTGAAGAACAGGTATCCCATACCAAGAATTGACCTCTTTGATCAAATGAAAGGTGCGTCAGTCTTCTCAAAGATTGATTTACGATCAGGGTATCACCAGTTGAGGATCAAGGAAGGCGACATTCCTAAGACTGCCTTTCGAACTCGATTTGGGCATTACAAGTTTGTAGTGGTACCATTTGGTTTGACCAATGCTCCAGTTGTATTCATGAGCCTCATGAATGGTGTCTTCCGAAAATACTTGGACCGCTTTGTTCAGGTCTTCTTAGATGATATTCTTATATATTCTAAGAGTGAGAAGGAGCATGAGGAACACTTGCGGTTAGTCTTGACATGCTTAAGGGAACATAAACTTTATGGTAAATTATCAAAGTGTTCCTTCTTCCAAAAAGAGATTCACTACTTGGGGCACATCATCTCAGGTGAAGGGATCTCTGTAGAGCCAGAAAAGGTAAAGGCCATTGAGGATTGGCCAATTCCAAGGAATGCTCATGAGGTGCGTAGCTTCATGGGGTTAGCAGGCTATTACCGGAGGTTTGTGGAAGGATTTTCTAAAATTGCAAAACTTATTACCACCTTGCAACGCAAGGGAATCCGGTATGAATGGACCGATGAATGCGATGCCTCTTTTACAGAGTTAAAAAGATTGTTGACAAGTGCACCAATCTTGCGGGTACCAGACATGGATAAAGATTTCATGGTATGCATCGATGCCTCGAAGCAAGGATTAGGAGCGGTGTTGATGCAGGAAGGTGGGGTAATAGCTTATGCATCTCGAAAGTTGAAACCTCATGAGGAGCAGTATGCCACGCATGATCTAGAATTGGCAGCAGTAATGTTGGCACTAAAATTATGGAGGCACTACCTAGTTGGTAGAAGCTTCACCCTTAAAACAGACCATCAGAGCTTGCAGTACATCTTTACCCAAAGGGATTTGAATGCTAGGCAAAGGAGATGGAGTGAGTTCATGAGTGAGTATGACTTTGGTATCTCTTACATCAAAGGAAAGGAGAATGTGGTGGTAGACGCTCTAAGCCGAAGGCCGAGACTTTTCTCCTTAATTCCCTTGAAGGTTGACTTGAGGGAAAGGGTACTAGGACAACTATTGGGTGATAGTTGGTATCTAAAAGTAACCTCAGCTATTCAGAATGGAAAGAAACAGGAATTGAAGTATGATGGGTACCATCTTGAGGAAGATGGATTGTTGCGGTATCAAGGAAGGATGTATGTTCCTAAGGAAGGTGATATCAGGGAAACCATCCTTAGAGAGGCCCATAGATCGCATTACTGTGCGCACCCAGGGGTGAAGAAGATGTATGCTGACATGAAGCAACTCTTCTTTTGGCCAGGTATGAAGATGGATGTAGTGGATTTTGTTTCGAAGTGCCTTGAGTGTCAACAAGTGAAGGCAGATCATCGTCACCCGACCGGTCTCCTACAACCGCATGATATTCCTATGACTAAATGGGAATTCATTTCCATGGACTTCGTTGTAGGATTACCACTCACATCTCTGAGACATAATGCTATTTTGGTGGTAGTCGACAAACTGACCAAAAGTGCTCACTTCATTCCAGTCAGAGACACCTATGATGTGACAGATGTGGCAAGGGTATTCATAAATGAGATTGTACGTCTTCATGGAGTTCCTAAAAAGATAATCTCTGACAGAGACCCTAAGTTCACCTCCAGATTTTGGACAAGCATGCAGTCAGCATTAGGGACACTGTTGAACTTAATCTCAGCTTATCACCCTGAGATAGATGCACAGACAGAGAGGGTGAATCAAGTGATGGAGGACATGCTTAGGATGTATGTTATGGATCAACAGACACAGTGGGAGAAATATCTTCCTTTAGTGGAGTTTGCATACAACAATAGTCATCATAGCTCCATTGGTATGCCGCCATATCAGGCATTATATGGGAGACCGTGCAGGACACCACTCAGTTGGGACAGGTTAGAGGATCGAGTTTTAATTGGTCCTGAATTGATTCAGGAAATGGAGGATCAAGTGTTACAGATTAGGCAGCGGTTGAAGGAAGCACAGGATAGGCAAAAGAGTTACGCTGATGCACACAGATCAGATAGAACTTATGGAGTAGGGGATCGTGTATTTATTCACATCAGACCGAATAAAAGTACCATTCAGTTTGGGAAGGGTACCAAGTTGTCACCTCGCTTTATAGGTCCATTTGAGATTCTTGAGAAAATTGGACCAGTTGCTTATCGTCTCGCACTGCCACCCCACTTGCATAAAACTCATAATGTATTTCATGTTTCTGTATTACGACATTACATAGCTGATGAGACTCACAAAATTCATTGGAAGGAATTGCAGGTCTCGGACGAGGGAACCTTCAGGGTCGAACCATTACGTATACTTGATCGTAGGGTTCGACAGCTCCGTAGTCACCATGTGGACCAAGTTAAGGTCCAATGGGACAAGTATAGCCCAGGGTCTGCTACCTGGGAGGATGCAGAGATCATGCGTCGAGATTTTCCCTCACTATTTTGACCATAACTTCGGGACGAAGTTTTCCGAAGAGTGGGTGTATGTAACGCCCATGTTTTGATTCGGCATATTTATTAGTTAGATACACCATACTTTATTCTTATATACTCTGTTGAACTCAGCTCGACTGAGTAAACTATATTGGACCTCATTATATGATGTCTGTTTTATGACTTCACCATGATTATGATGTTACTATGTTATGCGGTTATGATGTCATGATTATCATATGATTTCCTTATTTTACGATTGCAGTATATGTTTATATGTTTTCATTAATGAAATGGGAAATATATGATTCGGTACGTGGATACCATCTTCTTATATGAATTATTGGAATGTTATATGTCATACGCATCTATGATGAGCTAAAAAGGTTACATGAAATAAAATGATAACATGGATCAATTGGCGATCAATGGAAAATGCTTTCTATAAATTGTATTTTGCAAAATACTAACCTACAGGACTTAAGGGCTATGGGATAGCCAGTTACTTGATCTGATATATATTGGAAAGGAAAAACATGTTCATACAGCAAACCTTAGAAGCCAAAATGAGGATACGATAACACAAACTGATAATCCCGATAGCAGTAAAGTATGAGTTGATAAGGGCGTAGGCCCAGTATGTTGAGAGGGATGGATGTGTTTCCCACCCTATGTTTCCATGAGACCCGAGGTCGTGGGAGGGCCGTGCTGAGACACGCTCCCCATGTTGTTGTGATGACGATGGTCGGATGCCTGCTAGGGGAGGATAGGTTCGCTGTTCAGCCGACGCTATCGCTCTCAAGTTCTATGTGGTCAGATCGGTGAGTCCGACATCCACTGTTGTACTAGCAGAGGAAGGATAGGGAGGATGCTAGACGTAGGTTATGATGGGAGGATGTGTTAGTTAGTACTGTTGGGGGTTTAGTATTCCTTGATTCCGAGTTAGAGGTAGTAGGCACCCTTCCTTGTACATGATTGATTAAACTAATGTAAAGATAAAGATAATGATGTGAAATAGAAAAGAACTAACTGTTAAATAACTGAGAATGTTGAAGTAATTGTACTATATATATTATGTTGTTCTTCTACATGGGGGTAAATACTACTATTAGTTAGTAGGTATGCATAGGCGGGATGGGGTTTGTCTATAGTACATTTATGGTCTGTGCATACGTTGGCCACGCATGCACACCTTGCACATGTACACTAGTATCGATATACAAACACTTAACATATTGAATACATGTATAAGTTGTCATAAGTAATTAAGTTAATCATGCATTGACTGAATTCAGATAATGGATATAAAGTTATCTAAGATGTGTAAAACAAGTCAATTAAGCTATGCATTACTCGTTGGTAAACATTGTGATATACAATTGAGACAAGTGTCATCAGTTAACATTGTCGTCTGAGAATTGTTGTAAATAAGGTAATGGTACTGTCTAATTAATTAGCAAGGTTATTTAAGCACTTAAGGGTGCTTTGTTTAGAAGAACGATGATACTATGTAGATATTAGGGTACTCATGTGATAAACAAATGATGTAAAAGACATCTTTATTAAATTCACCATTATTATTACCTTATGGGGATTTAAATTAATATTATTACCTAAAATTTATTTTAATAATACTACTACCCATGTCGTAACAATTGCAAAATAGGTGAAATTTAAATATTGATTAATGAATGATTAGAATGTGATTATTTTACATTTCTAAGTTAGACATAATAGGATAACTATTTTTGGAGTGAACGTGATGTGATGGAAAATGGTTATTTAATTATTCAATGTTAATCTTGGAATTTAAACCTCAAGATAAGTGGTCTCGACGGATAAGGTAGACCATTAAGACGCATCATGTCCAAGTTGAAAAGGGTCAACTAATTATATAATATTTTATTAATTACATTAATAACAATAAATACAAGGTTTAGTGAAAGGACTTGTAATTAATAGACCTTGCCCCCAATGGATAACCTTTGGGTGATAATTCCCACTGTAATAAATACTTACGACCGTCAATCCAAAACCAAATAAATTTTCCATGAGAGTAATTAATTATACATTTTTATAATGAGACGTGGATGAATGAACTAGGGAAAGGAGTAAATGTTTGAGGGGCTCGAGAGGGGGAGTTTGGGGCGGTGGAGTAAGCCCAAGGTCTTCTCGAGGATGGACATGTATATAGAGGGGGAGAAGGTTGAAGGTTGGGGGAGGTTTTTTTAGTTTGGGGAAGAAAAAAGTTGGGAGAACATAAAGGTTTTGAGAACAGAAGAAAACACTGCTCTCGGGATTATCAGATTGTGGGCTCGGGGGCTTGGAAATCCTTTGATTTCCAAGGGCCAGCAAGATAATAGCTGGTCGGTAGGGTGGACACTTCAGTTTGGCTGTCTAAGAGGATATACAACCTGCTACAACCTACGGTTAGCATCAGCATCAGGTAATTTCTGTGTTATTTATGTTATTTGATTATTATGCTTAAACTTACTGCAAACATGCATAACTTGCTATTTACTGATTTACTAAGTTGTGAAGCATAGGCTGGAACATGATTATAGAAAAGAAAATATTGATATGTTTGTTTGTTTTAAATTACGAATGTAAGGTTGATAAAACACGACAGTACACTGAATATCATTTAGACGCATAGTAATTGTTAGAAATTTACTCCCACACACTTGATAAAGTTTAAAACGTAGAAAATTAACTGAGAAATTTTACTTAGTGCTCTACTGTAAAAACCAGAGCACTACAATGAGATGGAATGTAGGTTGTGTAAGCCTTAGAAGTCTCATTTCATCCAACCGAAAACATATATAGGAAAATGAAAGCTACAATATTTAATCCTCATATATATATATATATATATATATAACCAAAAACATGAAAATGTCATACCTATTGTTTTTTACTAGTAATCGATTGTTCTGGTGTATTTCCATTAAACATTTTATGAAGAAACTTGTTTAAAATGTATATTCATATTTAATAGCTTATCATTGGTCTTCATATAGTAAATCTAGTTATTTCAAGGAAAAAAATCAATAAATGAAACATAATAATTGTTACTTGATAGTTAAGTTGAAATCATGGGTCCACCTGAATATAAAGGTTTTAGTTCAACAATCACTCTTTACCTATACTTACTTCCTGGGAATGAAACATTAGCAATATTGTTGAGTGCACTACTCTTGCACAAACCCCTCTTCTCAATATTGGAATCCGGAAATGCCTACACCATATCCATCAATATTGACAATTATATATAGTAAAGATGACCTAGCCTCTTACTTCAAAGGATTCACAAGTTGTAACTTAGAAATACATACTAGGTGTAACATAATTTAAATTGGCAGTGCATTAATAGTAAAAAAATCGTATTTATAAAACACCACTAAGATCAAGATATGTGGCATGGTCAGCATTCTCCACTTATCTCCCTTCATGTTACTCATGATCAACAATATCCACCTATAACCTTTTCTGTAAAATGTCATATGTTTGGATGCAACATTATCCACATATCATGGGATGCCAAGCATAGTGTTACATAAAATCCATGATATGAAAGCTCATCCATTTTAGTAGAGGATTCTACATTTACAACAAATTTCTTATGTGATTATTGTTTTCCCTTACACTTCTTATTCTTAGGAAAAAACATAAGCATAGTGGCCAAGCTTCTAGAAATTCAAGAACCTGATGTTTCTCATGAATTTCTTATCCTAATTTAAGGGACATAAATATTAAGGAACCTAATTTAAGGAATCTAAGGAACCATTTTCATGTGATTGGTATGTTGCAAAATCTAATGGATTCAAGATGGAGGGGATTTACAATCTATTCTCATATTTGATATTGAATGTAGTCATGCTACTACTTCTACAACATGATATTACAAAAGTCATATAAACAACCTGAAACAGCCTATCACATGTACACAATGGTATTTTGAAGCATGGTTTATGGTATCCCATCCTTGAAATATGATGACAACTCCCTAATCAACTATGCAATTTTGGCATGATGAGGTCAACTATTGAAGCTCTTGGACCATGGGACCATGGTTAGTATTCCCATTTCGAAAACACCCAAACACACATGCAGTAGTTTACAGAACTCAATTCCAATGCTTGGTTGGTTTTTTATCCCCTAGTGATAGATTCATCAAGTGTCCATGAAAGGATTAAGGAGGCGAGTTGCAACTCACCATAAAATATTAACCATGGCTCGGATCGACGAATCGTCGAATCTGTTGGACTTGTGACAATGCATTCTAGTTAGGGTCACCTCTCTCCCATGGGTCCATCATCCAATGCCCATATTGTTTAGTGATATCAGAAGCTAGGATTTGGCTTAATAAGAGACTACAATTTTGGCATGATGAGGTCAAATATTGAATCTCATTAACCTTGGGACCGTGGGTAGTGTTCCCATGTTGGACATTCCCAAACACACATGCAAAATATTATAGAACTCAATTATGATGCTCAATTGGATTTTTATGCCCTAGTGATAGATTCACCAAGTGTCCCTAAAATGCTTAAGGAGGCAAGTTACAACTCACCATAAAATGATGTTTGTGGCTCGGATCAATGAAACTTAAAATACATTGGACTCATGAAAATGCATTCCATCTAGGGTATCCTCTCTGCAATGGGTCCATCGCTCAATGCTCATCTTGTTCAATGATATTAGAAACTAGGGTTTGGCTCAATAAGAGACTATGCAATTTTGGCATGATGAGGTCAACTATTGAATCTACTTAAACTTGCAACCATGATTAGTGTGCCTATGTCATAAATTCCCAAACAGACATGTATGAACTTATAAAACTCAATTCCGATGCTTGGTTGGTTTTTTTGTGCTCAATGATAGATTCACCAAATGACAGTCCCTGAAAGGCTTAAGGAGGCGAGTTGCAACTCACCATAAAATGATAATCATGGATCGGATTGATGAACCATCAACT
This sequence comes from Larix kaempferi, assembly GCA_027924585.1. Classification (NCBI taxonomy): domain Eukaryota; kingdom Viridiplantae; phylum Streptophyta; class Pinopsida; order Pinales; family Pinaceae; genus Larix; species Larix kaempferi. The sequence continues at coordinate 4,646,210 of BSBM01001243.1, read as the reverse complement.
TCATTTTACTTGTGACAATTCATTTCAACTAGGAGAACCTCTCTTCTACGGTTCCATCGCATGATTCTCATCTTGTTCAGTGATATCATAAACTAGGGATTGGCTAAGTAAGAGTCTATACAAGTTTTGCATGATGAGGTGAAATATTGAATCTCCTTGACCTTGGGTCCATGGATAGTGTTCCCATGTAATACATTCCCAAAAACATGTTAATTTTTCAATAATAGAATTATAATTTTCATCTCTTTCAACTTATAAATAAATATAGGATCATTGAAAGAATAATTATGCACAGAAACAAAATAGAGATAGTTTACCCTGGGGAAACCCAAACTCGGGAAAAACCCAACAAACCTTTCTTATTCATAGATTTAGTACATAATACAAGTACATCAAAAATAAGAGTGATGAAGATCACAAAGAGAAAGTATGCCAAAGAAGAATCCCCAGAAAATTGTCTTCTACAATCAGAAATCAAACTTAACCTTGCTTGAGCAAACTTGCTTGAGGTGTGTACAAATGAGGAGGCGTCCCTCCTATTTATACATGATTTTGAAGTGACTTTTCCAACTGGGGCCGACTTTCCTCTTTCATTGGGCCGACTTCTCTTTTGCAAATAAAAAAATACATTTTATTTTATTTCTTTTGTAGGTCGTCTTTAGCTAGTGAGGATACCTCTTGTAGCTACAACAACAACAACACACATGTAGGAGCTTAGAAAACTCAATTTTGATGCTTGGTTGGTTTTTTATTCCCTAGTGATAGATTCACCAAGTTTCCCTGAAAGGTTCAAGGATGTGAGTTACAATTTGCCATAAAATGATGATCGTGGCTTAGATTGATGAACATTTGACTCCAATGGCCTCGTGAAAATTAATTGCAACTAGGGTCACCTCTCTCTCGTTGGTCCATCGTTTGATGTTCGCCGTGTGGGTCATCTCATAAACTAGGGTTTTGCTCACCTTCTCTTGAAAGGATTACTTCATAGTCGCATTGGTCATTTGTGACTAATAACAATATTTGAGCCTATGCATGAGTGGAATATAGGAATTATGTATTTCCTTGGATGAATTAAAGTAGCAAGGATGATATGTATCTATACATTTTTATTTTTGAAGACAAAAAATATCATAGGTGAGGTGTTTTGAATGGTTTTGTAAGTGGTTTCTTAAGGAGTTTGAACTTAGTGAAAATACCATATTTTAGCCAAAGACAACATATTTAGTAGCAGAATAGGCTCCAAGAAGAATACATGTTCAGTGACATGATGTTTAAGAAAAATTATCAAGGTGCTTGTCACATATTTTGTTTCCCCTTTTTAACTAAATAAAAATCCATATTTTTTATTATGTCTTGTGTATGGAATGGCATGTGTTTGAATTTTTTAATTTTACATAAGGTATAGTAGGGAATTACTTACTTATTGTATCTTAGAGTAGATTTCTATTTTTATTTGGTACTTGATTGGCATAACCCTCAAGTAGGTACCTTTAGGTAAATATAGGTGCCAAAACACTAGCACTAGATTGGCTACCATGCTAGGGATGAAACCTATTCCATCCTTGGTTGGATCTATGCCCCATTAGTTGATATATGTTAGGAATGTGGTCTATGTATGTTTTCATTGGCATTAGTGCTTCTTAAACACTCCCTACAATTGGTTCACTTACTTAGTGAATCATCAAACTTAAGGCTTGTCATTGGCACTATTGTTGACGTTCACTAGCACCAAAATGCATTGCCATACTTAAAATAATCCTTGGAATTAGCACTACTAAAACGATTGTTGTTGGAAACTCATGCTTATGAAAACCTTCAGTATTGCACCTAAGCATACACTTTGGCTAGAACTAAAAAGAATCCCCCAACCTTGGTCAATAACATTTCCCATTATGTGTCCTCCTTATATATGGTGTGATTAAGATTACACATGCTAAAAAAATTGCTTGAAGTTGTTATAAGATAAACAATTTGGATACTGCGAGGTATTGTCTCACCTCGATAATCGTAAAGAGTGGAACCACTTAGAAGCATGCAAACTTGGTTTGATGCTCCTAAACCTTATTCATATATTCTGGTACATTGAAATATATATCATTATATGTTGGTTGTTCTAAGTGCATATAAGAAAGAGCTATAATATTACAAAGAGGATCTATGGGGCCTTGATATTCTCTTTATTTCAAATACAACTTGATACAATATTTGGCATCAAGAATATCCATTTAAATCGTCAAAAACTAACAAGTTTATTTCAAATTCTCTCTTGATTTTATTACTTGCAATTAAACTTGACAATAATAATAAAATCATATTGAAACCATTTTCCTTACTAGTGAATACGATCAATGAGCATGGAACAAGAGAAGAGGCAACATCTACCATTTGAGATGAATACCATTGCAAACATCCCTTCACCCAATATTTATATGATATTAATGTTAGTTTTTCATCATTTAATTCATTTTGATCTAGGATCTTACCTGAAAGAACAACATGTACATAATATCAAGCATAAGAGGCAAGAAACAAGAGACACAAAACATTTCACTGGGGAAAACCAAGAAGGTGAAAAACCCCGCAACTTCCTCAAAGATAGAATAAGCATCAATACAAGGATCACCATGATCAAACCCAAGAGATAGATATCTTCAGCAGCATGCTCCTACTCCACTTGTGCGCACTCCTCCTCTCTCTCACTAATGCGAAGTGAGTGAATAATAGAATGTGTAAAATGAGAGAGACACACTCTCTATTTATACACTAACTTTCACTTGACCTTGGTCGGCCCCAACTTAACCACTTAACATAATGTTTACTGGGCTGACCCCTACTAGGGTGGTCTAATAACCCTTTGAGCCACATGACTCATACAGGGCCAACCCCATCAAGGTGGTCTAATAACCCATCAAGTATAAGTTACGACACTTACAATATAACTTGTGACACATGCAAGTACAACTGACGACACTTCCAATCGGAGGAATAATACATCTCCATTGGAGATACAATAAAGTACAAATGTAATACATAGAAGAATATCTTCCAAAGTTACAAATGCATCAACACTCCCTCTTAACTAGGAAGGTATTCACAAGTCATCAATACATATAGGCACAAGTCTTCAATTCTAGAGCTGGATCATCATCACTGCTATTGTACTCAACATCTTGATCATTGGGCTATCTCATAATTCTTCTCGTCATATGAAGTTCTATAGAGCTATCCCTTTTTCATGTTGGATGTAGGCCCACCACCTATAGGTCTTCATCAATACTATCCATACTGTGGAATCCTCAGGACTTATTACGTGTGTCACAATGCCTTGAAAGAGTATCCCAGGATTCTGTATGTGCCGAAGCACGACCGAAAAGATCTCCTAGGTCTACTTACATGTGACCATCACAAAACCTTAAAAGAGTGTCTTTCCTAGCAAGATCTCTAAAGAGCATATTTGGAATCCTCTTATGGATGGATTGGAAATCCTCTTACGTGTGGATGCCCAATGCAGAAAAATCCGCTTATAGTATAGCAACTCATAAACGCACAATTTCCCATCTAGCTTTTTTTTTTTAAGGTCCTTAACCACGAGCGGATTCATACCCCCATTTCGTCATTTGAAATTTAAACTCAATAATTCATCCAATACTTCAACACTCAATGTTTGGAATAAATGTTTATTCCAGAGACACATTATAAACGATTTCATTCAAATTAAATAAGGTACACACTTTTCTATATCTCATAATTTTAACCATGGTCATGTTCTACTCTTTTAATGTAGTAATACAATGTTTACAATATAACTAAATAAGAACATTCATTTCATTTTTATAAAGTATAAATTGACATGAATAAAAACATTACATTTCAATACTATCTTTGAAATATGAAATGATATAGACAAGACTAATTTCAATTCTATATTTTGAAATATGACATGACATAGACAATCTACTATTCCATTTTTTCATCTAAACATAAATTGCACAAATAATAACAGTTCATCTAGATATAAATAACAGCATCCCATATCAATTCCACCATTTGGTATGTAGATCGACATAATTAAAGATATTTCATTTAATTCTATGCCTTATAGATTGACATAAATAAAGCATTGTATTTCAATTTCATTTTGAAATATGATTTGTTGTAAACGAAACTATTCCATTTATAATATGTGGAAGTTGTTCATATTGTAATGTAAAATGCTATATGGACTATCCTTCACATATCAAAGCCCTAAAATAAAATACTATAATGCAATGCTATGCGAACAACTTTTTCCCATGTTACAACGATTGACATGTATGGGGTAATGTATAACTATACAAATCGACTTTCAATAATAGGAAACCCATAATACTTAATATGAAGCATCATTATACTATTATGATGCGTTATTATGCAAACAAGTGTCCATATGTTACAACCATTGACATGTATGGGGTAATGTTTAACTATACAAATCGACATTCAACAATAGGAACGCTATAATACATAATATAAAACACATTTACACGAACCTATTTCATGTAGTATGATACTGATATATATATAATGTAATGCATTAATATATAAACTAGTAACCATCAAACACAAACACTATAATACTTGCCACGTAAGGGACTCATTGCTTGTCAACCAGCAGAGTTTTACATACACACAAGACTTCATATTTTTACACTTAATATCCTCACAACTCGGCGCTATGACTTCAGCTGAATAACGATTACCTATTCAGTAATCAATGTATACCGAATAAAAAGAAGGGCAAGATTCTAATGTAAAACTGGTAATTAATTTATAGTTGCAGTTCTGGCAATGTTGAGAAGTCGACACACAAAGAATTAATGGAATAATTCGGTTTGTATTTAGCAGCTAGAAACGCCATGCCATGCGTTTAAAACCAAATGTCATGATCTGAAATTCGAATGCTTTTGAGTATTGAATACAAAACGCCATCAGATTCGAAATGTTATGAATTTTATAATCTATATGCTATGAAATTAGCTTGCAGGCCATGCGTTTAAAACCAAATTAGCTTGCAGGCCATGCGTTTAAAACCAAATTATGCAATTAAAATCTATATGCTATGAAATTAGCTTGCAGGCCATGCGTTTAAAACCAAATTTGTCATAATCTGGAATTTGAATGCTTTTGAGTCTTGAATACGAAACGCCACGCCATCAAATTCGAAATGTTATGAAATTAGCTTGCAGGCCATGCGTTTAAAACCAAATGTCATGATCTGAAATTCGAATGCTTTTGAGTCTTGAATACGAAAAGCCATCAGATTCAAAATGTTATGAAATTAAAATCTAGATGCTTTGCAATTAGATTGCAGAGATTGGAAGGCAACACTACATAACACATGGTAAAACTCTCGAGGGCACCACCGCATGAGATCATCACGGCTCTGAAAAAAAAAAAAAATTCTGCAACCCAAATCATGGGATCTGGAACAAATTCTTGAGGCAGAGTGTTTAACCTGGTTGATATGCGGCCAAAAAGCAGACTTGGGGACGTCTTCTCAGATCGAAAGTGAACATAGGAAGAACCATAAAACGCCCTCTGGAAGATAGAAAAACACAGAGGAAGGAATAAAAAGGATCATACGCCATTAAATCTCGTATAGGTGTACAGGAGTCTTAAAAGGATTTTAACACAGTTAGCTTGAATTCTGGAAACTTCTTCCCATCATGTAGGTTATACCAACACGCAGAGGATACAAGAGATTCAGGTTTTAGTTTAATTCGTCCATACGCAGAGGATTTTAAGATTTAGGAAATCCAGATCTAAAATCTTTACACCTTCTCAAAAAATTTCAATAATTAAATGTTGAGGATAGAGACAAGGTTCCATTGCCTTACGAGTATTCGAAAGTGTTTGTATAATGGGAAAAGAGGCTGAAACTTCTAAATAAATTCAGATCTAAAAACCTCTGCACCTTCACCAGGATTCGGGAGTATAAAAAGCGATGGAATAGAGCTTAAATTTTTATAGAAACTGATCCAGGATTCGAGAGTATAAAAGCGATGAACAGAGCTTAAATTTTGGTAGAAACTGATCCATGATTCGAGAGTATAAAAGCGATGAAACAGAGCTTAAATTTTGGTAGAAACTGATCCAGGATCTCTGCACTCCCACGCGAATTAGAAATTTTGTAAACAATGAATACAGAATTCAAAACTTTATGAAATCTAAATCCACATCTCAACGCTTCCACATGTGTTCCGATCATATAAACAAATAGTACAGAATTTAAAATTTCAAAGGAACAGGATCCACCTCTCTGCGTTTTCATACGATTTCGGTATATATAAATGTTGAGAACAGGGTTATAAAAACCTAATAAAAAATCTATGTACTTTCACATAGATTCACAATACATATATATAATTAATTTTACAACTAGATCGTTTCCCAAGAAAAAAGAAAATAAACAAGTGTTGAACCTGATTTGGATTGTCGAGGTTGAAGATTTTTTGTGGTCGTGGGTGAAGCAACTATCCAGAGCAATCCACCCCTTGACGAAGATACCGACAACCCCTCGGTTGGCCTTCCTACCGCATCCAGGTTATTCTCCTTCACCCCAAAGCCCCGAACTAATGGGGTTGTAAGAACACACTTGCAAGCTTCCCGTTGGGATCTCCTAATCCCCATTCAAGCCAAGCCCAACTCACAAAAACCACAAGAAATTCTCGATTCCAGTGTCCATCCTGCACTAGGGAGAAAGAGATATCATTTTCTCTTTCTTCTCCCTCATTTTATAAAAAAAATCTGTGTGCCAAGTGTCTCTGTTGGAATATTGTAATTAATAAGCTGATAGCGTATCTGATATGCGCCGACTCTGTCAAACACTCATTTAGTCTGCAATGTTAAAAGTCAGTCAGTTAGTCAGTTTATAGCCAATCTGGCGCACATCAAATTAGTATTTATGTAACCACTTTAGTATTCTGCATATCAAGAATTCTTAGGTAGAAATTTATTATACTCTCTAATGAAACCTTGTAGCTTCAAGGAGAAGCAAAACTAAGTTTGTGTATAAATGAAAATCCCTCATAGAGATAGAGATAGAGATGTATGTGAGGGAAGAAGAGTGAAAGGAGGAGAAGTTCATCCCGTGAAATGTTTCAAGAGCCCAAGCTCTGTAAAATTGTGAAAGACTGAAGTAAAACTCATCTCTCTGTAAGTGCGGCAAAGTTACTATGTTTTACAGTGGTAATATATAAGTCTTTAGTTTTATGTATTCATTCTCAAGAATGTTGGTTTATGCATGCCGCGCATCTTCTTCATATTGACCTGTGTAAATTTTGTTTACATTTAGGGTCTGTAAATCAAATCAAGATTTCTAAATATTTCACGGTGGTAAATGCCCTAGTTTAACTCCACAGTAACTTCAACCTATGTTTCGGTTGTTAACTGTTAGCATGAAATACATTTATTCAAAGTTTGTTTAAGTTTGGGTTATGCGAAGGTAACTTGTGCACAATGAGAGCTGCGCAACAAAGTTCACCTGCGTAGTAGAAAGTTGAAATGCACAGGTAATCACCGCGTAGTAAAAAAAGTAGAAATACACAATTAACCTGTGCGCAATAAAAAGTGGAATTGCGCAGGTAATTTCTGTGCACGTAATTTGTGAAGAAAAGTGTTCGGAATTATATTTAGCACAAAGTATTTGCTAAGTGAAGTGCAGCTCCAAAGCAAAGAAAAGAAAGATATTCATTTCACTGCGCAGGTGAGTGAGAGATATTTACTGCACAGGTCAAATATTTTGACTGCACAGGGTGTTCCCCTTTTCCCTTGATCTAGTATCACAGTCTGGTTTACGAAAAGTAAGAATTGTATTTACAAAAAGGTAAAAGTGATTAAGAATGGTTTCCACTTCGGGTAATTTGGAAACTCCAATATTTTCTGGTAAAAATTATGAATATTGGTCTCTAACTATGAAAGCTATGTTTAGAGGTCAAGATGTATGGGAAATAGTCCAGCATGGCTATGCAGAATCAACAGATCTAGCAGCATACAATGTAATGTCCCCATTCCAATAATTTCATAGTAAGACAATCCCATCAATCCTACTAGTTTCCTAGGTTGGATGGGCACATGTAAAATGGTAATAAGGAAGCAAATAAATGATGTTTAGACATTAGAAGGGTTCAAGTATTTAATAAATATAGTGAATAAAGAAATTCAAGAGAAATCATAGGTGACAAATGGTTTTGGAGACATATGGAGGATGTGGGACCCACACTAGCTTGATTTTTCATAATACATGGTATCTCTCTTTTGCAAATTTGAATTAATGGGAATGTGAACACTCTTGGGTGAGTTGGTAAGTCATAACACATGTCATTGAGCATATTAGGTCGAATTGGGAAGGATTGGTAACCTCCATGGAAGATAAAGAGTCAAAGTGGAAGTTTGTGGACACTTGGGCTAGATTCCCTAGCCCCTATGACACCAATGATGGAGCATCTATGAAAACTATGACAAATTGCGGACCTGACCTCTGACATCTGACCACTATGACATGTCAGCCCCAAAAATAGGCTCAAGGAAGTCGAATTTGGGAGTTGGAGAAGCCAAAGAGACTCAAAATCGAATTTGGGAGAAGATGGAAGGTTGGAACTAGGAGACAAGTGGCAAATGTGGAATAATTCCTAAATGGAAATCTATTGAATCTATTGAGAGGATTTAGACCCTTAGAAGGCTAATGTTGGTTATAAAATGTAGAAATGAAGTATGAGAATGGCTTTTGATGATTTGAGAAAAATTGCATTTGTGAAGAGAGAGCTAGTGGATGACTAGTTTCTTGCCTTAGCCAATTTCGAGGGTGAAAGATTCCCATCCAAGTTGGTGTTTGGAGAGGCCACTCAGGTCTTTCATGGTGCTTTAATGGAGTTTTTATTTGCAGGTAGCAGCTACAGGAAGTTTCATGGTTTGGTTTAGTGCAGCACTTTCTCTCCACCATTTCCAGTTTTGAAGGCATATTCGTGCTCCTTGAGGGAGGGCGTTTTTGGTGAGCACTTGTGCTTCTTGAGAGATATTCTCATTACATATTTATGATTTTAATAGCTTCATATGCTCTGTTATTCATATTCAGAAAGTATCAGGTCGAAATACCCACTGGTTGTATGCAAAACTATTGATTAATGAGCAAACAATGTCCATTTCCCCAATTCATTGATGTATGACACTATAATGTTGATTATTTCGAATGGATGGATGATTCTCTAATATATTTGTGATAAATATACTTCCATGGATGTCTTCTACAAGTTTCATGTACTGTACTTGAGCATTTGAAGCATTTTTACTCAGTTTAGTTGTATTGGGAGGTGAAATAGTGCCATTTCCCCAAGGGTCGAATTGGGGGTTTTTGCTGTTGAATGTGAGAGAGTTAGAACAGTATTAAAAATAAATTAATGGTGCATATGAGACCTTAATAACATACTTAACACATTATATACCTCTTTTCATAAATTTGTGGGAGTTTGGAGGCATTTGGAAGGCCATTTGCAGTGTTACTCGAGGGGGATTTGATGCACAAATTACTAGTCAAAATTACATATATTGATCAGAATACAAATCAAGTTTGCAGAAGTATTTGGAGGGCCATAAAACATCCCTGAACCTTATATTCAAGTCTAAATACCATTCATACACTCCTACAAAAGATTTGGGAGCATTTGGGTTGATTTGGAGGTCAAAACAGTAAAACTAGTCAAAGGTCGAAATTGGAAAAAAAAATGGAAAATTGGGCATTTTAATAAAATTTGAAAAAGGGATATTACATACAACAATCTCACACAAGCTGAGAAGGGTGTTCTGAAGGAACAGAGGAAGAAAGATCGAAAGGCGTTGTTACACATACATCAAGTAACACATGAATCAATACTACCAAGAGTAGCAGCAGCGCAGTCAGCTAAGAAAGCATGGGACACACTGGAAACTTCCTATAAAGGTTTGAACAAGGTAAAGACTGCCAAACTTCAGATTCTTAGAAGAGTTTTTAAATCTCTGTCAATGAAAAATACAGAGTTAGTAGAATCATTCTACACTCGTGTTATTGGTTTGGTTAATCAAATAAAGTCTCATGGAGAAACTTTAAGTGACCAAAGAGTTGTTGAAAAAGTTCTTAGAGTTCTTCCAAAGAAATTTGAATCATTAGTTGTGACCCTGGAGGAAAACAAAGACTTGTCCACATTTACTATTGATGAGTTGAAAGCCTCATTACTCAATCATTGTAATGTCCCCGGCTTGACCCTATTGCATTAATATTGTAAATGATGTAAATGTTGTTATTTAGTCATGGTGAGGAGCTCAAGGCCAAGGCCCTGCCATTGATTTATCGTTCTATGTATCGGCAATTAGAATGGATGCATAGAGTCCATGTGCTAGTAGTGCACAATGTAAAAACGAACATCATGTAAATATGCAATTGTAATGAAAGACCCACAACCAGCTACGCAATGCAACAAAGAGATGGGGGCATGATCTTTACAAGGAATAGGGAGGGAAAATAACCAAACCCTTGAGCCATGGTGTTAAGCCATTTCATTGAGGAAACCCATGAACTCTCAACTATCCATTTTGTCTCATGCACCCACTCTTTTAATTCTTCCAAGAATTGGTTGAGACAATTAATGCCTTGGGATGGGAGAGGTATGGCTGTCAATTTTCGTGTATGGGCAAGACAGCAACCTGGGAAATCAAGTTTTGGCTTGCTGGGCAAGAAAACCCCCACGAAATTGGCCCAAAAGCCATTCTTCACCCATGGCATTCATCCTCTCTCACGCAGATAGAGACGGCTGGGAGTTACAGTCACGTTTTTCATAAAAAACGCAGGGTTCTCCTTGCCCCAAAACTCGTTTTTGGTTTTGTATAGTAGCTGGGAAGGAGGGGCTGCGATTTGGGACTGTATGGAGTTCATTTTGTCCCCGAATTTCCATGGGTGTTTTCCATAAAAACATTTTCTGCTACCTGGGGTTTTCCCCAAACCTCCATTGCTCGTTTTTAACCTTCCCACGTTTTTCTGAAGCTTAGGGGGATCATTATCATGCCTGTCACTGTACAAACGATTTCCCTCACACCCAACACTTATGCCCTTGTTGTTATATGCATCCATCTGCTAGCCACCTCAGAAACCCAATTGCTGGTTGGTATGGCTGATTCTGGTGTATCTATGGCTATGTGAGACCCTGTTGTTCCCTAGTTCCTTGTGGAGATCATGCCCAGCTTGGGGGTGGCAGTGGTGCTGAGAGATTAAGGAGCACACTGGCCTACAGTTGGGTGGAACGTTGCAGAAGCGTAGCTGGTTGTTTGGGACTACTTCATTAAGATAAGTATTCTAGTGTGCTATCCTTAAATTGTTTAATTGAGGAATATCTTGAATGTATGGTGAATGAGTATTCAAAATTTACTTCCGTTGTGTTCATTAAAATATTTATGCATCTTCATATGCCTGTTATAATAGCTGAATGCTTATGAATAAGATCATGGGGCTAGATGCCCAGTTGTAGCTCAATGATCCTCTCTATCAGGCTGGTATGATAGGAGGGGACATTACATTTGGTATCAGAGCTGCGTTACAGCATTGGGCCTCTATGGGCGAAATCTGATGGCAATTAGAAGGGAAGATTTTTAAATTTTTCCTTAACAGTTTTGAAAAAAATTGGTTTAAGCCTATTTCTGGAAATTTTGATTTTGAGTCTGTTTCGGGGAGTCCTCCCGAAACTGCGGAAAGGTTCCGCGAATCTTCCCGCAATTGCGGAAGCGTTCGGCGAACCTTCCCGCAATTGCGGAAGTATTCAGCCAACTGCTCCGAAACAGCGGAGAAAAATGTTTTAAGTGAAAAATTTTCTAAGTATCGGAAATTTCGGAAAGAATTCTCTTCCGAAATTGCGGAAGGAATTCTCTTCCGAAATTTCAGAAGGATTCCGCGAATCGTTTCGCAAACGCGGAAGAGTTCGGCGAGTCGTTTCGAAGTTGCGGAAGACTTCGGCGAATCGTTCCGCAACTGCGGAAGACTTCGCCGAATCGTTCCGCAATTGCGGAAGACTTCGCCGAATCGTTCCGCAATTGCGGAAGACTTCGCCGAATCGTTCCGAAATTGCGGAAGCATTCCGCAAGTCTTTCCGCAAAATCTTTTCGCGAAAGCCGCCCGAAACCCCCCCGGAAGCATTTCGCGCAATGGCGGAAGCATTCGGCGAACGGCTCCGAAGTTGCGGAAGCCTTCACAGAACGGCTCCGCAATTGCGGGAGCATTCGCCGAATGGCTCCGCAACTGCGGAAGCCTTCACCGAATGGCTCCGCAATTGCGCGAGCATTCGGCAAATCGCCCCGCCATTGCGGAAGCGTTCAGAGAACTGCTCCGCAATTGCAGAAGCCGTCGCCGAACCGCCCCGCAGTTGCGGCAGCATTCAGCCAACCTCTCCGCAGTCGCGGGAACATACAGTGAACCGTCCGCAGCGGAAGCATTTCGCCAGTTGCCCCGCATTGCGGAGGGCTTCAGCCAACCGGCCCGCCCATTGCGGAAGCCTTCAGCCTATCACCCCGCCTATTGCGGCAGGATTCAATGAACCATCCCGCGACAAGGGCATTATTTGTAAAAAAAAAAAAAAAAAAAAAAAAACGAGGGCGCTGCCCTCGACCCGCCCTGCTGTGGTGGAAGCCACAAGGGGGCAAGCCCCCTTGACCCCCTTTTGTTTTCTCCTCGTATGTTGTTGGTTGTAATAGAATTCTATGATTGTCAACGTAATGTTTTCCCACGTGCATGAAGTACTTTGTGAATTCTGAGAATGTAATGCAGCTGTGTAAAATATGAAGAATAGGAGTGAAAGTTGTCATTTTTGAAGAGATGAAGTTCCCACACCTGATGTCAGAATGGAGCATGAAGACAGGCATTGGAAAGCCTTTCTAGCAGGGAACAATGATGCATGACCAGAGTTTGAAGGAGGTCTACATACATCATAGATATTTAGTGCAGAAGATTGCCGGCGACTGTTTTGACAAACAAATCTTGTTGTCGATATGGGTAATTTATACATTGCATGATATGGAAGAGGAATTCCATGTTACGAAGAGGGACCGAAAAGGGAAGAATTTATTAAACCCCTATTTTTTTATTATACTTATAATTACGAAATTGTCATATGGCATAAAAATGTTAGAAATATAAGGGATTACATAGAAGTATATGCACTTGATGGCATCTTAACAAATATTGCATAGTGCATATAAGAAATGATTGTGCATAAATGGGATATTGCATATTGGTAGAATAATGGAGTCTACTTATGCAATAAACCATTAATGGAGAATATTGTGATTGATAATCGCTATTGATGTTGGTATTGGTTGTAGGACCAAAGATAACAGAGAACATGGCTAAATGCGCCGAGGATGTTGTTGCATGAAGCCAAACAACCTTATGCGGAAATGATGGCGCAACAAACCTATGATCACGAGGTTGGAAAAAAGGACTGTGTAGCATTGGTAGGAGGCCAACTGGTCAGGTAACATCAAGTGATGTAAACGATAACCATACAAGTAATGGTTATTGGTGCATAAATTGCATGAATGTTGAAAGGGTATTTGGTAAGATCTCTTCAACTATGTTCGAGCTATGTTGAGCTAATTTGCATGTAATATTGAATATTGACTGGGGCTGTTAACCTACCAAGCTTGGTGAGGTGTGGGTAAGTGAAGAGGATGACCCTTACACCCTATGACTGTTTAGAAATCTCAATGCATTCATGTGAATTTATATCATGCCATGCGTATAATTGGTTATGTGCTTAGTAACCCAAGCAAGTGAGGACTGGGGGTCCTAATTATGGTAATGCAGATTATATGAGATAGTCATGTTTCGACCATAATATGCTTGAATGCATAGTACTCATGAAACAATGCAAGGTAGCATTGAGTAGATGTGCATTAAGAGATTTTATAAATCTTGTGATGCATTGTATGAATGCATAGGGATGATACATACGACATTGCAAATAAATAAGGAATGAAATGATGAATTGATGATAATTCTAGGACCATTTCATGGGCTGTTATGAATGCAGAATAGTAAATGCATGAAGATCCCAATCATGGTCGATGGGCTGCTAGAATGCTCTGTGGAAGGACAGTGTTGTATGAATGATATGACTGTGAAATTGGATCTAGAGCTTATGAGAAGGAATCTCATGGTTGAAAGCTCCAAGTTCTGTTAGTAAGAACAGTGTAAATCTCAGATTGGTAAATATTTCGGATTTGAAATTTTGCTAATAATTGCTAATGACTGTTTGGATTATATGAAAATGTGTCAGGAGGACATGTAGTGAGTGGATGCTCATGTATGGCAGCCGACATAAGACCATAACGGGCAGAGTGGTGTCCCTTACAGGAGCCAAACAATATGAGGATAGCCTCATTGCTAAACAAATCAATTTCTGTAGGAGGCAGAATTGTAAAACTCATGATGAATTTAATTATTAATGTTATTGATTGATTATGAAACAATCATGTTTGAAGCTTATTGCTAAATGTTGCTGACTGTTTGGCTATTTGATGAAGTGTGCCAGGATGACACATTGCAGGAAGACCATGTGTGATGACCTGCAAAAGCCAAAATAGATGGGAAGGATCCCATGCTCTGGAAGTGGGTTTCGGGTGAAACGCCATTGATAATGTCTCAGCGAAACCGCATGTCGGTAAACCATGAAAGTGAGATGGTAAAATTATGTCCAGGAGGCATGTGAGACACATCTGCAAAATGAATGAGTATTCTGTAACCCTAGACAAGAACATGCATGTCTAAATTATTAGGGTTAATACGCATAGCATGCTCTATCTTAGTTATATCATTGCAGAATGCTTGAGTATGATTAGGGCCTACATGGCGCACGTTAGAAAGGGGGTGCACACCTTTTCTAAGTGCTGGGTCATGATAGGGTTTTCAATATTGACTACACCCTAAGGGAATGGACGCATTCCTGGTGTTTCAATACTTGGTAGTGAATGATATGGAATGTGGTTAAGAATTGAATAGCAATACTGATGAGCTTGCTTATCCTTCTTGTGTTGTCAGCCTACACAGATGAAGATTGATACTGCAAATTAAAGGGCAAAGTGAAGGAGGGTACGCAAAGAGACTGTATGGGAATTGGAAACCTTTCTATGCTCACGAGAAATATTACCAGAAGGGATGGACAGGCCCGAAGAGCTGTGTAATAAGAGAAGGTATCATCCTTGTGTGAGTAGGGGTCATGTTAACCTACAGTCAAGAAAGTCACCTATAAAGTTCCTAAAAGGAACCACCGACTTGCACAAAAGAAGGAGTGGCGTCCTTGTATAAATGAAGAGCCGATGTGTGTGTGAAGGGTTAAGGTGCAAGAGGGTGTGGTGGCATTGGTAAAAGCATAAAGAAAATCTCTATTGGGTCAGCAGTGGGAGGGCGGGCGCCGATGACTGACTGGAAACCCTGAGATGCCTATTGGGTCAGCAGTGGGAGGGCGGGCGCCGATGACTGACTGAAAACCCTGAAAATCTCTATTGGGTCAGCAGTGGGAGGGCGGGCGCCGATGACTGACTGGAAACCCTGAGATGCCTATTGGGTCAGCAGTGGGAGGGCGGGCGCCGATGACTGACTGAAAACCCTGAAATCTCTATTGGGACAGCAGTGGGAGGGCGGGCGCCGATGACTGACTGGAAACCCTGAGATACCTATGGCTCCTTAGTAGATACTTGACCTATGATGTTCAGTAGCGCAGTATCCTTCCATTGGTCGATGACCCAGATGAATGTGCGGGCTCGGCACTGGAGAGGGCCAACTAGGTATGGTACTGGTTGGGCACCACCAAATGCTTGGTAAATCCAGCCGATGGGGAGGCGTACTGGTTAAGCATTAACTATATCCAAGTCCATAGGCGATCCCAAGGCTTGCAGAAGCGAAGCGGGATCCTGTGGACCAGAGGGGAAATGCAAAATACAGATAAGTATTCGTTTTCATTTATGTCTTGTTTGGAATAATGAAGGTTACAGGTATAAATCTTTTAACAGCTAAGCTGATACACTTTTGTTTCTTTGTTGGAAACCTTGGTCGTTGCAGGAAGGCAAGACCCTGAAAGACTATAAATTGCTGGTAAATCCAGAGAGCAAATGAGTGGGCGATATAAATTGCTGGTAAATCCAGAGAGAAAATGAGTGGGCGATATAAATTGCTGGTAAATCCAGAGAGTAAATGAGTGGGCGATATAAATTATTAAGAAATCCAGGGAATAGCTGGTTGAACGCTATAAAGTTCTTGAAAAGTCCAGAGAGTGACTAGTTGGGAATTAACCACTTGATATGGTAAAGCAGCGTGTACGCTAGCCCAACACCCCTTAAATAATTGATAAAACCAGTCAGAGCACTGGCCTAGCATATTGCTAAAGGAAGTGATCGATAAACCCAGTCAGCGTACTGGACTGGAATTGCCGATTCGAATGATTGTGGAGTAGCCTATGTGCTGGCCCAACATTCGTTATTATGTTCACGGGAAACCCAAGGCTCGTAAAGCAAAGAAGGATCCTGTGGAAGAGAGTAAATACATCCAATACAGATAAGTATTCAGTTACCTTGCAGCTTCTTTCTTATAAATATATGTCTGTATATGATTTGGTTATGATTTCCTAAACTCTTGTTTAGAGAAAAACCCTATGAAGATGAACTAAACATGTGATTTGATTCAATGATTGAGTGTAGGTATTGCTGGAAGCAAGGACTATGAAGGCATCTTAAAGATGCATGTGGACATGTGATCGTCCTAAAGAGCTCAGTATGAGCAGTAACGAAAGATGGTGCTAGTGGAACTGTGTGGGTCCTAGCAGCCAAAGGCTCTGTAAGCGACAAAGGGGAAGGGTTCCCTGGTTGAAATCTATATGCAGACCTTAGATACTAAGTGTCATAGCCAAGAAAGGAAATTCAAAGCATTCACATTGAAGTGAAAGAGACTAAGGAGCATGAAACCACATCGATGGTGTAGCTCCATAATATAACAAGACTAAGAGGGAGAAACCCCTACTCTTCTCTTTCCTTTTGATTGATGCAATTATAAAACAAAAGATTGTTGAGTGCATATCATGGCTGAAAATAGATTGTGTTTAATTGCTTGAGATGAATTGTGAATGCTAAAATAGTAAATTCCATGTGAAAGGATGAACATGAATGAGTTCATGTGTATGTTGGGAAAGCATGAAAGTGTGGAAGTCCCATGAAGAAAGCATGGACATTCCATGTCAATTAGGAAAATAATTGACTAAACCTAAATGTTTATGTTATGCTTGTCCTAACAAAGAATTCCCATGATGAATTTCACAGGTAAGAAAGTGAAACAATTGGTTGCAGCCGGCACCGGAAAGTGTTTCTAGTAAGCAAAGTGTATTCCGTTGTGCCCAATGACCATGGCAGCAGACCGAGGGCTATTAGAGTTGGCTGAAAGTCTTCTTCAAACAATTGTCAGGACCCAAGAAAATCTTGGGGAGATGCTCAAGCTACAGAGGCAACAGAATGAGATAAACCATGAGGCTTTGCAGGACTCTATTCGTCTGCAAAAAGAGGTAAAAAGCATTCTGGGAGCAATCAGCAAGGGGAAGTAAAGTGGGTCAAAGAAGAAGCATTCATCCAATCGTCCGATTAAGAAACGCCCCAGGTGGGAAGAGTCAAAGGAAATGGACCGGGAAAAGGTAAATCCGCCGATGAAATGTTGGGGATGTGGAGGGAATCATTGCCTCCGTGACTGCCCAACAAGAGAATATCAAGGGGGTAGCAACCGTAAATTCCCCAGGTTTGTGGACCAGTTGGAAGGAAGAGTAAAAGAAGGAATTGTTGTGGAACGATGTCCTCATGCAGAGCTAGAAGGTCCTAGCCAGCAAAAGCAGTTGGTAAAGACCAAAGGACTTAGTCCTGAAAGACCCAAGTAAAGGGTGAATTGCAGGACAAACCTACCACATTTTTGTGAATTTTGGACATATGTAAAGCGGGTATTTATTTTCGAAGTGTTGGAACACCGAGGACGGTGTTATTCCAAGGGGAGGGGAATGTAATGTCCCCGGCTTGACCCTATTGCATTAATATTGTAAATGATGTAAATGTTGTTATTTAGTCATGGTGAGGAGCTCAAGGCCAAGGCCCCGCCATTGATTTATCGTTCTATGTATCGGCAATTAGAATGGATGCATAGAGTCCATGTGCTAGTAGTGCACAATGTAAAAACGAACATCATGTAAATATGCAATTGTAATGAAAGACCCACAACCAGCTACGCAATGCAACAAAGAGATGGGGGCATGATCTTTACAAGGAATAGGGAGGGAAAATAACCAAACCCTTGAGCCATGGTGTTAAGCCATTTCATTGAGGAAACCCATGAACTCTCAACTACCCATTTTGTCTCATGCACCCACTCTTTTAATTCTTCCAAGAATTGGTTGAGACAATTAATGCCTTGGGATGGGAGAGGTATGGCTGTCAATTTTCGTGTATGGGAAATACAGCAACCTGGGAAATCGAGTTTTGGCTTGCTGGGCAAGAAAACCCCCACGAAATTGGCCCAAAAGCCATTCTTCACCCATGGCATTCATCCTCTCTCACACAGATAGAGACGGCTGGGAGTTACAGTCACGTTTTTCATAAAAAACGCAGGGTTCTCCTTGCCCCAAAACTCGTTTTTGGTTTTGTATAGTAGCTGGGAAGGAGGGGCTGCGATTTGGGACTGTATGGAGTTCATTTTGTCCCCGAATTGCCATGGGCGTTTTCCCTAAAAACGTTTTCTGCTACCTGGGGTTTTCCCCAAACCTCCATTGCTCGTTTTTAACCTTCCCACGTTTTTCTGAATCTTAGGGGGATCATTATCATGCCTGTCACTGTACAAATGATTTCCCTCACACCCAACACTTATGCCCTTGCTGTTATATGCATCCATCTGCTAGCCACCTCAGAAACCCAATTGCTGGTTGGTATGGCTGATTCTGGTGTATCTATGGCTATGTGAGACCCTGTTGTTCCCTAGTTCCTTGTGGAGATCATGCCCAGCTCGGGGGGTGGCAGTGGTGCTGAGAGATTAAGGAGCACGCTGGCCTACGGTTGGGTGGAACGTTGCAGAAGCGTAGCTGGTTGTTTGGGACTACTTCATTAAGATAAGTATTCTAGTGTGCTATCCTTCAATTGTTTAATTGAGGAATATCTTGAATGTATGGTGAATGAGTATTCAAAATTTACTTCAGTTGTGTTCATTAAAATATTTATGCATCTTCATATGCCTGTTATAATAGCTGAATGCTTATGAATAAGATCATGGGGCTAGATGCCCAGTTGTAGCTCAATGATCCTCTCTATCAGGCTGGTATGATAGGAGGGGACATTACAATCATGAACATCGAATCAGTGGTTCAGATACATCGCTAGAAGGTGCATTCGTAGCACAATCATCCATAAGTCGTGGAAGAGGCAGAGGAAGATCAAACTCTAGAGGCAGATGACAAAGTTCTTACAGAGGAGGTCGCACAACAGCCCTGCGCATATCTCTGGTAGAGGTGAGAATCAGACTCCCAGTCAGCCAAGTGGACAAAGGTATGATAAATAAAAAATTCAATGTCGTTACTGTAAGAGGTTTGGACACTTCACATATGAATGTAGGAAGAAGCAGTATGACCAAGGAAAGCAAGGTGAAGCTCAGTCAAGCAACAATAGCACTCTGAACAACTCACTATTCTTAGCATGTGCATCTCCACTGGAATGCAATACTATCCAAGAGAGTCCAAATGACATATGGTATTTAGACTCGGGCTGTAGCAATCATATGAGTTGTAATATAAATTTATTTTCTAGTCTAGATAAATCAGTTCAAACTGATTTCACACTTGGAAATAATATTCAAGTTATTGTTTTGGGAAAGGGTACTGTTGATATTCTAACAAAACAAGGGGAGTAGATATATATGCCTGATTTTTATTATGTTCAAGGTTTGAAGCATAATATGATGAGCATTGGGAAGCTAATGGAGAAAGGTTACATAGTTCACATGATAGGAAAGCATTGTGTGATTAAAGACAAATATCCAAGCAATCAATTAATTGCCAAAGTGTCGATAACAAGTAATCGCTTGTTTCCTTCGGGGATAAGGCCGAACATAAAAGGGAAAACAAATCAAGTTTTTCATGGAAGTCAGAATGAAAATTCTGAAGCTGCTTTCAAAGTATAAAGCAAAGAAGCAAACAGTCACTGCGACAAGGAAGAAAAAGACAACGCAATGCAAGCTGATTTCAGACAGAAATAAAGGATGAATCCTGGTTATGGCATTTCAGATTTGGACATCTGAACTTTGGTGGGATGAAGCTACTACACATGAAAGAAATGGTGAAAGGATTTCCGTTGATTGAAAAGCTAGATAGAATTTGGGAAGGCTATATTTTTGGAAAACAACACAGAGAGACTTTTCCAGTCGGAAAGTCATACAGAGGTCGCACACCACTTGAAATTGTGCACTCTGATATTTGTGGACTGATGCAAACACCGTCCATGGGAGGATGCACTTATCTTCTCACATTTATTGATGATTTCACAAGAAAAACATGGTTCTATTTTCTTAAACACAAATCTGATGCATTTGGTTGTTTTTAGCAGTTCAAGGCACTTGTGGAGAAGCAGAGTGGTTACAACATCAAGATCTTAAGAACATAATGGTATCACAAAGAGGAAGAACAAAACCATTATGGAGATGGCACGCAGTATATTGGCAGCCATGCATCTGTCAAATGAATACTGGGCTGAAGTAGAGAAAACTGTTGTATACATCAGCAATCAATTTTCGACGAAGAGTGTGCAGAACAAAGTTCCACAGGAAGCATGGACAAGTATGAAACATAGTGTTTCACATTTAAAAAATTTGTTGTGTACCATCTACACATGTTCCAGATGAGCTAGGAAGGAAATTAGATAATAAAGGACAGAAATGCATTTTTATTGGGTTTTCTAAAGAAACAAAGGAATACAAGTTATATAACCCTGTCACAAGAAAATTTATTATCAGTGGAGATGTTCAGTTCATAGAAAATGAAGCATGGGATGGAACTATAGAGAAGAATGTCAAAATCATGTCATAGGTTGAACATGATGACAGCACAGAAGATGTGGTTGAGACTCCGGATGTAAATCAAAACTGCCCAGCTCTGTCTACTCCTAGGATTGCACAGCATGTTCCAACACAAAGAACTCCGACACAAGTCGTAGCTCAAGCAACTCCAAAAAGCACAACAAGTGTGCAACAAACTCCATCAAGCGGTTCGCGCAACTCACGCAGTTCTACACCAGCAACTCTGACAAAGACAAGAACCCTGCGCCAGATATATGAGACTGGTACACCTAATTCATTCTCATTTTTTGCATTATTTTCTCAAGTTAATGATCCTCTAACATTTGAAGAAGCTGTTGAAGATAAAGTTTGGGCACAAGTCATGGATGAAGAAATAGAATGCATTGAGAAGAATCAAACATGGGAATTAGTTGATGTTCCTAAGGACAAGGATGTGATAAGCATGAAATGGATTTATAAGACCAAGCAAGATGTTGATGGAAATGTGTAGAAGCACAACGCAAGATTGGTAGAAAGAGGGTTCTCACAATAGCCTGGCATAGACTTCAACGAAACCTTTGCACCCGTAGCTCGAATGGACACAATCAAAACAATTTTGGCCATCGCAGCACAAAAGAAATGGCTTGTTTATCAAATGGATGTTAAGTCTGCATTTTTAAATGGTTATTTGGAGGAAGAATTATATGTGGAGCAGCCACAAAGCTATGAAGTTACAGGACAAGGACACGGATTTTACAGATTGAAAAAGGCACTCTATGGTTTGAAGCAAGCTCCTAGAGCGTGGTATTTATGTGACCGCTTTAGTATTCTACATATCAATAATTCTTAGGTAGAAATTTATTACAATATTTAATGAAACCCTGTAACTTAGAGGAGAATCCAAACTAAGCTTGTGTATAAATGAAAATCATTCATAGAGATAGAGATAGAGATGTATGTGATGGAAGAAGAGCGAAAGGAGGAGAAGCTCATCCCGTGAAATTTATGAAGAGCCCAAGCTCTATAAAATTGTGAAAGATTGAAGTAAAACTCATCTCTCTGTAAGTTCGGAAAAGTTACTCTGTTTTACAGTGGTAATATATAAGTCTTTAGTTTTATGTACTCATTCTCAAGAATGTTGGTTTATGCATGCCACGCATCTTCTGGGTACAATCTTATCCATTAATGAGAAGTTGAGAACTAATAAAAGTTAATTTATTTTTCAATAAGTGTTTTCTGAATTTGGTTCCATCATATTGCAAGCTGTGGGATACCTTGAGAAGAAGGACATGACACAATATATGGTTGATCCTTCCTTGAAATATTTCAACTCCATTGAACTAGAAAAAATATGTGAGGTTGTAAAATCATGCATTCATTCATATCCTCAATGGAGAACAACAATGAGGAATATTATTTCAGAATTCAGAGAGGCTCTATCAATCTCACTAGATGCAGATAGCATATCCAAAATTATATTCATATCATATATTAGAATATAGTATTTGTCTCATATATTTTTGTTGTTTAGAGGCCATGAATAGACAAATAGCCATCAAAATTACCATAGTAGCCAAGCTAGACAACACATCAAGTCTAATTATGCCAAAGCGAATAAGCATAGCAATGGATATTTGAATTGGCATTAACCAAAGGTCGTGAAACCTTTCAACCATATTATTCACTATATACACATCAACTAACATATAGTTCACAACTTTCCCCATTCCATGGATTTTCCTAGGAGAATTTGAAAGGCATAAACCATTTTGGGAAACTATAGAAATTAGCGATGATTACACCAACAAATTAAGTTTGCCACAAAGAAAATTGTATTGATGATCTATAATCACTTCAGAAAACATAGCTAGAAACAATACCAATGCAAGTGCCATTGCTTTGTACCACCGAGCCACTTTGTTTGTGGTGACAGGTATGAAGCTTTGTATCAGAAGGGGGCCCACATACATCATGGACAATTTTGCAAGGGCCAAAATGGAAGTGAAGTTAAATTGCTTCCAGAAGGACCATAATAGACTTAATACAAGAGAAAATCACCTTGATTGAAAATTTGATTGAAGTAGAGAAGAAACACTTTTGGCTCTATCTTGAGGTTCAAGCGCAGGTATATCTTGGACATTAATGGTGTACTTCTTCTCAGTGGCCAGCAGAGAATTCAACCAGAAAAAAAATCAACCTGCTTATAAATCCTGAACTAGAATAACTTGTTAGGGTTCCAAATTTATGATGTTGCAAGTCTTGCCCCATCCCCTCCCCTTGTGATTTTTTGAATTGAAGGGCATACACCTTCCATGTATGTTCGAGTGGTGATACAAACTTTCCATGTAATTAGTACTAGAGGTCCTTCTTGAACTAATTTGTTGTAAAGTAGGATAGCCTTTGTGAGCTATTTTTCCTTATTCATATTTTCTTGGGTTCCCTTTTTAGGGCGCATCATACTTATGTATATCACCTTATTATGAAGGTATACTAACCATGGGCATTGTTTTATTTTTTTAAGGTCTTTACTTCCACCTCAATCATCCCATTCTATGTTGATAAGTTACATGGAACAATTATGTGCATTTTATTTGCATTATAGTCCTATAAATTTGTGCTAGTTGATAGTTGCTTTAAATAGCCAAAGGCTTTCCTTCAAAAGCATCTTGATTTTATTACTTGAGTATATTTTGTAGCAATGTCTTAAAATCAATGCCAGAATGTTATGCTGAAAAATATTTAACAATATTTTTTGTTGTTCTTATCAAACATCCATATCCTTATAAAAGTAAGAATATGTTTTGATGTGTCACTCTTGTTTCATTTTCATGTAATATGTTGTGTTGTATCACCCTTACTTCATTTTCATGTAATTGCCTCTTTATTGAATCCAAAATGTTGCTTTTAGTGGTTTCTTGATTTTTCACTCAATTGATTTATGCTTTGTTGCAAGATGTATTGAATTTTTTTTCGGTATGAAATGCTTTGTGCTATGTTCTAATCAAGTTTCTGAGACTTTTTTTTCATATATGGATGTGTGTCTTGTTTCCCAATGAAGTAAATGCAGGTTTCTTTTACTCAAAGGAAGAGCAAAGGGAGAAAATGGTTTTAGCATAAAGAAGACAAGCACATGAGAGAATTCAAAAGATAATTGGCCTTAAGAAGAAAGTAATTTGTTGAAACATAGGTAGTGCTTGTGCCCCCTTTATTGTGCTTAATAATTTCACTTAATACCTGTGATTGTTTAATGGGAGCAACTTCTAGGTCAGACGGGAACAAAACCTCGAGTTCACTTCATGATGTTCTAATTTTTTATTTTGCAGGTTTGTGATGGCACTGAGAACAATTTTTTTCTCATCAATCAAAAGGGGATAGATCCTATGTCACTTGATCTTCTTGCAAGAGAAGGAGTTTATTGCATTTTTTTTATTAATTTGTGTTAAGTTTTGAACTCATTGTTCGAATGAGATACATTTGTTAGAAACTTAGAGATAATGGTCCTAAATATTATCTAGGGGTTTTATATTAAAATTATGTAGTCACGAGTTAATTCATGCAGACACTAAAATATTATTAAGTATTTGGGAGGTATGTAACTCATTCTTGGTAAGAATCATGGCACACAAGCGGGAAAGGTGTGAGGCAATGAAACACACATGCAACATAAGGAAAGTAAATCCTAAACTAAAATAACTTGTCAGGGTTCTAGAGTTTTGCTTTTGGGAGAAGGGTATTTATCAGGTAATAGATTTTTAGAAAGAGTATTAGAATTTTCTATCACTACTGCTTTTGTAGGGCCTTTGATTGCAATCGCCAAAAGTGTTGAGATTAGTGGAAGATTCAAGAACAATATGCAATCATTAGACATTATATGAAATGAATGGGAGGTGTCAGTAACTAACCAAAAAACACATGAAATAATTTCATATACCCATAGGAGGAAGCTAGAGACTCACCAGCCTCTCAAAATAAAATAACGAGAAGATGATGTGGACCTCTTTTCAAAACTGATAAGAAGTAGTGAAAGATACCAAGTCATTGCTTGAGAATAAAAATACACCATAGGATAAAAATTTGCATGAGGTTGTTTCCCATTATAAGAAACCCAAAACTGAATGATAATAGCCATGGAGTGCGTTATGCTTAAAATTATTGTGATTATTGTCATCAAAATACGCATCCTAGCAGGCCTCCATCTATGCAGACTTCAGAGGATTTCCATCTTTTGGAATTACAACATTATTGTAAATAAATATTATCTATTGTTGCATTTGAGCATGAAAATTCAATGGATGTTTCTTCCATCAAGTTCACCACACTTGCATGTTGGATTGATATTTATCTTTTTGCTATACACTTAGTTCTTTGTCTTTTCTCCTTTCAGTATTGATCTAGTTGTTTCTTTTGCACTTCCACTTTCTATTGACACTAGATGTACTCTTTTAGTAGCTTATAAATTGACATTCATAAAGTAAAACAATGTATTGCTACAATGTGTAAATTTATCACAATGTAATCTAATAGATACTACCTTCTTCGATGTGTTGTGTATATCATATTAGATTAGAAAATTTTCACCCTATTTTTTACTTTATTATGGAAGAGTTCCCATGATGTTGAGTGGCATGTATTTGGTGGGTGAAGAAGAGAAATTGGAATAAATTCTTTACCCATAATTTACATTCTATATATCAAATAGAAAATCTCATGAAAATGTAGCTTGGAATAAGCATATCCATAGTGCACACTATCAAATTTGTTCTTGTTCTCTAGAATTTAGCATGTGTTTGAGCTCACCTTATGTGGAAATATTGGAAATATGTGGTTAATGGAAATTAAGAAATTTCACCTCAACCATTAGGTTCCCAAATTCTTAAAGGGTGATATCTCAATGGAAGAGCACATGCCTTACAAGCAGGAGGTCATTGGTTCGATTCTTTCATGCCCTAATGATATTGCAATATTGGTATTTCGACTAGTACAAAATGAGAGATAACTGACCAAAAAAAGGACCGAATTCACATATAAACGACTACTTTTGAGTTGGCGACCAATGGTAGCAAATTTTTGGTATCTTATCACGCAACCAAAAATGTAGTCGTATTTAGTTTAGTCATTTATAGGTTGTCTTGTAGTCATATATTTGGTCTTATATTTGATCGTATATTTGGTCATTAATTATCAATTAATGACCAAACTAATGACCAAATATACAACCAAATAGTCATATATTTGTTCGTATATTTGGCCATTAATTGTCAATTAATGATTGAATATATGACCAAATTAATGGCCAAATATATGACTACAAGAAAATCTATAACCAACCAAACTAAATATTTCCACATTTTTGGTCGTGTGATAAGACACCAGAAATTTGCTACCAATGGTCGCCAACTCAAAACTGGTCATTTATATGTGAATTTTGGTCGTTTTTATGGTCAATTATCTTTCATTTTCTACTAGTGATATGCATAGGCCACAACACATGTTCTTGTAGATACCATGTAGAATTTGTTAATTTATATGACATGTATGTACACATCCGTCGTGTTTTGCATACTAACATTATGAAGGATTTATCATCCATACTACCACTGATTTCATCGAGGGAATTTATTCATGGCGTCATGTGTCCAAGGCCATATGAAAAAAAGATATTATGGGAAATATTATCTATATGAAACATTTTGTACATGCAGTGGATTTTGTTTATTGTGTCGATGCATCCATGAAAGTGAGGAGCACAAATTTGGGAGGATGATAGTAGATATGCAAAGCTTCAAGTATGTTATGTATCAACTTGACAAAAAGAAGCAAAGCAAAAATACTGCATGTTGATGTATATGTAACTTTGGAATGTATTTCATCTATGTATTTCATATATATTTATTGTACCCTTATTAGAGATGTGTTATTCCTCTATAGGGAAGTGTCGTCATGTGGATTGACAAGTGTCGCAAGTGTGTGTACTTGTCGATGGGTTATTAGACCACCATGTGTGGGGTTGGCCCTGAAATATATATATTATAATGTGGATGTACCTAGCTAGACAAGTCGGCCCCATAAGGTCATTGGGCAAACATGTTAGTATAAATAGAGATTAGGTGATCTCTATTTAGATCATTCGGAAAAGTGTATCTCTCTCACCCAGAAAGTGGCGCACTAGTGAGGAGGAGAATCATCTTCTACTAGGAGACTATCTCAGTGTATTTTGGTTGTACTTTGGTTGAGCCATTGCTCTCTCTATCTCTGAGGAAGTTGTGGGGTTTTTCACCTTAGGGTTTTCCCCACGGAAACTCTATGTCTCTTGTCTCTCTTGCTTTTGATTCTTGTGATGCTTGTCATGCTTATTATGATTGTTATGCATTGATATACTGTATATGTTATTCTCTCAGTGAAGATCCTAGAGTATTGTGAATTAATGCTCAAAATTTAACATGGTATCAGAGCTAACCTGAGAAGAAGACATTTTGCAGTGACGAAAACTTGAGTTTCTTATTTATTGGGTTTCTCTCCACAGTGTTTGGAAAATCAGTATAGTAGATTGACTCTACTCATCAAGGAGAATCAATCTGTCCAATCAGAATTCAATTATGAGCATTTTCAAATTTGGCCCTAAAAATTAGGGTTTCCACAAAAATAGGAATTTCTGGAATCTGAAGACACAGCTGGAAGCTCCTTGCAAAAATTGAAGTTTAGAGCTTTGGATCGAGATTTTTGGCTGGGTAGATCTCCGAGAAACAAACCCTAATTCAGGGCTCTCCCCAGTGAACCCGGGGGGACAAAAAGACAAATCTGAAGGGTAAAACTTTGCTGATCTCAAATTCTGAATGCACCAGGATGATCAGCTCATCAAGGTGCATCTTTCTATCCTTTCAGAAATTTGAAGTTCACATTTTGAATTTTTAGGGTTTTTTCGACAAACCCTAATCCGGGACCAGATCCAGTTTTCAGCATTTCAAGTGGTAAGACCTAAATCTTTTCTATTTCCATTTGAAGTACTCTTTAAGATGTCTCACCACACCAAGCTTGAGGATAAGCTTGAAGGGGCTGATAACTTCCGAGCTTGGAAGTATAGGATTGGGTTAATCCTGGAAGAGAATGAGTTGGACTCATATATAAAAGAAGACATCCCTATCCCAGAGGATGAAGAGGCCAAGGTATTGCATAAGAAGAACTTGGTCAAGGAAAAGAGAATCATTGCTGATTCTATCAAAGACCATCTCATACCCCATGTGTCTTCTCTAAAGACACCCAAGGAGATGTTTGACTCTTTGACCAAGCTATTTGAAGGGAAGAACATAAATCGGAAGATGACTCTGCGGAATCAATTGAAAGGGGTCAATATGTTGAATGGAGAAACCGTTCAATCTTACTTCTCCAAGGTCTCTCAGATCAAGGAGCAACTTGAAGCTGTGGATGAAGCAGTGGACAATGGTGAAGTTGTTATGACCACTCTGAATGGCCTACCTAGGTCATGGGACTCTTTTATTCAAGGAATCTGTGCAAGAAAGAAATTGATCTCTTTCAGTAAACTATGGGAGAAATTCTCTCAAGAAGAAGATAGACTTGTAGCTCGTAAGGAAAAGATGGGAGGTGAAGATCAAGCTCTCGCAACTCACACCAAAAGAAGCAAGCCCAAGAAGGAGCACTCTCGCTACAAAAGATCCTATCAAAAGAATAGGAAGGATCTAAGATGCTTCACATGCAATGAGAAGGGTCACTTTGCTTCAGATTGTCCCAAGAACAAAAGAGATAATAACAACAACTTCAGCAAGAAGAAGAAGGGCAGCAAAAGAAAGTTCTATGCTCATGTTGCCGAGGATGATGAACCTCCAAAGAAGAAGGCTAGGATATAAAGTGATGATGACCCATCAAGTGAAGAAGAGTATGTTCTAATCTCTGCTCTCACAGGTACTATCTCCCATGGTTGTAATGATTGGTTGATTGATAGTGGGGCTTCCAAACACATGACTGGGTTTAAGGAATCTTTTGTGAATCTATCTGAACATGAATCACCCCATAAGGTGAAACTTGGGGATGATTATCAATACCCAATCAAAGGAAGTGGTGAATCCTCCTACAACCTAGATTCTAGAAAATCTTTGAAGATGAAAGAAGTCCTTTATGTACCTAAGCTCAAGAAGAACTTACTCTCCATCTCTGTATTGGATGCAAAAGGTATGCGGTTTGCATTTGTGGATGGCCAAGTCCTAATGTGGCCAAAGGGAAATACCATAGATGATGCAGTAGTGATTGGAGAGAAATAAGGAGGATTGTATAAATTGAAGGGACAACCTGAACATGCCATGGTGCATGAATCTATGGAGCCAAGTGAACTTTGGCATAGAAGACTTGCTCATATGCACTATAGGGCACTTCCAATTGCAAGCAAGGCTGTAGAAGGTCTTCCTGAAATCAAGACCAAACATGAAGGTATTTGCAAAGGATGTGCAAAACGTAAGAACATTAAGAAGGATTTCCCAAGCAGTGAAAGCAAGGCCAAAGATATCCTGGAAATCATCCACTCAGATGTATGTGGTCCTATGTCATCCAGTTCTCTTAGTGGGTATGTTTACTATGTCTCATTTATTGATGACTTCTCCAAGAAGACTTGGGTATACTTCTTGAAAAACAAAGATGAGGTGTTTGATAAGTTCAAGGAATTCAAAACCTTGATGGAGAATCAAAATGACAAGAAGATTAAAACATTCAGATCCGACAATGGTGGAGAATTCACCTCAGGTGACTTCAAGAAGATTTGCAGTGATTCAGGGATTAAGAGGGAGTTGACTGCTCCTTATAATCCTCAAGAGAATGGAGTTGCAGAAAGGAAGAACAAAACAATCATGGAACCAGAAAGGGCAGTGTTGCATGACCAGGATCTTCCTATGCATCTATGGGCAGAAGCAGCTAGAACAGCTGTATATGTGTGGAACAAAACTCCCCACAAGATATTGAACAACAAGACACCAGAAGAGGTCTTTTCTGGTAAGAAACCTGAAGTCAGCCATCTCAGAATATTTGGTTGTCCATTATACACACATGTCCCAAAGGAAAAGAGGACCAATCTAGATCCTTCAGGAAAGAAGGGTATCTTTGTGGGTTACAGTGAAAGCTCGAAGGCTTACAGAATATACTTTCCAGGGTTCAAGAAGATTGATGTCAGCAGGGATGTAAGATTTGATGAAAACTCAGCATTCATCAAATCAAGGAAGGCACCTATTGAAGTTTATGAAGAACCTAAGGAAACTAGATTTCAAGACACTACCATGACTGAAGCAGTTCCAGAAGTTGTTCGTGAGTTTGAAGATCCGCAAGAACCTGTAGATCCACCCCGTGAGGATAACTCTCACAAGAGGAAACCTTCATGGGATAGAGAGCTTATTCAAGATGCAGAAAGATTTAGCATTCCAGAAGAAGAACACAGAGCAAAGAAGAGAACCAGATCACATACCAGCTATGTTGCTTTACTCTATGACATTATGAACAAAGAGCCTTCCAGTTATGAAGAAGCAGCAGAAAAAAAAAGAATGGAAAGATGCCATGGTTGAGGAATACCAATCAATAATGAAGAATGATGTTTGGGATGTTGTCCCAAGACCTAAACAGAAGTCTGTTGTGACTTCCAAATGGATTTAAGAAATCAAGCATGCTGCAGATGGCAGTGTAGAGAAATACAAGGCAAGATTCGTAGCTCGTGGCTTCTCTTAGAAAGAGGGAATAGATTATGAAGAAACTTTTGCACCTGTAGCCAGTTATACTTCCATCAGAACAGTACTTTCCCTGGCTGCAGCAATGAAATGGAAAATACACCAGATGGATGTCAAGACTGCCTTCTTGAATGGTGTAGTTGAAGAGGAAGTATATGTGGAGCAGCCACTCGGTTTCGAAATACATGACATGGAGTCGTATGTATGCGGATTGAAGAAATCCTTGTATGGCTTGAAGCAAGCCCCCAGAACTTGGTATGGTAGGATGGATAGTTTCCTATCTAGTTTGGGCTTTACCAAGAGTAAAGCGGATTCCAATCTTTATTACAAGGTTGAGGAAGGGAATCCTGTGATTCTACTCCTGTATGTGGATGACTTATTTATAACAGGAGATGACAGATTGATTGCAGATACGAAGAGGAAGCTTGCTGCTGAGTTCTATATGAAAGATTTGGGAATGATGCATTATTTCCTAGGTATGGAGGTGTGGCAGAGTGTAGGTGGGATATTCCTTGGTCAAGGGAAGTACACAGTAGATATCCTGAAGAGATTCAGGATGATGGATTGCAAGGCCATGGCCACACCTATGGCATCGAATCTGAAGCTTCTATGTGATGCTTCATCTGAGCCGGTTGATGTCTCTATGTATCGTAAGATGATTGGGTCCTTGATGTACCTGACGAACATGAGACCAGATATTTGCTTTGCAGTGAACACATTGAGTCAGTTCCTAACAGATCCAAGGAGTGTTCATCTGGTTGCTGTAAATCATGTTCTGAGGTACCTAAAGGGTACAGTGGATTATGGGCTCAAGTATGAAGCGAATCAAAATTTTAACCTGCAGGGTTATGTTGATTCAAATTGGGCTGGTAGTGCTGCAGATAGGAAGAGCACATCTGGGTGCTGCTTCAGTATGGGATTAGGTGTGATCTCTTGGTTTAGCAGGAAGCAGTCCCGCGTAGCACTGAGTACATCTGAGGCAGAGTATGTTGCAACATGTTCAACTAGTTGTGAGGTAGTATGGCTACGGAAGCTACTGTATGAGTTATTTGATCTCCCGTTGGATGCTACTGGTATCTTCTGTGATAACCAGAGTTGTGTGAAGCTGTCCGAGAACCCAGTGTTTCATGATAGGTCGAAACACATAGAGATGAAATATCACTATATCAGGGATATGGTGCAGAGAGGAGCTGTGAAGCTCCTGTATGTTGCGACGGATGAGCAAATTGCAGATGTGTTGACGAAGGCACTAGCCAGAGTGAAGTTCAAGTACTTCAGAGAGAGGCTTGGTGTTCTTCGGATTGATGACACTTCAAGGAAGAAGTGATGGACACATTTGTTGAAGCCATTCCAAGCATGTTGGAAGGAGGGACCTTCACATGGCTGTGGATGTAAGCGCTGGATGATGAGCATCAGGATGATGTTCTGGTTTCTGTTTTGTATGATCAGTTGGATCATTTATATGTATGTACACATCATGTTGGATGTTGGATATGATCAGTTGGATCATTTATATGTATGTACGCATCATGTTGGATGCTGGATATGATCAGTTGGATCATGTGTATGTATTTTGTATAAGCATCATGTTGGATGCTTGGACCATGTATCTGTATATGTATCAGGTGGATACATTGTATGATCAGGTGGATCATGTATGGTGATATGTATCATGTATTTGTATTTGTATCAGGTGGATACACTATATTATCAAGTGGATCATGTATGATGATATGTATCAGGTAGATACTTGGTATGCATCAGGTAGATGCATTGTATGATTAGGATGATTGTGGATGGTGAGCTTCGGGATGTTGCTCCAGATGACATGCAGCAGGATGTTGCAATGATGATGATCAGGATGATCATGTGTACATCAGGATGATGTATGGTGAGTATCAGGTTGATACTCTATGGTCGTGGATCAGGTTGTCCAGATGAGCATATAATTTGGCCCTGGGAGATTTGCAGATAGTCTTTCGAGGTTTTGCCTATGGAATATAATTTGGCCCTGGGATATCTGGCAAATGCTCTTTCAAGGTTTTTCTCTGGGAGGACATATAATTTGGCCCTGGGAGATCTGCAGATAGTCTTTCGAGGTTTTTCCTATGGCATATAATCTGGCCCTGGGATATCTGGCAAATGCTCTTTCGAGGTTTTGTCCTATGGCATATAATATGTCCCTGGGAGATCCGATAGGTTGGGCTGTGTACCCGTAATAAGTCCTGGGATGCTCTTGCGAGGTTTTTCCATTACCAAATATAATCTATCCCTGAGAGATCCTATAGGTAGAGTTGTGTGCTCGTAACAGCCTGGGATGCTCTTGCGAGGTTTTGTGGTGACCACATATAATCTATCCCTAGGAGATCCTATAGGTAGAGCTGTGTGCTCATAACAGCCTGGGATGTTCTTGCGAGGTTTTGTGGTGAGGTCACATATAATATGGCCCTGGGAGATCCTATAGGTAGAGTCGTGTGCCGTAACAAACTGGGATGCTCTTTCGAGGTTTTGTGACACACGTAATAAGTCCTGAGGATTCCACAGTATGGACAGTGATGACGAAGACCTGCAGGTGGTGGGCCTACATTCAGTATGAAAAAGGACTGGCTCTGTAGAACTTCCTATGATGAGTAGAGTCAGAGATTGGTTGAGATAGCAGGAGCAATGACGATGACAATGACGATGATCCCAATAAGAAGACTTGTCTAGAAAATCTGTGTCGAGAAATACCTTCCTAGTTAAGAGGGAGTGTTGATGTATATGTAACTTCGGAATGTATTTCATCTATGTATTTCATATATATTTATTGTACCCTTATTAGACATGTGTTATTCCTCTATAAGGAAGTGTCGTCATGTGGATTGACAAGTGTCACAAGTGTGTGTACTTGCCAATGGGTTATTAGATCACCATGTGTGGGGTCGGCCCTGAAATATATATATTATAATGTGGATGTACCTAGCTAGACAAGTCGGCCCCATAAGGTCATTGGGAAAACATGTTAGTATAAATAGAGATCAGGTGATCTCTATTTAGATCATTCAGAAAAGTGTATCTCTCTCACCCAGAAAGTGGCGCACTAGTGAGGAGGAGAATCATCTGCTACTAGGAGACTATCCCAGTGTATTTTGGTTGTACTTTGGTTGATCCATTGCTCTCTCTATCTCTGAGGAAGTTGTGGGGTTTTTCACCTTAGGGTTTTCCCCACGAAAACTCTGTGTCTCTTGTCTCTCATGCTTTTTATTCTTGTGATGCTTGTGATGATTATTATGATTGTTATGAATTGATATACTGTATATGTTATTCTCTCAGTGAAGATCCTAGAGTATTGTGAATTAATGCTCAAAATTTAACACTGCATTGGTGAAGTCCTAGGTAAGTGAAGATAGTATTGTTTCATATCACACCAAGTCAATTTTTTCATATATCTTTGAAAGGCCGCAACGCAGTTACCCCTGTAACGCAATTATCCCTTTATCTCTATGTCACCAGGTATAAGTATGTGATTTCATGAAGGATTTTTTTGTAAAAACAAACACTACATTCAACATGTGCATGTAGCACAGTGGCAAGATGAACAGTTTCGAATATGGAGAGACACATTTTCCATATGCACCATATTTGTAGTTGTGAATTTCACTAAGAAATACATCATTCAGTGACAGAATGAGATCCAAATCTAGTATTATCATTCAAACCAAGTTAGCATAATGGTACATATCATATATAGCCATGGGCCAAACAAAAACAAAGATGACAGGATAGTATTCAAAGAGACAAAATTCTATATAAGTGATGGAAGGTTCCTTGACCTACATTATGTGAAGCATTTCTCTCAAATGTTTTATTATAAATTGAAGGAGATATATATATAGATGGGTTGACATTGGATGTGGTCATATGGTTGTGTAGGCCAATTCAAAAATTCCCATGCATTCCAATGGTGACTATTTTTCACAAAACATACAATGTGTAACATATTTGGAAATATTTTGAGATTGGGCATGGGAAAGGTGAGCATGATGGGGTTGGTCATGCATCAAAACTTCACTATGAAGTGAGGAAATGAAGTTTACAACAAATCGTCATATATGGGATGTAAAATCTATAGTTGATTGGTGCTTTACAATAATGTCAAGTGGTGCTGAAGAGCAACGGAATTTAACAAGGATGGGACATGTACAGAGAAATTTCTAGGAATAGGTTAATATAGATTGGTCATGTTCATATGATTGCAACACAGTATAAGTAACTCATGGATTTTATTCAATTCAAATCTCAAATGACCCTTTATTCGAAGTATAGAATCAGAAACTACATTTCTTTTTTGGGCCTTGTAGTAGTGGTGAATGTGATGATTGTAAATCAATAGACTGGCCTGTTAATTTTCGAACATTAATTCAATATACTCTAGGATCTTTACTGAGAGAATAACATGTACAGTATATCAATGCATATCAATCATAGCAAGCATATCAAACATCACAAGATGCAAACATAAGAGACAATAGACACACAGATTTTCCATGGGGAAAACCCTAAGGTGAAAAACCCCACAACTTCCTCAGAGATAGATAGAGCAATGATACAACCAAGGTACAACCCAAGTACACAGAGATAGTCTCCTCCTAGCAGTTGATCCTCCTCCTCACATGTGCGCCACTTTTTGAGTGATGGATGAGTGAGTAATGAAGTGATCAAATAGAGAGATCCCGCTCTCTATTTATACTTGTTCTGAATAGCCTAATAAACCTATGGGGCCGACTTTTCTAACTCAGCCTAATAACCCCAAGTTAACTTAATCAGGGCCGACCCCACACATGGTGGTCTAATAACCCATAGACACATTACGACACTTGTCAATACAAATGGAGACACTTTCATATAGAGGAATAATACATCTCTATAGGAGTACAATAAAATACATAGATGAAATACATTTCGAAGTTACATATACATCAACACTCCCTCTTAACTAGGAAGGTATTTCTTGACACAGATATGCTAACACAAGTCTTCTTCTCTAGATCATCATTAGCGAATCATCGTCATCATCACTGCTACTACTATCTTAATCAATCTCTGATCTACTCGTCATAGGAAGTTCTACAGAGCCAGTACTTTTTCATACTAGATGTAGGCCCACCACCTGTAGGTCTTCATCATTACTGGCCATACTGTGGAATACTCAGGACTGATTACATGCCTCAACAAAACCTCGAAAGAGCATCCCAGGACTAATTACGAGCACACTGCTCAACCTATCGGATCTCCCAGGATCTTTTACATGTTGACCTTCACAAAACCTACTCAGAGCATCCCAGGATGTTACGAGCAAGCCGTTCTACCTGTCTGGATATCGATAGAGCATCCCAGGATGTTACAAGCACACCACTCTGCCTGTCCAGATTTTATAGGATCTTTTCTATGTGAACTTTCGCAAAACCTACTCAGAGCATCCCAGGATGTTACCAGCACACTGCTCTACCTGTCTAGATCTCGATAGAACATCCCAAGATGTTGCAAGCACATCGCTCTACCTGTCCAAATTTTAAAGGATATTTTCTATGCAAAACTCTAGTAAAACCTACTCAGAGCATCCCAGGATGTTACGAGAAAACCGCTCTACCTGTCTGGATCTCGATAGAGCATCCCTGGCTGTTACGAGTACACCACTCTACTTGTCCGGATTTTAAAGGATCTTTTCTATGCTAGTTGCACAACATGTCCACGGCCACAGAGTATCAAGTCGATACTCACCATACATCATCCTGATGTACATCATCACATGATCAACCTGATCATCATTATAGCATCATCCTAATGCATATCATCTAGAGCAACATCCTGAAGCTCGTCATCTGTGATCATCCTGATCATCATCATAGCATCAACCTGATTCATATCATCTAGAGCAACATCCTAAAGCTCGTCATCTATGATCATCCTGATCATCATCATACCATCAACCTGATGCATATCATCTGGAGCAACATCTTGAAGCTCGTCATCTGTGATCATGAAGGAACACGAGTTCTTGGAGCAATAAAATACTGTTCTTACGGGAAAACCCAATGTAAGTAACGTAAGTGGTCCATAAATGGATCAATAGTAATGTAAAAATGAAAGTATGATTGAGGATAATGGGTGATAGGTTACAATAATGGCCCGCCTTTAAATAAGTATTGGACATTTGACATGAAGAGTCATGCCTTTTCATTTGACATGAAAAGTCATGTCTTTAATTAATCTTATTTATTTAATTATACTTTAATTATATTCGTTACAGATCATCCTGATCAAACAGTATATCCATCTAATGCATACAAAGTATCTACCTGATACATATCATCATACATGATCTACCTTCTCATACAAATGCATCCATCTGATATACATAACGCATCCACCTAATACATACATAAGTACATGATCTACCTGATCATACAAGTATCCACCTGATACATATACAAATACATGATCTACCTGATCATATCCCGCATCCAACATGATGCATATACATATACATGATCCAACTGATCATAACAAGCATCCAACATGATGCATATACATATACATGATCCAACTGATCAGAGCATCCAACATGATGCATATACAAAGCAGTAACTGGAGCATTGTCCTGATGCTCATCATCCAACGCTTACATCCACAGCCATGGGAAGGATCCTCCTATCACCATGCTTGGAATGGCTCTAGCAGATGTGTCCATCACTTCTTCCTCGAAGTGTCGTTGATCTGAAGAACACGAAGCCTCTCTCTGAAGTACTTGAACTTCAGTCTGGCTAGTGGTTTCGTCAGTACATCTACAATCTGCTCATCCGTCGCAACGTATAGGAGCTTCATTGCTCCTCTCTGCACCATATCCCTGATATAGTGATATTTGATCTCGATGTTCTTCGACCTGTCGTGGAACACCGGGTTCTCAGACAGCTTCACACAACTCTGGTTGTCACAAAAGCTACCAGTAGCCTCCAACAGGAGATCAAATAACTCAGACAGTAGCTTCTGGAGCCATACTACCTCACAACTAGCCGAACATGCTACAACATACTCTGCCTTGGCTGTACTCAGTGCTACGTAGGATTGCTTCATGCTAAACCAAGAGATCACACCTGATCCCATACTGAAGTAGCACCCAGATGTGCTCTTCCTATCTGTAGCACTGCCTGCCCAATCTGAATCAACATAACCCTGCATGTTAAACTTTTGATTCGCATCATACTTGAGCCCATAGTCAACTGTACCCTTTAGGTACCTCAAAATATTCTTTTCAGCAACCAAGTGAACACCTCTGGGATCCGTCAGGAACTGGTTCAATTTGTTCACGACAAAGAAAATATTTGTTCTCGTGTTTGTCAGCTACATCAAGGATCCAATCATTTGACAATACATTGTGACATCAACCGGATCAGATGAAGCATCACACAGAAGCTTCAGGTTCGATGCCATAGGTGTGGCCATGGCCTTGCAGTCCATCATCCCAAACCTCTTCAGGATCTCTACTGTATACTTCCCTTGTCCAAGGAAGATTCCATCTGCACTCTACCACAACTCCATGCCTAGAAAATAGTGCATCATCCCCAAGTCCTTCATCTCGAACTCAGTAGCAAGCTTCCTCTTGGTATCCGTAATCAAACTATCTTCTCCTGTAACAAACAGGTCATCCACATACAGAAGTAGTATCACTGGATTGCCTTCCTCAACCTTGTAGTAAAGGTTCAAATCTGCTTTACTCTTGGTAAAGCCTAAACTGGATAGAAATCCGTCCATTCTACAATACCAAGACCTAGGAGCTTGCTTCAAGCCATACAAGGCTTTCTTCAACCTGCACACATATGACTTCCTGTCATGTGTCTCAAAACCAAGTGGCTGCTCCACATACACTTCCTCCTCGACTATACCATTCAAGAAAGTTGTCTTGACATCCATCTGGTGTATCTTCCATTTCATCACTGCATCCAGGGCAAGTACTAAATTGATGGAAGTGTACCTGGCTACAGGAGAAAAAGTCTCTTCATAGTCTATTCCCTCTTTCTAAGAAAAGCCACGAGCTACAAATCTCGCTTTGTATTTCTCTATGCTTCCATCTGCAACATGCTTGATCTTGTAGATCCATTTGGAAGTCACAACAGACTTCCCTTTAGGTCTTGGGACAACATCCCAAACGTCATTCTTCATTATTGATTAGCATTCCTCGACCATGGAATCCTTCGATTCTTTCTTTTCTGCTGCCCCTTCATAACTAGAAGGTTCTTTGTTCATGATATCACAGAGTAAAGTAACATAGCTGGTATGTGATCTGGTCCTCTTCTTTGCTCTATGTTCTTCTTCTGGAATGCCATACCTTTCTACATCTTGAATGAGCTCTCTAGCCCATGCAGGTTTCCTCTTGTCAGATTCCTTCTCACGAGGTGGATCTACAGGTTCTTGCGGATCTTCAATTTCACGATCAACATCTGGAATTGCTTCGGTCATGGTAGTCTCTTGAAATATGGTTTCCTTTGGTTCTTCACGATCTTCAATAGGTGTCTTCCTTGATTTGATGAATGTTGAGTTTTCATCAAATGTTACATCCCTGCTGACATCAATCTTCTTGAACCCTGGAAAGTATATTCTGTAATCCTTTGAGCTTTCACTATAACTCGCAAAGATACCCTTCTTTCCTGAAGGATCTAGCTTAGTCCTCTTTTCCTTTGGGACATGAGTGTATACTGGACAACCAAATATTCTGAGATGGCTGACTCCAGGTTTCTTACCAGAGAAGAGCTCTTCTAGTGTCTTATTGTCCAATATCTTGTGGGGAGTTCTGTTCTGCACATATACAGTTGTCCTAGCTGCTTCTGCCCATAGATGCATAGGTAGATCCTGGTCTTGCAGCATTGCCCGTGCTGCTTCCATGATTGTTCTATTCTTCCTTTCTGCAACTCCATTCTGTTGTGGATTGTAGGGAGCATTCAACTCCCTCTTAATCCCTGAATCACTGCATAGCTTCTTGAAGTCACCTGAAGTGAATTCTCCGCCATTGTCTGATCTGAATGTCTTTATTTTCTTATCATTTTGATTTTCCATCAAGCCTTTGAATTCCTTCAACTTGTCAAGCACTTCATCTTTGTACTTCAAGAAATAAACCCAATTCTTCCTGGAGAATTCATCAATGAAAGAGACATAGTAAACATACCCACTCAGAGAACTGGATGACATCGGACCGCATACATCAGAGTGGATAATTTCCAAGATTCCTTTTGATTTGCTTTCACTGCTTGGAAATTCCTTCTTTACATTCTTTCCTTTTGCACAGCCTTTTGCAAACACCTTCATGCTTGGTCTTGATTTCAGGAAGACCTTCTACAGCTTTGCTTACAATTGGTAGTGCTCTGTAGTGCACATGTGAAATCCTTCGATGCCAAAGTTCATTTGGCTCCATGGATTCATGTACCGTGGCATGTTCAGGTTGTCCCTTCAATTTGTACAATCCTCCCTCTTGCTCTCCAATCACCACTGCATCATCAATAGTTTTACCCTTTGGCCACATTAGGACTTGGCTATCTACAAATGCAACCCTCATGCCTTTTGCATCCAATGTAGAGATGGAGAGTAGGTTCTTCTTGAGCCCAGGTACAAATAACACATCTTTCATCTTCAAGGACTTTCCAGATTCTAGGTTGTAGGAGGCTTCCCCACTTCCTTTGATAGGGTATTGATAATCATCCCCAAGTTTCACTTTATGGGGTGATTCATGTTCAGACAGATTTAGAAAAGATTATTTAAACCCAGTCATGTGTTTAGAAGCCCCATTGTCAATTAACCAATCATTACAACCATGAGAAATAGTACCTGTGAGAGCAGAGATTAGACCATACTCTTCTTCACTTGATGAGTCATCATCATCACTTTCTGCTCTAGCTTTCTTCCTGGGAGGTTCATCATCCTCAGCAGCATGAGCATGATATCTTCTTTTGTTATTCTTCTTCTTCTTGTTGAAGTTGTTGTCTTTCTTCTTCTTAGGACAATTTGAAGCAAAGTGTCCCATTTCATTACATTCGTAACATCGAACATGAGATAGATCTTTCTTCTTGTGATGAGGGTGAGAATGTTTCTTGTTATGAGATTTCTCCCTCTTAAACTTGCTTCTCTTGGTGTGAGCTGTGAGAGCTTGATCTCCATTCCCCATCTTTTCTCCTCGTGCGACAAGCCTTGCTTATTCTTGTGAGCATTCTTCCCGCAGTCTGCTGAAGGATACCAACTTTTTTCTTGCACAGATTCCTTGGATAAAGGAATCCCATGACCTAGGTAGGCCATTCAGAGTGGCCATGACAACTTCACCATTCTCCCCCATTTCATCCACTGCTTCTAGTTGTTCCTTGATCTGAGAGACCCTAGAAAAATAAGATTGAATGGATTCTCCATTCTGAAGCTTTACCCCTTTCAATTGGTTTCACAGAGTCATCTTCCGATTTATTTTCTTCCCTTCAAATAGCTTGGATAGGGAATCAAACATCTGTTTGGGTGTCTTCAGAGATGACACATGGGGGATGAGATGGTCCTTGATAGAATTAGCAATGATTCTCTTTGCCTTGACCAAGTTCTTCTTGTGGAGGTATTTATCCTCTTCTCCGTCCGGGACAGGGACCTCTTCCCTTATGTAAGTATCCAATTCATTTTCTTCCAGGATTAACCCAATCCTATACTTCCATGCTCGAAAGTTATCAGCCCCTTCAAGCGTATCCTCAAGCTTAGTGTGGTGAGACATCTTTAAAGAGTACTTCAAACGGAAATAGAAAATATTTAGGTCTTACCACTTGATTTGCTAAAAACTGGATCTCGTCCTGGATTAGGGTTTGTCAGAGAAACCCTAAAAATTCAAAATGTGAATTTCAACTTTCTGAAAGGATACAAAGATGCGCCTTGACGAGTTGATCAGCCTGGTGTATTCAGAATTTGAGATCTGCAAAGCTTCACCCTTCAGAAATTCCTTTTAGTCTTCTCGGGTTCACTAGGGAGGACCCTAAATTAGGGTTTGGTTTTCCCGGAGATTTACCCAGCCAAAAATCTCAATCCAAATCTCTAAACTTTGATTTTTCCAAGGCGCTTCCAACTATGTCTTCATATTTCAGAAATTCTTTTTTTATTGGAAACCCTAATTTTTAGGGCCAGAACTGAAAGTGCTCATAACTGAATTCTGATTGGACAAAAAGATTCACCTTGCTAAGGAAATTCAATCTATCATGTTTCTTTTCCAAAATCTATGGAGAGAAACCCAAAAACAAGAAGCCCTAGCTTCTGCAGCTGCACAGTGTCTTCTTCTCAGGTTAGCTCTGATACCATGTTAATTTTTGAGCATTAATTCAATATACTGGAGGATCTTTACTGAGAGAATAACATGTACAGTATATCAATGCATATCAATCATAGCAAGCATATCAAACTTCACAAGATGCAAACATAAGAGACAATAGACACACAGAGTTTACGTGGAGAAAACCCTAAGGTGAAAAACCCCACAACTTCCTCAGAGATAGATAGCGCAATGATACAACCAAAGTAAAACCCAAGTACAAAGAGATAGTCTCCTCCTAGTAGTTAATCCTCCTCCTCACATGTGCGCCACTTTCCGAGTGATGGATGAGTGAATAATGAAGTGATCAAATAGAGAGATCTCGCTCTCTATTTATACTTGATCTGAGCAGCCTAATAAACCTATGGGGCCGACTTGTCTAACATAGCCCAATAACCCCAGGTTAACTTAATCAAGGCCGACCCCACACATGGTGGTCTAATAACCCATCGGCAAGTTATGACACTTGCAACACTTGTCAATACAAATGACGACACTTCCGTATAGAGGAATAATACATCTCTATAGGAGTACAATAAAATATATAGATGAAATACATTCCGAAGTTACATATACATCAACATGGTCGGTTGATGGATGGGACCATGTATCACTTGTGTTTGATGCACATGTAGTTGTTGAAACAACCCAATTAGAGAAGGGAAAATCATCTATTCCAGCAAATTATTATCATATCTTCAATATTGTACAACCAGGTAAAGATATCTCAGATCCTATCTAAGAATTAAATTTATTTTTATTTAACTATGTTATCAAACTCCTACACATTTGTATTTGAATATACATTTCATTTTTGTAGGACACATATATGCAGTGGTTTCCCCAAGATACAATGAATGGAGCATTGATTATTGGTAGGCATGATGCATACAAGACTAGCAAACTCTCGTTGCATATTTAACTAATGATGAAAGCAATGATTTTCAAATTGGATTGATGGTTCTTAAGGGTGAATGCCTAACACAGGATGAAAATTAAAGAAATATCAGTGGTATGTATTCATGGATTGCATACCAAGTTTAGTGGTGTATCACTTTATAAACCTAGTCATTGGTACAAACATCCAACTGTAGACAATTTCTAGAAAGATCTCGCACAAGGTGCGCTACTTCCTACCTAATTTAGAGCACAAGAGATTGATGGATACCATTAACAACAAAGAGGATCACATGGTTTACTTGAATGAATCCAGGTAATTATACATAAGGTATAGAATGACATATGGCTATATTTTATGTGAAATGTATTCACATGGGACTAAAATAGTTTCCCCTCTATGTTCCTGGGTTATGTGAACCTTCATCCCCTCTATTTCCCTTCTTATTTGACATGAGGTTTGTATGATAGTAGGTATGCTAACATGATGATGTGTGTTATTTAAGGGTCATGTTCATTGATTGATTTCTAGTGCAAACTCATTTTTTTTCATACATGTAAATTCCTATCTTGCATATAATGTATGAGAACAGTAACTGTACCATCATTTTGCATTTCAAGGTTGTAAAAAGAATCTAGAGGTAGAACATGAAGGAGAGAACAAGAACCCGGTGTCTTTAGACACCACCATGACATGTTCAATAATTTGTATATCCTTAAGTTCTTTTATATGTATTTGTAATCAATAGTACTCCATGTGAATCTAATGTGTATGAATGTTTTATTAGAATATCCCAATCAACTTGTTCGGTAACAATCTTCTCAACCTCATTGTTTGTTGGATGTTCTTAAGGCATATAGGACCCTACATAATTATCAAACTTAGAACCTCTACATACAATTATCTTGTAATGAGATGGAACGTAGGTTGTGTAAGCCTTGGAAGTCTCATTTCATCCAACCGAAAACATTGTAGGAAAATGAAAGCTACAATATTTAATCCTCAAATATATATATATATATATATATATATAACCAAAAACATGAAAATGTCATACCTATTGTTTTTTACTAGTAATCGATTGTTCTGGTGTATTTCCATTAAACATTTTATGAAGAAACTTGTTTAAAATGTATATTCATATTTAATAGCTTATCATTGGTCTTCATATAGTAAATCTAGTTATTTCAAGGAAAATAATCAATAAATGAAACATAATAATTGTTACTTGATAGTTAAGTTTAAATCATGGGTCCACATGAATATCAAGGTTTTAATTCAACAATCACTCTTTTCCTATATTTACTTCTTGGGAATGAAACATTAGCAATATTGTTGAGTGCACTACTCTTGCACAAACCCCTCTTCTCAATATTGGAATCCGGAAATGCCTACACCATATCCATCAATATTGACAATTATATATAGTAAAGATGACCTAGCCTCTTACTTCAAAGGATTCACAAGTTGTAACTTAGAAATACATACTAGGTCTAACATAAAACTTAGAAATACATACTAGGTCTAACATAATTTAAATTGGCAGTGCATTAATAGTAAAAAAATCGTATTTATAAAACACCACTAAGATCAAGATATGTGGCATGGTCAGCAATCTCCACTTATCTCCCTTCATGTTACTCATGATCAACAATCTCCACCTATAACCTTTTCTGTAAAATGTCATATGTTTGGATGCAACATTATCCACATATCATGGGATGCCAAGCATAGTGTTACATAAAAGGCATGATATGAAAGCTCATCCATTTTAGTAGAGGATTCTGCATTTACAACAAATTTCTTATGTGATTATTGTTTTC
Source organism: Larix kaempferi (assembly GCA_027924585.1). NCBI lineage: Eukaryota > Viridiplantae > Streptophyta > Pinopsida > Pinales > Pinaceae > Larix > Larix kaempferi. The sequence goes on along the minus strand of BSBM01001243.1, from coordinate 4,601,305 downwards.
CATTACACTTCTTATTCTTAGGAAAAAACACAAGCATAGTGGCCAAGCTTCTAGAAATTCAAGAACCTGATGTTTCTCATGAATTTCTTATCCTAATTTAAGGAACATAAAGATTAAGGAACCTAATTTAAGGAATCTAAGGAACCATTTTCATGTGATTGGTATGTTGCAAGATCTAATGGAATCAAGATGGAGGGGATTTACAATCTATTCTCATATTTGATATTGAATGTAGTCATGCTACTACTCCTACAACATGATATTAGAAAAGTCATATAAACAACCTGAAACAGCCTATCACATGTACACAATGGTATTTTGAAGCATGGTTTATGGTATCCCATCCTTGAAATATGATGACAACTCCCTAATCAACTATGTAATTTTGGCATGATGAGGTCAACTATTGAAGCTCTTGGACCATGGGACCATGGTTAGTATTCCCATGTCGGAAACACCCAAACACATGTGCAATAGTTTATAGAACTCAATTCCAATGCTTGGTTGGTTTTTTATCCCCTAGTGATAGATTCAACAAGTGTCCATGAAAGGATTAAGGAGGGGAGTTGCAACTCACCATAAAATATTGACCGTGGCTCAGATCGACGAATCGTCGAATCTGTTGGACTTGCGACAATGCATTCTAGTTAGGGTCACCTCTCTCCCATGGGTCCATCATCCAATGCTCATCTTGTTTAGTGATATCAGAATCTAGGATTTGGCTTAATAAGAGACTACAATTTTGGCATGATGAGGTCAAATATTGAATCTCATTAACCTTGGGACCGTGGGTAGTGTTCCCATGTTGGACAATCCCAAACACACATGCAAAATCTTATAGAACTCAATTATGATGCTCGGTTGGTTTTTTATGCCCTAGTGATAGATTCACCAAGTGTCCCTAAAATGCTTAAGGAGGCAAGTTACAACTCACCATAAAATGATGTTTGTGGCTCGGATCGATGAAACTTCAAATACATTGGACTCATGAAAATGCATTCCATCTAGGGTATCCTCTCTCCAATGGGTCCATCGCTCGATGCTCGTCTTATTCAATGATATCAAAAACTAGGGCTTGGCTCAATAAGTGACTATGCAATTTTGGCATCTTGAGGTCAACTATTGAATCTACTTAAACTTGCAACCATGATTAGTGTGCCTATGTCATAAATTCCCAAAAAGACATGTAGGAACTTATAAAACTCAATTCCGATGCTTGGTTGGTTTTTTTGTGCCCAATGATAGATTCACCAAATGACAGTCCCTGAAAGGCTTAAGGAGACGAGTTGCAACTCACCATAAAATGATAATCATGGATCGGATTGATGAACCATCAACTTCATTTTACTTGTGACAATTCATTCCAACTAGGAGAACCTCTCTTCTATGGTTCCATCGCATGATTCTCATCTTCTTTAATGATATCAGAAACTAGGGATTGGCTAAGTAAGAGACTATGCAAGTTTTGCATGATGAGGTGAAATATTGAATCTCCTTGAACTTTGGTCCGTGGATAGTGTTCCCATGTCATACATTCCCAAACACATGTTAATTTTTCAATAATAGAATTATAATTTTCATCTCTTTCAACTTATAAATAAATATAGGATCACTGAAAGAATAATTATGTACAGAAACAAAATAGAGATAGTTTACCCTGGGGAAAGCCAAACTCGGGAAAAACCCAACAAACCTTTCTTATTCATATATTTAGTACATAATACAAGTACATCAAAAATAAGAGTGATGAAGATCACAAAGAGAAAGTATGCCAAAGAAGAATCCCCAGAAAATTGTCTTCTACAATCAGAAATCAAACTTAACCTTGCTTGAGCAAACTTGCTTGAGGTATGTACAAATGAGGAGGCATCCCTCCTATTTATACATGATTTTGAAGTGACTTTTCCAACTGGGGCGGACTTTCCTCTTTCATTGGGCCGACTTCTCTTTTGCAAATAAAAAAATACATTTTATTTTATTTCTTTTGTAGGTCGTCTTTAGCTAGTGAGGATACCTCCTGTAGCTACAACAACAACAACACACATGTAGGAGCTTACAGAACTCAATTTTGATGCTTGGCTGGTTTTTTATTCCCTAGTGATAGATTCACCAAGTTTCCCTGAAAGGTTCAAGGATGTGAGTTACAATTTTCCATAACATGATGATCGTGGCTTAGATTGATGAACATTGGACTCCAATGGCTTCGTGAAAATGAATTCCAACTAGGGTCACCTCTCTCCCGTTGGTCCATCGCTTGATGTTCGTCGTGTGGGTCATCTCAGAAACTAGGGTTTTGCTCAGCTGCTCTTGAAAGGATTACTTCATAGTTGCATTGGTCATTTGTGAATAATAACAATATTTGAGCCTATGCATGAGTGGAATATAGGAATTATGTATTTCCTTGGATGAATTAAAGTAGCAAGGATGATATGTATCTATACATTTTTCTTTTTGGCTACCATGCTAGGGATGAAACCTATTCCATCCTTGGTTGGATCTATGCCCCATTAATTGATATATGTTAGGAATGTGGTCTATGTATGTTTTCATTGGCATTAGTGCTTCTTAAACACTCCCTAGAATTAGTTCACTTACTTAGTGAATCATCAAAGTTAAGGCTTGTCATTGGCACTATTGTTGATGTTCACTAGCACCAAAATGCATTGCCATACTTAAAATAATCCTTGGAATTAGCATTACTAAAATGATTGTTGTTGGAAACTCATGCTTATGAAAACCTTCAGTATTGCACCTAAGCATACACTTTGGCTAGAACTAAAAAGAATCCCCCAACCTTGGTCAATAACATTTCCCATTATGTGTCCTCCTTATATATGGTGTGATTAAGATTACACATGCTAAAAAAATTGCTTGAATTTGTTATAAGATAAGCAATTTGGATACTACGATGTATTTTCTCACCTCGATAATCGTAACGAGTGGAACCACTTAGAAGCATGCAAACTTCGTTTGATGCTCCTAAACCTTATTTATATATTCTAGTACATTGAAATATATATCATTATATGTTGGTTGTTCTAAGTGCATATAAGGAAGAGCTATAATATTACAAAGAGGGTATGGGGCCTTGCTATTATCTTGATTTCAAATACAACTTGATACAATATTTGGCATCAAGAATATCCATTTAAATCGTCAAAAACTAACAAGTTTATTTCAAATTCTCTCTTGATTTTATTACTTGCAATTAAACTTGACAATAATAATAAAATCATATTGAAACCATTTCCCTTACTAGTGAATAAGATCAATGAGCATGGAACAAGAGAAGAGGCAGCATCTACAATTTGAGACGAATACCATTGCAAACATCCCTTCACCCAATATTTCTATGATATTAATGTTAGTTTTTCATCATTTAATTCATTTTGATCTAGGATCTTAACTAAAAGAACAACATGTACATAATATCAAGCATAAGAGACAAGAGACAAGAGACAAGAGACACAAAACATTTCACTGGGGAAAACCAAGAAGGTGAAAAGCCCCGCAACTTCATCAAAGATAGAATAAGCATCAATACAAGGATCACCATGATCAAACCCAAGAGATAGATATCTTCAGCAGCATGCTCCTACTCCACTTGTGCGCACTCCTCCTCTCTCTCACTAATGCGAAGTGAGTGAATAATAGAATGTGTAAAATGAGAGAGACACACTCTCTATTTATACACTGACTTTCACTTGACCTTTACTCAACTAGGTCGACCCCAACTTAACCACTTAACATAATGTTGACTGGGCTGACCCCTACTAGGGTGGTCTAATAACCCTTTGAGCCACATGACTCATACAGGGCCGACCCCATCAAGGTGGTGTAATAACCCATCAAGTATAAGTTACGACACTTACAATATAACTTGTGACACATGCAAGTACAACTGACGACACTTCCAATCGAAGGAATAATATATATCCATTGGAGATACAATAAAGTACAAATGTAATACATAGAAGAATAGCTTCCAAAGTTACAAATACATCAACACTCACTCTTAACTAGGAAGGTATTCACAAGTAATCAATACATATAGGCACAAATCTTCAATTCTGGAGCTGGATCATCATCATTGGATCATGGAGCATCATCATCATCACTGTTGTTGTACTCAACGTCTCGATCATTGGGCTATCTCATAATTCTTCTCGTCATAGGAAGTTCTACAGAGCCAGCCCTTTTTCATGTTGGATGTAGGCCCACCACCTATAGGTCTTCATCAATACTGTCCATACTGTGGAATCCTCAGGAGTTATTACGTGTGTCACAAAGCCTCGAAAGAGTATCCCAGAATCCTTTATGTGCCAAAGCACGACCGGAAACATCTCCTAGGTCTACTTACATGTGACCGTCACAAAACCTTAAAAGAGTGTCTTTCCTAGCAAGATCTCTAAAGAGCATCCAAGGCCTTTTATGTGACTAGCACAACCTGTCTGGATCTCCAGGACATATTACATGTGACCCCCACCACAATGCCTCGAAAGAGTATCCCAGGACTGATTACGAGGGTACTACTCAACCTATCGGATCTCCCAGTTCTAATTACATGTGGTCATAGCAAAGCCTCGAAAGAGCATCCCAAGACTGATTACGAGTGTACTGCTCAATTTATTGAATCTCCTAGGTCTATTTACATGACATAGGACAAAGCCTCGAAAGAGCATCCTAGGACTGATTACGAGCATACTGCTCAACCTATCGGATGTCCCAGGTCTAGTTACATGTCCTCCCATAGCAATGCCTTGAAAGAGTATCCCAGGATCCTTTATGTGCCGTAGCACGACCGGCAAGATCTCCCAGGTCAACTTACATGCTCATCTGCACAACGTTGATGTAATTGTAACTTTGGAATGTATTTCACCTATGTATATTGTATTCCTATAGAGATGTTATTATTCCTCTATACGGAAGTGTTTGTATTCCTATAGAGATGTTATTATTCCTCTATACGGAAGTGTCGTCATTTATATTGTAAGTGTCATAACTTATACTTGATGGGTTAGTAGACCACCTTAATGGGGTCATCCCTGTATGAGTCATGTGGGTAAAAGGGTTATTAGACCACCCTATTGGGAGTCATCTCTGTCTACATTATGTTATGTGGTTAAGTTGAGGATGACCTAGTAAAGGTTATTAGGCAAGTCAAGTCAAGTATAAATAGAGTGCGGGAGGCACTCTATTTGATCATTCACTTTCTCTCTCACACACTCATTGGAGAGTGGCACACTTGTGGAGGAGGAGAAGCTGCTGCTAGGAGGACTATCTCTTATGCTTGGGTTGTATCATTTCTCTATCTATCTCTGAGGAAGTTGCGGGGTTTTTCACCTTCTTGGTTTTCCCCGGTGAAACTTTGTGTCTCTTGTGTGCTTGCATTATCGTGTCCATGATTGATATGCTGTAGATATGATGTAGATATGCTGTACATGTTATTCTCTTATTTAAGAGCCTAGATCAGATTGAAATTTCCTAAAAACTAACACAGTATTAGAGCTATCCTGAAAGAAGGCATGGTATGGCATTTATGACACTTGTTGCACTTGCGAAGCTACGGCTTGATATAGTAAAAACCAGTCATCATAGAAATTTCTCTATAAATCCATTTTGGCGTCGTTTCAGGATCTGCAACTCCTACAGGTCGAAGACAAGATCCTCATGTACCTTGTGTCCAAAGGATAGCCTCTAATTCGTTTTACTTTGTGATTTATGATCAGTACAAGTTAGGGTTTTTGCCTCTTCCAGAGCTCAGTCATAAACAGGCGACCTAAGGAAAAAAGTCACAACTTGGGCTAGGAAGCTCCAAATGAAATTTTGTAACACATGATAGGTAGATCCCAGATTGTAGTTTCTCAGGTAACTTTTTCTTAGGCCTAAGTTGAACCAATGACACGTGGCACACCATACAGGTTCGCTCTCCTATTTTATCCCATAAATAGGTCACATTGCGACACTTGGATTAAATCTCTCTCAGAGAATCCAATTGAGGTCAGACCTATGGGGTTGGAAAGATGACAGGTCGGGCTACCACAGGTAGATGTTTCAAATGCTTCGGATTCATAATTTCAGATTTACACTACAAACAACCAAGTGCATATTTCTGTCAAAACAGAATTCGATTTTGAGCACCTTCATCACATGGTTCCGGGGATTAGTTTTTCAGAGAAATTTGGAATTTTGGTAAACAGATACCACAGCGGAATGCTACTCATCAAAATCAAAATTTAGAGACCAAGATCAAATTTTTTGGTTGGGTAGAAGCTAGGGCTTGATCAAACCCTAGTTCGGGACTTTGATCGGAAAGGTGAAAAATTAGGGCTTCTGCAAAAATGGGAATTTTTGAAATTTGTGACCATAGTTGGAAGCTCCTTGGAAAAATCGAAGTTTAGAGCTTTGGATCAAACTATTTGGTTGGGTGAATCTCCAGGAAATGCAAACCCTAATTCAGGGTCCTTCCCAGTGAATCCGGAAGATTGAAAAGCAAATTTGAGGGGTGAAACTTTGCAGTTTTCAAATTCTTAGTATACCATGTTGATCATCTCATCAAGGTGCATCTTTCTATCCTTTCAGAAGTTTGAATTTTTAGGGTTTCCCTGATAAACCCTAATCCAGCTCCAGATCGAGTTTCAGCAAATTAAAGTGGATTGGGTTAATCCTAGAAGATGATGAATTGGACACTTGCATAAGTGAAGAAGTTCCTGTTTCAGAGGGAGATGGGGCTAAGGCCTTACATAAGAAGATTACAAGCAATCTCGACAGGTATGACTTATCCAGGTATGTTTCGAGATCTGCTCATGATTAAGTTTATGGTATGTTTGTCTTCATTAAGGTTAGTACAATCTTGATTAACTTTAGACTTGTCGTATTACCTTAAAAAAATATGAATGCATTCATTGATTAGGGTTTTGACACTTATGATTGTACTAATTATGATTGTACTAATGCATTGTGGTGTTGTATGAGGTTAATGTTGTTCGCTAACATGAAAGGTACATCTAGAAAGACAAATCATGTTCTAGTTCAAGAACATATGACCATGGTGACATGAAGACAAAGATTCATCCATTGTCATGGATCACATAGAAGATCTACTTACGAGGTATGTATAACTTGGCCCTATAATGGTTAACCTATGAGATATGCAGGTTACTAGCACAAGTCATTGAAGAGAACAAGAAGACATCATGTGGGTATGTTAGACATAACTAGCTAACATATTAATCCAGGATAACACAATGATGATACTAGTAAGTATGCATAGTGATAAAGGATGGATATAAGTTCAAGGATAGGTAATCCAGGAAGCAAAGATCAAGAGGGAGCACACTCCAGTAGTTCCTGCAAGGAAACAAAGATTGAGAGGGAGTCCACCAAACAAACAAACAAAGATAAGTATTTGAATTGTCATTTCTTGTATGTTTGATTATTTAAATAATACTGTTCAATAATGTATATACTTATGTACCTAGACTTAGGTTGTGTATTATGCATGTTAGAATAATTGCATTAATGAATAGTATACTACTAATATGCATGTGATGGGTAAGTGGTCTATGGAACTGTACAACATTCCATTGCTACTTATATAGAATGAAACCTCTTTACTGACATGTTGGGAGTTGTGCACACTCGTAACAATGTTCTGGTAGAGATTGGAAGGCATCTAGAAAGTTACGGGATATGGATAAATGTTGTATTGAAGCATTGGATAAAATAATTGCATGATTGTATGACATATTTCTTTATGTGTAAGAATTTGTTCTAAAAACTATGAGATGTTTCCAATCATGCAATTTAACTTGTTTTGTAGGAAATATCGTATACCATCACCTACAAAAGAAGGACTACAACATTCAGACTATCTATTGCAGATCTTGAAGAATATGAAGTTACCAGGATACGGGATGCAGTAATAGAAGAATGCCATGATCGAGGAGTACCAATCAATCATGAAGAATGATGTTTGGGATGTGGTCCCAAGACCAAATGGGAAGTCTATGGTGACTTCCAAGTGGATATACAAGATCAAGCATGTTGCAAATGGTAGCATAGAAAAATACAAAGCGAGGTTTGTAGCTCATGGCTAATTATGAAGAGACTTTTGCTCTTGTAGCCAGATACACTTCCATCAGATCAGTACTTGCTCTGGATGCAATGATGAAATGGAAGATACACCGAATGGATGTCAAGACAGCTTTCTTGAATGGTGTAGTCGAGGAGGAAGTGTATGTGGAGCAGCCACTTGGTTTTGAGACACATGACAGGGAGTCATATGTGTGAATATTGAAGAAAGCCTTGTATGGCTTGAAGCAAGCTCCTAGAACTTGGTATGGTAGGACAGACAGCTTTCTATCCAGTTTGGTATTTACCAAGAGTAAAGCGGATTCCAACCTTTACTACAAGGTTGAGGAAGGAAATCTAGTGATACTACTCTTGTATGTGGATGACCTGTTTGTAATAGGTGAGGATAGACGGATTGTCGATACGAAGACAAAGCTTGCTGCCGAGTTCGAGTTGAAGGACTTGGGGATGATGCACTATTTTCTAGGCATGGAGGTGTGGCAGAGTGCAGATGGAATCTTCCTTGGACAAGGGAAGTATGCAGTAGAGATCCTGTAGAGGTTTGGGATGATGGACTGCAAGTCCATGGCCACACCTATGACATCGAACCTAAAGCTTCTGTGTGATGCTTCATCTGATCCAGTTGATGTCACTATGTATCATCAGATGATTGGGTCCTTGATGTACCTGACAAACATGAGACCCTATATTTTCTTTGCAGTGAACACATTAAGCCAGTTCCTGACGGATCTCGGAGGTGTTCACCTATTTGCTATCAATCATATTCTAAGGTACTTGAAGGGTACAATTGATTATGGGCTCAAGTATGATGCAAATCAAAAGTTTAACCTACAGGGTTATGTTGATTCAGATTGGGCAGGCAGTGTTGCAGATAGGAAGAGAACTTCTGGGTGTTGCTTCAGTATGGGATCAAGTGTGATCTCTTTGTTTAGCAGGAAGCAGTCCTGCGTAGCACTGAGTACAGCCAAAGCAGAGTATGTTGCATCTTGTTCGACTAGTTATGAGGCATTATGGCTAAGGAAGCTACTGTCTGCTTTATTTGATCTCTTGTTGGAGGCTACTGGTATCTTGTGTGACAACCAGAGCTGTGTGAAGCTATCTGAGAACCCGGTGTTCCACAGTAGGTCGAAACACATTGAGATCAAATATCACTATATCATGGATATGGTGCAGAGAGGAGTAGTGAAGCTCCTGTATGTCGCAACGGATGAGCAGGTTGCAGATGTGTTGACAAAGCCACTATCCAGAGTGAAGTTCGAGTACTTCAGAGAGAGGCTTGGTGTTCTTCAGATTGATGACACTTCAAGGAAGAAGTGATGGACACATTTGCAGGAGCCATTCCAAGCATGGTGAGAGGAGGATCCTTCCCATGGCTATGGATGTAAGTGCTGGATGATGAGCATCAGGACGATGCTCCAGTTACTGCTATGTATATGGGTCATGTTGGATGCTTGTTATGATCAGTTGGATCATGTATATGTATATGTATCATGTTGGATGCTTGTTATGATCAATTGGATCATGTATATGTATATGCATCATGTTGGATGCTTGGACCATGTATCTGTATATGTATCAGGTGGATACAATTGTATGATCAGGTAGATCATATATGATGATATGTATCAGGTAGATACTTGGTATGCATCAGGTGGATGCATTGTATGATCAAGATGATCATAGATGACGAGCTTCAGGATGGTGCTCCAGATGACATGCATTAGGACGATGTAGTGATGATGATCAGGATGATCATGTACATTAGGATGATGTATGGTGTGTATCAGGTTGATACTCTGTGGCCATGGACAGGTTGTGCAAGGGTAGCATGTAATAATTCCTGGAGATCTGGACAGGATGAAAAAGGCCTCAGATGCTCTTTAGAGATCTTGATTAGCAAGACACTCTTTTAAGGTTTTGCTAGACCACATGTAATAAGTCCTGGATATCTCAATAGGATGAAAAAGGCCTCAGATGCTCTTTAGAGATCTTGCTTGGCAAGACATTGTTTTAAGGTTTTGTGGGGACCACATGTAATAAGTCCTCGAGATCTAGACAGGATGAAAAAGGCCTCAGATGCTCTTTAGAGATCTTGCTTGGTAAGACACTATTTTAAGGTTTTGTGGTAGGGGTCACATGTAATAATTCCTGGAGATCTGGACAGGATGAAAAAGGTGTCAGATGCTCTTTAGAGATCTTTCTTGGAAAGACACTCTTTTAAGGTTTTGTGACAGTCACATGTAAAATATCTTGGGAGATTCGATAGGTTGAGATGTGTGCTCGTAAAATGCATGGGATGCTCTTTTGAGGTTTTGTTGACACACGTAATCAGTCCTGAGGATTCCATAGTATGGCAGTGATGATGAAGACCTACATGTGGTGGGCCTACATCCAGTATGAAAAATGATTGGCTCTATAGAACTTCCTATGACTAGTAGATCGGAGATTGATTGAGATAGCAGCAGCAGTGATGATGACGATGATTCGATGACGATGATCCAGTGATGATGATCCAGAGAAGAAGACTTGTGCTAGCAGATTTGTGTTGAGAAATAACTTCCTAGTTAAGATGAAGTGTTGATGTAATTATAACTTCGAAATGTATTTCACCTATGTATATTGTATTCCTATAGAGATGTTATTATTCCTCTATACACAAGTGTTTGTATTCCTATAGAGATGTTATTATTCCCCTATATGGAAGTGTCGTCATTTATATTGTAAGTGTCGTAACTTATACTTTATGGGTTATTAGACCACCTTGATGGGGTAGGCCCTGTATGAGTCATGTGGGTAAAAGGGTTATTAGACCACCCTATTGGGGGTCATCCCTGTCAGCATTATGTTATGTGGTTAAGTTGAGGCCGACCTAGTAAAGGTTATTAGGCAAGTAAAGTCAAGTATAAATAGAGTGCAGGAGGCACTCTATTTGATCATTCACTTTCTCTTTCACACACTCATTGGAGAGTGGCGCACTTGTGGAGGAGGAGAAGCTATTGCTAGGAGGACTATCTCTTATGCTTGGGTTGTATCATTGCTCTATCTATCTCTGAGGAAGTTGCGGGGTTTTTCACCTTCTTGGTTTTCCCCGGTGAAACTCTGTGTCTCTTGTGTGCTTGCATTATTGTGTCCATGATTGATATGATGTAGATATGTTGTAGATATGTTGTACGTGTTATTCTCTCAGTTAAGATCCTAGATCAGATTGAAATTTCTGAAAAACTAACACACAACCTGTCCACGGCCACAGAGTATCAACCTGATACTCACCATATATCATCCTGATGTACATGATCATCCTTATCATCATCATAGCATTGTCCTAATGCATATCATCCAGAGTATCATCCATATACTCATCACACATGATCATCATGATCATCGTCACTACATCATCCTGATGCATGTCATCCAGAGCATCATCCTGATACTCATCACACATGATCATCATGATCATCGTCACTGCATCATCCTGACCATCGTCACTGCATTGTCCTGATGCATGTCATCTAGAGCATCGTCCTAATACTCATCACACATTATCATCCTGATCATCGTCACTGCATCATTCTGATGCATTTCATCATACATGATCCAACTGATCATACAAATCATCCACTTGATGCAAATACATATACATGATCCAACTGATCATACAAAGCATCCACCTGATGCATATACATATACATGATCCAATTGATCATACAAAGCATCCAACTGATGCATATCCAAAGCAACAACTAGAGCATTTTCCTGATGCTCATCACACGACGCTTACATCCACAGCCATGGAAGGATCCTCCTTTCACCATGCTTGGATCCTCCTATCACAGATCTGTCCCATCACTTGTTCCTCAGAGTATATTCAATCTGAAGAACACCAAGCCTCTCTATGAAGTATTCAAACTTCACTCTGGCTAGTGGTTTCGTCAACGCATCTGCAATCTGCTCATCTGTCACAACATACAGAAGCTTCACTGCTCCTCTCTGCACCATATACCTTATATAGTGATATTTGATCTCGATGTGCTTCGACCTGTCATGGAACACCGGGTTCTCATACAACTTCACACAACTCTGGTTGTCACAAGAGATACCAGTAGCATCCAATGGGAGGTCAGTTAACTCAGACAGTAGCTTCCTAAGCCATACTACCTCACAACTAGCTGAACAAGCTGCAACATACTCTTCTTCGGCTGTACTCAGTGCTACGCAGGACTGCTTCCTGCTAAACCACGAGATCACACCTGATCCCATACTAAAGCACTGCCTGCCCAATCTGAATCAACATAACCCTCCAGGTTAAACTTTTGATTCACATCATACTTGAGCCCATAATCAACCGTACCCTTCAGCTACCTCTAAATATTCTTTACAGCAATTAGGTGAACACCTCTTGGATCCGTCGGGAACTGGCTCAATGTGTTCACCGCAAAGCAAATATCTGGTCTCGTGTTCGTTAGGTACATCAACGACCCAATCATCTGATGATACATCGTGACATCAACTGGACCAGATGAAGCATCACACAAAATCTTCAGGTTTGATGCCATAGGTGTGGACATCCCCTTGCATTCCATCATCCTAAACTGCTTCAGGATCTCTACTGCATACTTCCCTTGTCCAAGAAAGATCCCATCTGCACTCTGCCACACTTCCATACCTAGAAAGTAATGCATCATCCCCAAGTCCTTCATCTCGAACTCGTCAACAAGCTTCCTCTTCGTGTCAGCAATCAACCCATCCTCACCTATCACAAACAGGTCATCTACATACAGTACTAGTATCATAGGATTGCCTTCCTCAACCTTGTAGTAAAGGTTGGAATTTGTTTTACTCTTGGTAAAGCCCAAACTGGATAGAAAGTTTTCTATCCTACCATACCAAGTCCTAGGATATTTTTTCAAGCCATACAAGGCTTTCTTCAACCTGCACACATATGACTCCCTGTCATGTGTCTCAAAACCGAGTGGCTGCTACAAATACACTTTCTCTTCGAATACACCATTCAAGAAAGTTGTCTTGACATCCATCTGGTGTATCTTCCACTTCATCATTGCAGCCAGGGAAAGTACTGGGCTGATGGAAGTGTATCTGACTATAGATGCAAAAGTATCTTCATAATCTATCCCTTCTTTCTGGGAGAAGCCACGAGCTACAATCGTTGCTTTATATTTCTCTATGCTACCATCTACAACATGCTTGATCTTATAGATCCATTTGGAAGTCACAACAGACTTGTCTTCTGGTCTTGGGACCACATCCCAGACATCATTCTTCATGATCTACTAGCACTCCTCGATCATGGAATTCTTCCACTACTTCATCTCGGATCCTAGGAACTTCAGATTCTTCAATATCTTCAATAGATAGTTTTCTTTGAACTTCTTTGCTGGAACAAATGCTGTAGTCCTTCTTTTGTAGGTGATGGTACACGGTCTTTCCTACAAGACAAGTTCAATTGCATGATTAGAAACATCTTATATATTTCAGAACAAATTCTTACTCATAAAGACAAATGTCATACAGTCATGCAATTATCTTAGCCAATGCTTCAATACAACATTTATCCATATCCCCTAACTTTCTAGATGCCTTCCATCTCTACCAGAACATTTGTTAAGAGTGTGCACAACTCCCAACATGTTAGCAAAGAGGTTTCATTCTAGATAAGTAGCAATGGAATGTTCTACAATACCATAGGCCACTTACCCATTACTTGCATATTAGTAGTATCTTGTTCATTAATGCAACTTTTCTAATATGCATAATACATATCCTAAATCTAGGAACATAAGTATGTATATGACTGGACAACATTATTTAAGTAATCATATATACAAGAAATGACAATTCAAATACTTATCATTGTTTGGTTGTAGGGTGGACTCCATCTCAATCTTTGCTTCCTTGCAGGAAATTATGGAGTGTGCTCCCTCTTGATATTTGCTTCTTGGATTACCTATCCTTGAACTTATATTCATCCTAGACCATTATGCATGCTTAAGTGTGTACTAGTGTCATCATTGCGTTATCCTCAAGATCGCATACATAACCATACATACATTAGTATAATCTCAATACTATCAAAACATTATGATCCTAAATAAACTTAACATGTATGGTCATGATTATTTCACACACTGGTAATTTATCATAAGCATTAGTATTCAAGGTTTCAGGGAGGACTTCTATTACTCATGCATATTCTTATTTGACCATAGGACTCTTCTGGTTAGTCATATCATTAATCAAAGCAAGAAACATAATATGCATAATCCCATGATTACTCAAACTTATAACTTCATGAATAATCATCAATCATACAAAGCTATACTTATACAAGTGATCCTAACACAAGGTAGGATTCTAACTTGATATAGGAAAAACATACCTGGTTATCATGTTAGTTAGTTAGGTCTAGCATACCCACATAATGTCTTCTTGTTCCCTTCATTGGCTTTTGCTAGTAACCTGCATATATCATAGGTTAAGCATTATAGAACCAAATTATACATACCTCGTAAGTAGAGCTTCATGAGTCTTTGTCTTCATGTCACCATGGTCATATGTTCTTGATCTAGAACTTGATTTTTCTTTCTTGATGTACCTTACATGTTAGCTGATAACATCAACCTCATACAACATCATAGTGCATTAGTACAATCATAAATGTCATAACCCTAATCAAATGAATGTATTCTATCATTCACATGCATTCACACTTTTACTAGGGTGATAAGACAAGTCTAAAATTAATCAATATTGTACTAACCTTAATAGTATGAAGACAAACATATCATAACCTTAATCATGAACAGATTTCAAAACATACATGTATCTCCTCAAGTCATACCTATCAAGATTGCTTGTAGTCTTCTTATGTAAGGCCTTAGCATCATCTCCCTCTGGAACTGGAATCTCTTCACTTATGCAGGTGACCAAATCATCCTCTTCTAGGATTAACCCAATCCACTTTGATTTGTTGAAATTGGATCTGGAGCTAGATTAGGGTTTGTCAAAGAAACCTTAAAAATTCAAATTTTGAATTTCAAACTTATGAATGGATGGCAATATGTGCCTTGTTGAGCTGATCAAGTTGATATACTTCAATTTTGAAATCTCCAAAATTTGACCCCTCAAAATTGCCTTTGAAACTTCTGGATCTTCTAGACAGGATCCCTAAACTAGGGTTTGATAAAGCCCAGTATTCTCTGAGAGAGATTTATGCCAAGTGTCGCAACATGACCTGTTTATGGGATAAAATAGTATAGCGAACTTGTATGGAGTGCCACGTGTCACTGGTTTAATTTCGGCCTCTGAAAAGTGGACCTGTGAAAGTAAAGTCCGTGCACTACCTGCCACATTTTACTAAATTTCATTTGGATCTTCCTCGCCCAAGTTGTGACCTTTTCTCCTAGGTCACATGTTTATGACTGAGATCTCGAAGAGGCAGAAACCCAAACTTGTACAGATCATAAATCACAAAGTATAGCGAATTAGATGATGTCCTTCTAACAAGAGGTACATGGGGATGTTATCTACGACCTGTAAAATTTTCAGATCCTGAACCTTCACCAAAATAGATTTATTGCTAAAGTTCCACGATTACTGGTTTTTGCTATGTCAAGCCCTAGCTTACAATTTGTCGCAAGTGCAACAAGTCTCATAAATACCATACCATGCCTTCATTCAGGCTATCTCTGATACCATGTTATTTTTTCATTATTTAATTCATTCTGATCTAGGATCTTAACTAAAAGAACAACATGTACAACATATCCAACATAGGAGACAAGAGACAAGAGACACAAAACATTTCACCGGGGAAAACCAAGAAGGTGAAAAACCCCGCAACTTCCTTAGAGGTAGAATAAGCATCAATACAAGGATCACGATGATCAAACCCAAGAGATAGATACCTTCAACAGCATGCTCCTCCTCCACTTGTGCACACTCCTCCTCTCTCTCACTAATTCGAATGAAGTGAGTGAATAATAGAATGTGTAAAATGAGAGAGACACGCTCTCTAATTATACACTAACTTTCACTTGACCTTTACTCAACTAGGTCGGCCCCAACTTAACCACTTAACATAATGCTGACTAGGCTGACCCCTACTAGGGTGGTCTAATAACCCTTTGACCCACATGACTCACATAGGGCCGACCCCATCAAGGTGTTCTAATAACCCATCAAGTATAAGTTATGACACTTACAATATAACTTGCAGCACATGCAAGTACAACTGACGACACTTCCAATCAAAGGAATAATACATCTCCGTTAAAGATACAATAAAGTACAAATGTAATACATAGAAGAATATCTTCCGAAGTTACAAATAAATCAACAATTAATGAAATGATATTATTCTGACAAGATAGCTATTGAAGCAAGATCCCATAATTTACTCATTAAATGTAGGAGAACATGTCACATCCAAGCTTGTAAGTAAGTTAAACATGAAATATCTACAAGTTTATTTAAATATTTTTCTTGCCACAAAACCATGTTAATAACAAGGATTTAGGCCAAGAAAAAATTTTAAACCATGAGAATCCAATCGCATTCTTACATATTTATGTTTCTTCCTCCTTGTAATGATCAACACTCTAAAGTGTATTAAATATATTTCACGCCAAACTAAATACTATTTAGCACTTATTTTCCAATTGCAACAATGAGAAATCAATTTCTTGGATGATGCAAATGTTATGGAAAGAAAGGGACTTAACATCCTCACTCCAATGATGAGAATACTTCGCCAATGTCCCAAACACACTACATAGTTTTTCAATTTAATTTTTTAAATGGAAATGAATTCCATTAGCCTATGAGGAGTTGCACATCTCTCTAGGACTAAAGGAAAATATTGATTACTCACAGGGATGAGCCTATACAACTTTGAACCTACAAATTAGTAGATAATGACATAGGAACAACCACAAGATAAAGAGGATTTCATTGGTTTGGATGTAAGGAAGAATAAGGAAGAAGGAAATTTATATCCTTAAGAAGGAAAAATACTTTCACGCTAAGGTAGACTATGAATTATGTTGAAGAAAATATTATCCAAGAATACAAAATGGAAAAATCATTGGGTTCATGAGTTAGTGATCAAATAAATTGGTTTGGAGGCTAAAATTATTTTGGTTGGACACATAAAATATGCACAAAAATTCCTTGGATGCTAAATTTTGTCTTTCATTTGGAGAGGCTCTTCATTAAAATTGAAGAAAAAAAATGTGTGATGTTCATCTCTCTTGTATGGTCTTGAGTATGGATTTTGGATGTTAGTGATATTATTGTTCCAAGTAAACTAATACTTAGTACCAAAGGTGGTCTTTGGGTGCCATATGTTCTTATGAGGAAAACATGGCTAAAACTTCCTATTTGCCTTGAAACTCAACTAGAAGCCTTTAATTGATGAATGATGAGTTTAATAAGCGCATATGGCGTAAGAGACCATAACTAATCACTACAATATTATTGTCCCTTTCATATGCTCATATTACCACACTTGTTGTCGAGGTTTAGGTGCCAAATCATGCAACAGTGTAATGTGACATTGCATGTTTTCAAAGTATGATATTATGTTATTATATGTGGCATGATGTCACCAAGGTAGTTTCTAAAAACTCACTTGTATTTACCTTTAAACCCCATAATTATACCTTGTACCACATGTGTGTGTATCCCTTTATGAACCCTTGTTGGAACTAGAATCTATCAACCTAGGCACATAAATCCATGAATCATTAAATGTATCATTGCATTTTAAAATAAAACTTGATGTCATCATAATACATTCTCTTCCTCTTATTTACATATCCTTTGTGAAACACATGATATTAGTCACTTCAAAAGAATGTTTTCCTACAGCCATGTGAAAATGTGCTTTCCTATTCAACACTCTATAGTTTATGCAAATTTTCTTTTAACTATCTTGCTTTAATATTAGAAAAATCAAACAACCAATGGACTCAACCTAATGTGCCATTTGTCTAGAAACTCCAAAATACATTCATTTCTCTACCATTCTCTATTAATGGTTTGAAATAAGATCAAAACCATTGAACAATGTTATTCTAAGAGTTATATCGATCTTTATCATACCTAGGAATTAATGTAAAGGTATGTCAATAGATTACTTGAAATCGATTCCTTAAACACATATGAGTACTTTCCCAAGAAAAGATGTGTGTTCACTTGTATTTGTACCTTTTATAATCCTACTATCCATTCATTTCTATTAGTAGATATTAGTATATAAATTAATTTAATCAAACTAGGTAGAACTCGTTACATTCACCATGAGCAATGTAGTATTCATAGTATATAATATCAAATCCAATCATGAATGCAAAACTTGATAAACAAACTGTCATATACACAAGATGAATGTAATGTATTTGTATTGAAAATAAATCCAAGTATAATTTTTTATACAAAATGGAGCATCATTCCCAATATATATAATGGATTCTCATGCCCAAAAATGAAATAACGATAGTTCATGGACTGGACACAAATAAACATCTCGTGCCCAAAATGTGACATCATGTCTAATGTACATAGTGGGTGTCTCAATCACCCTCGCCACCCTTAGTAACCCTAGGCTCATCTCCAAAATCGATCTTCCTCCTTTTTGAGCTAGGGGATGCTTGGGCCTTTTTACGTCTAGGCGTAGAACGCCTCTCTAATATCTAAGAGGGAAACAACAACATATTATTTTTTCCCAAAATTCTATTAGTTAATACACTTAAAAAATAAAATTAGAATTCAAATCTTAAATAATCACAAGAAAGGAGACAGTAAACCGTGATGGGGTTCCTCACCTCCTCAATCCAATCCTCTCAACAATTCCTTCCTACCCAAAAATAAATTACAAAAAATTCAAAATGCATTATTTTATCAATTCCATTCATGCTTTATAAGATTTTAATGAACTGATAAATCTCACCATGAAGATCTAAGGAAATGCATCATATTTCTCTTCCTTGTGAGGAAGTGGAGAACTCAGTTGGACAAAATACTCTAAGGAAATTGTGGAGGAGGGGGTCAATGTAGGTACGGGGGAGGGGGAAGAGGTAGGTGCAATGGATGGATCAGCCAATGTAGGTGCATGGGATGGGAAAAAAGTAGGTGTAGCAACTGTAGATGAAACCATTGTAGATGTAGCTACAGTAGATGGAACACCAATCGCTACAATGGTGGGTGTAATGGGGGGAGGGTTGTGATGGCAGATTGGTGAAGGTTTGATAGGTGTGGGACTAAAAAAATGGGATGGGTGTCGATGGATATATAGCCCCACTATTTTTACAATGGATGGAAGCACCGTAGTGGGGGGAATGGGTATGTCAATCACTGGGGAAGGGTTCCCAGTCACCATACTCGGCATGAACGATGGAAATAGTGGACTGGGTGGATGATGGGAAGGCATGGATGGATATGGTTATGCTATGGTGAATTATGGAACCTACATAAACATATGACATACGTTTGATTAGTACAAAAACATGTAAATTAACCATACCAAGATAGTTAGATATAACGGTTACTTTTTTCTTCTCTTATTAATCTAAAACTTATTTTAATACAATTTAAATTCTAATTAATTTTAATTATTCCCCAATTTGACCCATTTACCTTAGATATTATTCTTTAAAATAACTTTAACAATACTCCATAAGTTTCAATATATAATTTAACCCTGCTCATCTTCAATATAATTTTCTACTCCATTGATCTCAATAAATTAAAAAAAAATGATTGGTTGATTTTTCTTTATTGAGATCAACGGAGTAGAAAAATTTCTCATCATGGACCTCTATTCATATATTCCCAACAATTGACCATGGGAATGGTCAATAGAGGCAATGATGCTATTAAGGAATGTGGCTAAGGATAGTCTTGATGGTTCCCTTATGGTTCTGAGCTCTTGAACCAAGTTTCTCGGTTGGCTTAAATGTTGCTTAATATGGGCTTATGTGTTTGGGCTCTCCTCAAGGTTAATGTTTTTTTTGTAAATTTGGTTCAAGGTTTCCTGCTATTGTAATGAAAGATAAACAATCTGCATGTGTAAAAACAATATTTGTTTTATTAAAGCACAAGCATACAAAAGAAAAATATGAAGGAATACCTAGATGGAGGAGTGGAAATTTACATATGTGAGGTTGGAATGATGAATATGCACTCGTGTTTTCAATCCAATCTCCCAATCACCGTGGAAATGACGGTAAATGGGGAGAAATGGGCCAATGGGTCCTTTATTTTTTCATTTACAGAAGAACGCATGCATGTTTAGGAATGTGTGTGCATTCTTATCCACATATCATGTAGGTTCAACAATTTCCAAACTAGAAACATGCACATGTTTTTGTTAGAGCCCATGCACTTTTAAAAATTGCAGCTAGCACGCTCCCATTGCAATGAAATTGAGCACCAACTTCAAGCGGACACCCTAAACTTATCTGTATTAATTCACCAGGAACAAATCATTTCAAATCTTTTCAAGAATACTTGTTTCTGTTCTCTTCTCCACGCGCTAATATGCATGGATAGCAATCTATAATGTTGATCCATGTATGTCTTTGTCATCTTATGGATTTTGTCAAACTCTATTATGAATCCTCTTAAGAAGACAACTCTAACTCGATTCTACTTACGGTGACTCCTTCTATCTTGATTTTGCTTATGGAAGCTCTTCCTACTTAAGAAACGACTTTTTTCCACTAAAAGATTCAAACTTTCTTCTTTTGATGGTGGTAGAAACAAATTTAATCTCTAACTATTCTCTAACTATTGCCTCTTTGATGGCGATTTGTAAAACCCTTTTGGTATCTTCTTCATCAAAACAAATTTTTCTTTATTTTATTTTTTTAATCATTAACTATACTTTAGAAGAAGCTTTACTTTATCCTCCTATCCATGATCACATCAATTCTATGAATCACTCTTCGACTAGTTCCTTGGAATGCTTCTACTACAATTCTCCCACAGTCACAAACTCGTGTTAAATAAATGTCACTGCGGAAGATATTCTAAATGTACTTGGCTATCGTATTATTGTATTCCTCCTTCAGGAGATTTCATTGATGCAATTGATAATGTAAGATTCATTGAAAGATTCAATGTAAACCCTAGGACTTGTGTCGGCCTAGAAGAATCCAGAAATTATATTATATTATGTAATTGATAAGTTGGCCCAATCAGTTAGGTCAAGTCGGCCTTGTTGGGAAAAAGTCACCTCAACGGAAGAATATAAATAAGATGTTGAGTTGCTCATTTGTATCATCATCTCACTCACTCAAGTTCGCATAGGAGAGAGAATAGTTCACATAAGTGAAGGAGAGAAGTTGTTTTTGTCTTGGGGTTTTATCTTATACTTGATGAATTCTATATTGAAGAAGTTTTGTGAGGGTTTTCCCCCTTGTAGTTTCCCCAAGAGAAATTTTGTATTCTTTGTGTTTCTTGTTATTGTCTTTCTTTCAGTGAGTATATTGTTTGACGTTATTATGCTAAACAAGTAAAAACTTAACATGGTTTCAGAGAAGGCTTGAAAGAAAACATTGTGCAGCCACTGCAAATGGAAAAACTAGGGCTTCTTATTCTAGGATCTCTCTCCACAGTTAAGCTAAAAGGGAGCATCTAACTCACCTCACTAGGGCGCATCTTTCTTTTGAATTGGAATTCAATTCCAAGAATTTTCATTTTAGGGTCCACCACTACAGCTCGGAGAACTAGGGCATCAAGTTTTTGGAAGATTTGCTCACATATTTGGGAGAAAGAGTATTTTTCTCAACTCACCTTGAGGAGGCGCATCTTTTCATCCAGTTAGTTCTCTAAGATCCTGAAGTTGAAAAATTAGGTTTTCTTTGTCAAACCCTAAGTCAAGGTAGAAGCAGTTTTTAAAAGGACAAATTTACTGGTAAGTACTATCTACATTCTATTTCCATTTGAGGTTCTCATATTATCAAAATGAAAAACACTACCAAGGTTGATGAGAACTTCAGGGCATGGAAATACAGATTCATGCTCATTCTTGAAGAAGATGACCTAAAAGGCTTTGTAAAAGAATAAGTTGCAGAACCATAAGGAAATGAGGCCAGAGCAAGGTGCAAGAAGAATATGATCAAGGCTAAGAGGATCATAACTCAATCTATCAAAGATCACTTGATTCCTCAAGTGTCCTCAAAGAAGACTCCAAAAGAAATGTTTGATGATTTAACCAATCTGTTTGAAGGAAAGAACACTAATAGGAAGATGAACTTGAGAAATCAACTCAAGGGTGCAAAGATCCAGAAGTCTAAGACTATGCATTCATATTTCTCCATAGTATCTCAGATCAAAGAACAATTAGAATCCATTGGATACATGGTAGAAGAAGATGAAGTTGTAATGACCACTCAGAATGGTATTCCTAGAGATTGGGAACCTTTAGTTCGTGGCATATGCTCTAGGAAAAGATTAATCAAGTTTGGAAAAATATGGGAAGAGTGTGTTCAAGAAGAAGAAAGAATAGATGTAAGATAAGAGAAACTAAATGATAATGAATATCGAGCTTTGACAACTCATGCCAAAGGAGGAAGAAAAAAAAGGAATGATGTACGTACTCATGACCACTCTCCCAGAAGACCTCAAATATATCAAAGGAAGAAGAGGGTCAAGCAATACTTCTCCTCCTTTGAATGTTTCTCTTGTCACAATATGGGACACATTGCAAGAAATTGTCCTCTCAAATATGGAAAATTCAAGAAGCAAAAGAAAAGATTCCATGCTCATGCAGCTAAAGATAGTGAACATGATGATGAAATCAAAACCAGATAAGACAAAGATTCCAGTGAAGAATATTTTCTAATCTCAACCCTCACTGATTCAGTATCTCATGGAAGTGACACTTGGCTAGTGGAAAATGGAGCTTCCAAACACATGACAGGATACAAAGACTCTCTTTCACATCTCATGCAGAAATATTCTCCACACAAAGTAAATATTGGAGATTATTACCAATATACTATCAAAGGAATGGGAGAGGCTACTTACAAATTGGACTCTAGAAAGTACATGAACATGAAGGAATTCCTATATGTTCTAGGTTTGAAAAAGAACCTTATTTCTATCTCAAAATTAGATAAGAAAGGTCTTAGTGTTGCATTTGTAGATGGTGAAGTTCTTATGTGGCCAAAGGGGAAGACAATCAATTATGCAATTGTTATTGGAGTTGAAGAAGGAGGACTCTATAAACTCAAGGGTCATGCGAATTCAGCACTAATGGATAGTACCATGAGCCCCTGTGAATTATGGCATATAATACTAGATCATGTACACTACAAAGATTTACCAATAGTGGTGACTCAATTACCAGAAATCTAGGTTGATCATGGAGGAGTGTGAAAAGGATGTGCACAAGGAAAAAGTACAAAGAACCCATTTCCAAGCAGCGATAGCAAAGAAAAAGGAATATTGGACATTATTCACTCCGACATTTGTGGACCTATGACAACCACTTCATTAAGTGGTTATATTTATTATGCTTCCTTTATTGATAACTATTCCCATAAAACATGGACTTATTTTCTAAAGAATAAAAGTGAAGTATTTGAAAAGTTTAAAGAGTTTAAGGCTCTTGTAGAAAACCTCTCTAAAAAGAAGATCAAGATACTAAGGACATATAATGGAGGGGAATACACTTCAGGTGATTTCAAATAATTCTGTAAACAGACAGGGATTAAGAGGGAGCTTACCATTCCCTATAATCCACAAAAAAATGGTGTAGATGAGAGGAAGAACATATATATCATGGAAGCAGTGAAGGCCATGATACATGATCAAGACCTACCCATGCATCTATGGACTGAAGCAGCTAGAACCGTGGTCTTTGTACCGAATCAAATCTCTCACAATGCCCTTGGAAATAAGACCCCAGAAGAGATGTTTACCGGTATAAAGCCTGAAGTCAATCATCTAAAGATATTTGGGTGTCCAGTATTTATCACATTCCAAAAGAGAAGAGAACAAAGTTGGAACCTTCAGGAAGAAAGGGAATATTTGTGGGTTACAGTGAGCAATCAAAGTCTTATCATATCTACATCCCAGGACACCGCTAAATTGAACTTAGTAGAGATGCTACATTTGATGAAGATATAACTTTCAACAAATCTAAGAAGACTCATGAGGATCAAGAGGAGCTTGAAGCTCCTAGAGTTACAGAAAATAATAATGCACCCGACACGAATATTGAAGAAGAACATATTCCAGGGGATCATGACATGACAGAACCTCAGAGACCTGAGGAGACATCTCATGAGGTAAATCCATGGAAGAGAATACTAGCTTGGGCACAAGAAATAATCCAAGATGCAGGAAAATATGGTGCCCCAAAAGGAACCAGTAGAGAAATCAAGAGACCAAGGCCATATTCTAGTTATGTAGCCTTGATCTGTAACCTTGTTGAAGAAGAACCCACATGTTTCAAAGATGCGGAAAAGAAGAAGGAATGATTGGATGATATGAATGAAGAATACCAGTCCATAATAAAGAATGATGTTTGGGATGTGGTACCAAGAAGGAAGGACAATTCAATAGTTTCATCAAAAAGGATTTTCAAAACAAAACATTTGGAAGATGGAAGAATTGAGAAGTACAAGGAAAGGTTCGTAGCTCGGGGGTTCTCTCAAAAAGGAAGGAATTGATTACAAAGAGACTTTTTCTCCTGTGGCTATATATACCTCAATTAGAACCATCCTTTCCTTGGAAGCTAAGATGAAATGGAAGTTACATCAGATGGATGTAAAGACAACTTTCCTAAATGTAAAAATAGAAGAGGAAGTATATATCAAGCATCCATAAGGATTTGAAATAGATGATAGAAAATCACATGTATGCAAACTAAATAAAGCACTATATGGGTTGAAGCAAGCACCCGGAGCATGGTATGGAAGAATTGATGGTTTCCTGGTGAGCTTGGGCTTTCCAAGATTAAAGCAGATTCTAACATTTATTATAAGGTCATAGATGATGAACCTATGATATTTCTATTGTATGTGGATGATTTATTTCTTACAGGAGAAGAAAATCCCATCATTGAATGTAAGAAGAAGCTTGCTGCAGAATTTGAGATGAAATACCTTGGGATGATGCACTATTTTCTAGGTCTGGAAGAATGGCAGTTTCGAGATGAGATTTTACTAAATCAAGTAAAATAAACTGTTGAGATTCTAAAAATATTTGGGATGTTGGATTGTAAGTCCATGACTAGTCTGATGGTGACAAACTTGAATATCTTGAATGATGCTTCATCAAAGACAGTAGATGTTATGTTGTACAGACAGATTATTGGCTCATTGATGTATTTGACTAATACTAGACTAGATATATGTTTTGTTGTGAACACCTTGATCCAGACATGGTAGATCCTAGACATGTACACCTAATTGCAGGAGCCTAGACATGCACACCTAATTGCAGGAGCCTAGACATGTACACCTAATTGCAACAAAACATGTGATGAGGTACCTAAAAGGAACATTGGACTATGGACTCATATCTGCATGAGATAGTGAGTTCAGATTGTAGGGATACACATGCCTAGATTGGGTTGTAAGTGCCGAAGATAGAAAAAGAACTTCATGATGTTGTTTTAGTTTGAGATCAGGCATGATCTCATGGCTCACTAGAAAGCAACCTCATGTTTCTCTCAGTACAGCAGAAGTTGAATACATCATAGCATGTTCATCTTGTTGCGAAGTAGTTTGGATTTGCAAGATGTTGGCTTGATTGTTTGATGCAGAGATAGATGTGACTGTGTTCTATGTGACAATCATATTTGTATCAGTATGTCAGAGAATCCAGTGTTCCATGATAGATCGAAGCATATTGAGATCAAGTATCCCTATATCCGGGATATGGTGCAGAAGGGAGTTGTAAATCTCAAGTATGTTCCCACAGAGAAACAAGTCGCTGATGTGTTGACTAAGCCTATGTCTCGCATAAAGTTTGAATACTTTTGAGACAATCTTTGTGTGTTACGAAAGGACCTCCCTTGAAAGAGGGAGTGATGATGATGACTTGTTTGATAGGAGCTCCTTCAAAAGAAGGAGTGGGGTCCAAAAGGATCACCCTCGAAAGAGGGAGTAGTTTCCTAGAGCCTTGGTATGGAAGTTTAGTCTAGGATTGGTACGTCATACTAACAAGGCTTGGTTGATCCGAAAGTAATGGTATGTCAACACTGGCTATATCCTAAGGGGATTGGTATGTATGGCTAGGCTTGTTTGGTCTGAAAGGATTAGTAAGCTAGACAAGACCTGTTTGATCCCTGGGTAGATTACGATTTCTGACTAGGCTTGTTTGGTCCAAAAATATTAGTAAGTCAGCATCGTCTACCAGAGTTCCCACCACAATGCATATTCCAAATGTTGATGTTGTTCCAGCATTCACATGCTGATGGTTGTTCCAACATTCACATGCTGATGGTTGTTCCAACATTTACGTACTGATGGTTGATGTTGTTCCAGCATTCACATGTTGATGGTTGTTCCAGCATTCACATGCTGATGGTTGTTCCAACATTCACATGTTGATGACTGATGTTGTTGTTCCAGTACTTGTTTACTGATGATTGATGTTGTTGTTCCAGTACTTTCTTACTGATGATTGATGTTGTTGTTCCAGTATTTACTTACTGATGATTGATGTTGTTGTTCCAGTATTTACTTATTGATGATTGATGTTGTTGTTCCAGTATTTTATTACTGATGATTGATGTTGTTATTCCAGTATTCACTTATTGATGATTAATGATGTTGTTCCAGTATTCATATATTGATGATGATGATGTTGTTCCAACAATTTCTTGCTGACGATGATGATGTTGATGTTCCAACAATTTCTTGTTGACGATGATGATATTGATGTTCTAGTAATTTCTTATTGACGATGACGATATTGGTGTTCCAGCAATTTCTTGTTGACGATGATGATGTTGATATTCCATCAATTTCTGGCTGATGATGATGATGTTGATGTTCCATCAATTTCTTGCTGACGATGATGATGTTGATGTTCCAGCAATTTCTTGTTAACGATGATTGTGACAATCTGCAAGGGATCTAACAACTGTAACAAACTCACAATCAAAATCTCAAGAATGTTTCAAAGAAGAAGAGAAGCAAGCACTCAATAATCACTCATAAACACAGAATAATGAACAATAACAGTATCATACAATGACTAATGAATGTAAAGAATGTGTTTACAATAATTGTGATGTGGCATCATATAGGATTTGAATTAGCCAAGTAGGGAATTTGAATATGAGCTCAAAGTCTGGCTTGGATAATAATGGAGACATCATCCAGTCAGTAGTATTAGTCATAAATGGTAATAGTCAGTCATGTGTGTCTAACTGAGTCTAACAGAACCATCTAGGCATAAATCAGGGAATGGAGACTCCAAGGGGGGAGCATGAGGCTGTTGAATAGTCAAGTGGAACTCCAGAACTAGCTGACTAGAATCTACAAGCAGTCAGCATGAGCAATCAGTGGAAGAACTACTCAATCCATGCACTAACTGAGTGATAACTCCTGGTAAGTGAAGAAGGGTGCTCTAACTGAGTGATAATTGAAGGTAAGTGAGAAAAGGCACACTAACTGAGTGTGGTAGGTGAGAAAGGTGCACTTTCCATGCAGAGAGTCAAGAAGGGCGCATTAGGTAGGTAGGAGGCCAAGTGGGGGCTAAAGACAGGCTCTACGGAGCAATAAGTGAGCTCTAGGTGCTGGGGAGACCACCATGATGATGACTGGATGCATGCAGTGGCATGCAAATGCCTGCAACATGCAAAATATAAAAATTATAGTGTGAATATTCCAACACCCCCCCGCAAGCTATACTATGAGGAAATAACTGAAAACAGTACGATAGGGCCCTGGTGACTAAGACCAAAAGTCACCCCCCGTACAATCAATCTAAATAAACTAAGTGAGGAAAGAGGGAAAACCTAGTGGGAAGAAAGCCCTCCCTCAAAATAGATTGAGGGTGCTAATGAAGCATATCATCTCTCACTCCAAGAAGTGATCTAAGGTAAGTAAACCTCTTCACCGTGAAGGTATTGGTGAAGATATCTGCAATATTCTCTTCCGTCGGAAGGTAGAGTAGTGAAATTATCTGATCATGCACTAATCCTTTGATGTAATGCATGTGTATCTGACTGTGTTTGGTTCTCTGTCTCGGAACCAGATCTATGGAAATCTTGATGGCACTCTGATTGTCACAATAGATGATAAGTGGAGTACTGAACATAATCCCAAACTTTGATAAGATGCCTCTCATCCAAATGCACCGTGTGGCTGCATTTATTGCACCTCTTTACTTGGCCTCTACTGAAGAAAGAGCTAAAGTAGTATGCTTTTTGCTCGACCAACATATAGGTCTAGATCCAATCATGAAGACAAAACCAAATGTAGAATTACGATCTGACCTATCTCCAACCCAATAAGAATCAGTATATCCAACTAGGTTCAAAGGACACCCAGTTGAGTAGTGAATGTCATGAGTCTTGGTACCTTGCACATAGTGCAAAATCCTCTTCGTTTCCTTCCAGTGAAGCTCATGAGGCTCCTAGATGTAGATGGAGATAGCACTAACTGCATAGGATAGATCAGGCCGAGTGTGTGTAAGAAACAAAATTCTACCAATCAATTGTCGATACAAAGTACAATCTACCAAAGGTGTAGAAGATCCATCCTCAAGGCTGATCCCTGGAAGAAACGGGAATGCAACTGGTTTTCATTCGCTCATGTGGAACCTACCAAGCAAATCTGAAGCATACTTGGATTGAGAAACTTTGATTCCCGAATCACTCTGAGTGACTTCAAGACCAAGAAATTGTTTCAACAATCCCATATCTGACATGGAGAAGGAGTTGTGCAAAGAAGATTTTATAGATCCAATACATGAAAAACTGCTCCCTGTAATCAACAAATCATCAACATAAAGTATAATGAGAAGTAAGGAGTTACCATCATGTATCATGTAGGCATTTGAATCTGATTTGCACCTCTAAAAGTCTTCTGAAAGCAAGAAGGAATCCATCTTGGCATACCAAGCTCGGGGAGCTTGCTTAAGCCCATACAAGGATTTCTTCAATCTACAAACAAGTGAAGAATCATCAATATAACCTTCAAGTTGCTTCATGTAAATCTCCTCCTCTAGATCTCCATGAAGGAAAGCACTCTTGACATCCATATGATGCACTTCCCATTGTTTGGATGCAGCAAGGGCAAGAACAAGATGAATGGAATGCATCTTAGAAACAAGAGCGAATGTCTCAGAATAGTCAATCCCATGAACTTGGGAGAAACCTCTTGCAACCAATCTAACCTTGTAATTGTGGGAGGCTCCATATGAATCCATCTTAGTTCTGTAGATCCACTTGCATTGAACAAGTTTCCTTCCAGGTGGGAGAGAAACAAGCTCCCATGTCTCATTTCTTTGAAGAGATTGGTACTCTTCTTCCATAGCAGCTACCCATCTTGGATCTTGGGAGGCTTCAAAGTTTGTATTTTGATCATATCCAATCATAAGAAAACATCTCTCAGCTAGAAATGGATCTGAGGGAGAGAGTGTAGTTCTTGTATCATGAAGATCATATCTATCTTTGACAAGATCAATGGTGGAGATAGGAGCTGTGGTGGCCCATGTATCAATAGGAGATGAAACCTTAGGTGCTATATCTTCAGGTTCTCGTGGATCTGTATCTAGCATTCGCACTTCTTCAAAAGTTTTCTTTTTCTTCATCTTCTTTGTGGATCTTTTCCCTTTAAGCAACCTTTGCAGGTACCATGATCAAAATTATCATCTGGAAGGCCTTCAACCACACCTTGAGCTTGCATGTCCTGCAAATGCTTGTAGTTGAGATGTCCAAATCTCTCATGCCACAATCTGCTTTCTTCATTGGCATGAGTATGGAGAGTAGATGGCTTGGAGAGCGGTAAGAAGTGTGAAAACTCATAGAGTTTTGAAACATGATTTGCAACTCCTTTTGCAATGATTTCCCCTGAAACCATGTGTTGTATCTCGACTTCATTTGGAGAAAATATCACTCTTTTGGGCTCTCCAATATGAGTGATTTGATACATTGAAAGTAAATTTGTTGCAAGAGAAGGAACATAAAGCACATCAGAAAAGTAACCATAGTCAAGATTGTTTCTTCCAATCCCATGAGAGGAGACTTCTGTATCATTTCCCAATTTGATGGAAGGGCCAACTAAACTTTCGAAACTGGAGAAGAGATCTTTGGAGGAATATATGTGTCTTGTAGCTCCTGAATCTATGATGAAAGACGAATTTGTTGATGCACTTTCCATGAGGGCATGACATCTTTCTTTGTCTTCAAATCTAGAAGGTTCAGTATCAGTATCTTTCTTCTTTGCACATGTAGGTACAAGAATATTGTTCTTCTCAAGTAACCGAGCCATCAAATCTATAGTCTTCTTCATGCAAGTACTCTCAGGATGGAAACCTCTATGAAAATATGTGCACTTGGATCTTCCCTTCTAAGAATGATTGGTCTTCCTTTGTTTCAAAACCCCATCTTACTGATGTGGAATATCTGTAGGCTTTGTATCATTCGATCTCTTATCAGAAATATTTTGCTTTCCTTTACCATTCGCCCTTTTGGCCTCAGTAGCTTTAAGGGATGAATCCAACTTGGGTTTGATCATTCCCATCGATATTAACTTCTCTTCCTCCTGAGTAAGAGATTGGATGATTTCATCAAGTGAGGGAAACTTCCATTTTGGAATCAACATCTTAGCTGACTGGAAAGTAGAGAGAAAAACTGAGAAGTTTGGCCCCAACTTTGAGAGAATGGCAAGAATAAGTTGCTTGTCTTCTTTCACTATCTCGTATCTTTTCAACTGTGATATCAAGATTTTGAACTTGGTGAGGAAGGAAATTATAGATTCGAATCTATCAAGACTCAAACATATGATTTCATTCTCCAATTTGTGTCCTTTCATATCATATTTCTGTCCAAAAAGGGATTCAAGCTTGTCCCAAACCTCTTTAGCAGATGTAAGATCGATGACATGGAAGTGAAGATCTTCATAAATTGAGAGAAGGAGGAGACCAACTGCTTCATCAAGCCTATCCAAGTACTTGGACTTTTCAACTGCACTGAGAGGTTCTACCATCGTTCCGTTGAGTATTCGGGTGAAGCTCTTGGTTCTCATGAAGAGAGCCATATTAGCTTCCCACTCAACATAGTTGGAAGATGTGAGCATAAGATCCATCTAAATAGAGAAGGTCGTAAAGTTGAACAAGAATTCGAATAGGTGAATAAACCTGCAAAACAAGAGAAGTTTTTGCTGATGGAGAATGCTACACTTTGACTTAACACTACCTTTTGAACACTGAGCACATTGACTAAGTCCTTCACACCTGGATAGACCTCACTAGATTTATCCAATGAATTCAAGTAATAGCACCAGAATTTGCTGTGGAAACTCACGCTTCTGGTGCTCAAGTGAAAGATAGCTTCTCAAAGAAATGTTGCAACTGCTGCAATGGATGCAATTCGAATAGTTGCTTCTTGCTCGGATACCATGTGATAATCTGTAATGGATCTAGCAACTGTAGAAAACTCACAATCAAACTCTCAAGAATGTTGCAAAGAAGAAGAGAATCTTGCACTCAATAATCACTCATAAACACAGAATAATGAATAATAACAGTATCATACAATGAATAATGAAGGTAAACAATGTGTTTACAATAACTGTGATGTAGCATCATATAGGATTCGAATTAGCCAAGTAGGGCATTCGAATATGAGCTGAAAGTCTAGCTTGGATAATAATGGAGACATCATCCAGTTAGTATTATTAGTCATAAATGGTAATAATCATTCAAGTGTGTCTAACTGAGTCTAACAGAACCATCTAGGAATAATTCAGGGAATGGAGACTCCAAGGGGGGCACATGAGGGTGTTGAATAGTCAAGTGGAACTCCATAACTAGCTAAATAGAAGCTATAAGCAGTCGGCATGAGAAATCAGTGGAAGAACTACTCAATCCAATGCACTAACTGGGTGATAACTCCTGGTAGGTGAAGAAGGGCGCTCTAACTGAGTCATAACTTAATGTAGGTGAGCAAAGGCACACTAACTGAGTGTGGTAGGTGAGAAAGGCACACTTTCCATGCAGAACAGTCAAGAAGGGTGCATCGGGTAGGTAGGAGTCCAAGTGGGGGCTAAAGATAGGCTCTGGGGAGCTAATAGTGAGCTCTAGGTGCTGGGGAGACCACCATGATGATGATTGGATGCACGCAGTGGCATGCAAATGCATGCAGCATGCAAAATATAAAAATGATGGTGTGAATATTCAAACAATGATGATGTTGATGTTCCAGCAATTCTTGTTGACGATGATGATGATATTCCAGCAGTTGTTGATGATGATGATGTTCCAACAGTTCCATGTTGCTGATGATGATGTTGATGTTTCCCCATACATATGATGATCTTCCAAAAACTTCCTACGACATATAGAGTTTCACCAGTCAGTTGGACAGTTGTTGATGTTGATGATGTTTCCCGCAGAATACATTCCTAGTTAAGAGGGAGTGTTAAAGAAATGTAACTATGGAAGATATTCTAAATGTACTTGTGTATTTTATTATTGTATTCCTCCTTCAAGATATTTCATTGATGTAATTTATAATGTAAGAGTCATTGAAAGAGTCAATGAAATCCCTATGACTTGTGTCGGCCTAGAAGAATCCAGAAAAGAATATTATATTATGTAATTGACAAGTCAACCCAGTCAGTTAGGTCAAGTCAGCCCTGTTGGGAAAAAGCCACCTAGACGTAAGAATATAAATAATAGGTTGAGTTGCTCATTTGTATCACTCATTTCACTCACTCAAATTCGCATAGCAGAGAGAGAAGTTCGCACAAGTGAAGGAGATAAGTTATTTTTGTATTGGGGTTTTATCTTGTACTTGGTGAATTCTATATTGAGGAATTTTTTCCGAGATTTTCTCCCTTCTCACTTCCCCAAGATAAAAATTTTGTTCTTTGTGTCTGACGTGCTTGTCTTTCTTTCAGTGAGTATATTGTTTAATGTTATTATGCTAAACAAGTAAAATCTTAACAACTCGAAGGTTCTTTCTAAATATGTCCATTGTCACAAAATTGATGGCTCTTTCTAAATATGCCCATGGTCACAAAATGGTGGCTTATTTAATTGGAAATATTACCTATGACCTTGACCCCGACAGCTTGTTTACACACTAACAGTAGCAGTAGAGTGGAAATTACAACCTTATCCTTGACAACGGTACCACAAACCAATGCACCAAACATTTTTGCATAAACAA
Source organism: Larix kaempferi (assembly GCA_027924585.1). Taxonomy (NCBI): domain Eukaryota; kingdom Viridiplantae; phylum Streptophyta; class Pinopsida; order Pinales; family Pinaceae; genus Larix; species Larix kaempferi. Next base: position 4,567,830 of record BSBM01001243.1, on the reverse strand, counting down.
AAGTGCCCAGCTTTCGTTAGGAGTACCATTGGCCAACTTTAGGCTACGTCGTATATGTGACACCAGTTGTTTTCCCTATTCTCTAAGAAGGGGAGTAGAACTTACAACCTCAGTCCTGACAACAATATCACAAGACAATGCACCAAACTCTTCTTAAACAAAAGTGCCCAAATATTGTTAAGGGCACTACTAGCCAACTGTAGGCTATGTGCAACTGAGGAAACTCTTAAATTATCATGATCAATATGGCGATGGTTATTATATCTCTTCAATTCAAAAATCCCATGTTTTATCTTCTCGGTGAGACAACACTCTTTCTTCTTCACAAGAGCTTGGCTTACCCTAGCAATTTTTCTTCACCTTCATGGAAAACCTTTATCAGTCAAAAAATTCTACCTTGCTTCTGCATTCTTGTGTGTGATCACATTCTCTCCCGATGAAGTCCTCAACATCTTCTCACCATAGCTCTATTACCAAGTGATATTTACACAAACTTGTGTCGATAAAAATACACTGAACTTAGAATGTGAAAGTGTTGATTCATTATTTCCTTAAATAATGCATTAGCATAAAATTTTATTTGCATTATATAACCTAATATTTTAAATATAAATATTAAGAATGCATTATATAACTTGATATTTTAAATATAATTACCATTATCTTAATCTCAATAATCCTTCCATTTTAATAAAGCTAGAACATGTTTTATTAATCTATTTTAAGAAAATCAGTGTACTTTCTAATTATCGTTGGTAATTTATTCATTTATATTGTTATCAAAATTTAATAACTCCTTGAAAATATTTTATTTTTTATTTTGTGAAGAATTCCATGAAAATTTCCCATAATTTTCTTCCTTAAAAGTATGACCAAAGGGAAAAAATTTTTGCCAAAAGTGACCATGAAAATTTGATATTTTAATCATTGGATTTTCCTGTAGTGGTAGATAATTTTGCTGGCTCTCTTGAATGTATATCTGGCTCGCTTTATTGCTGAAAATGTTTGAGAATTTCCGGGCTCGCTTGAATTGTGCTTGATATTTCTCTTTGCAATAGTAATGCTGGATCCTCATAGTGATATTGGTCGCCCTGTTATTTGGCCTGCTATTTTCTCTATCAATTTTTTTCTCTCTTTTTTTTTTCATTTTTGTTTTCAGTGGTGAGCTCTAAGTATGGGTGCCTAATGAGGGTAGCTAGATTGGGAGCTTTACTTTAATTATCAAACTAGGGGACGTACAAACTTTAGAGGCACTGGCACTATATGTGCTCTTGTAGGATAGTCTTTGTTGAAGTTAGGTGTTTGTATCAAAGTTCTTAAAGAGCTGCCTAAGGAAGATTAAATGAACTGTAAACAGAGTTGTTAATCTATGGAAGAGAAATTCCTATGCTAATAAATCAAATACTGAAAGCAGGAAATCTATGGATAAGAATTTGAATGCAAGAAATAGTCAATCTAATTTTAAGAATTAATTTGCTAAAAACAATAAAAATTATACTATGAAATTGAATGTTGAAATTATAACAGATCTATTCTAAAGAAATGAAAGCTTGACCTTTAATATTACTGTAAATTGAATGCAAAAAACTCAAAGTCTAATCTAACATAATCTAAAGCTAAATTTAAATTCAGAATACCATTATCTAATGCTGCAATCTTTAATCAAATCATGTAACCAATAAATACTGAAAGGAATCGATCTCTATAAGCAGTTCTAATAATGAAACGAATACATAGGCTGAAGATCTAGATTGCTGCTTCAGAAATACATGCAAGTACATAGAGAAATGGGTGTTTAATTATGCCTCAACGGAATGCTGCTACAGGACTATAGACACAGCATTATCATACTACGGAATGTGCTGTAATGAACTACAGAATCAGAAGTGATCAACCACTACAGAATTTAAATTGTGTTATTTAGATGCTATTTAGAATACTCTCATCTACAATATAAATTCAATCAATGCACAACATATAATGATAAATACCTATACTGCAATATCTCCTGACTTACGTGTTGGAGGGGCCCTCTCCAACCCGTACTCAGGAGTGAAAAGAACTTATAAACACTGAATCGTAGATATCATCAAGTCTTTATTTAAAATATAAACTTCATCGGTTAAAAACCAGGTCTGTAACACAACTGTCTTGATAGTCTGAAACTGAAACAATAATTCTTCAAAATAGCATCCAGGGCCTCTCGCTACCCTAGACGTCCATATTTATAAAATCCTAATGCTTAACCTAACAAAAATGTCTAACTGCCGATTATCTTTTGAACAGGAGTTCGTTCTCTATAGATTAGGAAAAAGGCGCTGAGTTTGGTGATGTTCTTCTAGTTCTTCACTTGATTCACGCATTATCCTTGAGTACACCTACACCTGCTCATTCAACCTCATTTTTCATGCAATTAGCTCATAGAAACGCTTTTCAAAACATAACAGAAATAATCTTTTAAATGCTTCATTAAATAATTAAGTTAAATCATTTTCCCACTAACGAGTGTATCTTTTCAACCTCTCTTGTATTTTATGGTGGGAAAAGAAACTATCAAATACCTGAAATGGGGACTCATCATCTCCCCCATGCTTGAAGGATTCACCCATCCTTGGGTGACATATTCTACTCTATGATGACGTCTCTGATGTCCCATGCTACCACCTTGGGGGTCCCTTCCTGTCTGTGGTAGCCCATACTTTGATCTTCCTTGACCCATGCCCCTATCCCTATCCACCTAAGCTGATTCTTTATCAATAACTCTCTGTAGAGCATGGCTTTTACGAGAGCATTTTCTAGTCTGTTAGGGGAGTGAAGTTCTTTTATTTTTAGGTCATTTTCCACTCTGCGCCATCTTTCACCAATAGACTCCTAAACCTCCTTATGTGTGCTCTGAAGAGTAAGATCGAAGTGAACCACATCCCCTTGTTGTTTCTCAAGGAGAATTGGGATCAGTTCCTCATCCATGGTGAGATTTCTATAGTCATATATTATTCTTTCAGGGTGAGATGCTTCTGTCCTGATCCATAATGGGGTCTTCCATTTTTCTGCCACATAAATGTGGTAGTCCTGAGCTCGTTCAATTTCGTTGTTCATCCAAGAACATAATGACCTTAACTGGAAATCACCCATGTAAGGGTTTGGCGACCAGTTGGACGAGCTAGGAGCTACAAAATTGTGTAGGAAAAACTCACTGAGCTGGTCCTTCTCCGACTCTATGGCCTTGAGAGATGCATCCAAAAATTCTCTGGTTATTTTGATTTATATTGGGAGTCCCTGTGCCAACCTCTAGAGCTGGAATTTGCCCCACTTCTCTTGTAGGTAAACTGCATATATTGCTGAAGGTGGCCTATTCTCCAATAGTTTACTGTATATTTCCATGGTAGTAGCCAAGACATGCTTCAGTTGAACAATTTCCTGGCCCTTCTTGGCTAGTTCCCCTTGTGTCTCAGCCAACTTCTCTTGAAGTACTGAATTTCTCTGTTCCGCCAACCTTAGCTCCCCTGCATGATGCATTCTTAGAATTTGTGTCTTCTCAGATGAGAATGGGGGTGATGTTGTATGGCTTCCTGATTCAATTTTCAATGTCGCCAGCTCCTTTCTGAGCTCTTCTAATTCTTCCTGTGCCTCAGCTAGCTGATTGACAACCCTAGGGTTTTCATTATGCTCAGGAGGGTCCCCCTGGGGGTTGACTTTCTCTTTTGGTTCATTATGTACTTCTTCCTCCTCTTGTTCTTCCTGTTCATCCTACATTTCCTATTCATCCCGCTCCTCTTCGGTATTGGGATCCCTCTGATCTACCCACTGATCATCGTCCCCATCCGACACATTTTGAACTATGGGACTAGGTTCCTTACTCTTTTCCTTGGTAGCTCGGATTCAGGATGCTTGGGTGAATATCTTACTTCTTCTTTTCAGCTCTTGATTATTGGCAGGAATCTTTGGGTTTGCCTTGGGGGAGTCCTCTCTTGAGTGCTTGATTTTCACTAGGGTCTCGGCCACATGGTCCAGGTCAATTTTCCTCTTCGCCCCTGATGTAGAGGTGGTTTTGTTCATTGCTCATGGTGGTATGCCAGCTATGGGTGTCCCCTTCATCCTTTGAACATCTTCGGCGGATACCAACACCAATTCTTCCCACGAAAGCTCTGGTATCTACGCCTTTAATTCCTCACATACGATTAACTTGATCAACCCATGATGGGCCAAGGCATCCTCCTTACCCTTATCCACCTTCTTGCTCATTTCTGCTAGATATTGGAGCAGGTAATATGGAATACTAATGTTGTTGTTTGGTGGACGATGGGTCCTGTGTCTTAACAGCTCTAGAATCCGAAAATGAAAGATGGGGACATAGCTTAACCTACCAAAGCATGTGATGTACTTATGAACGATTGCAGCCACGTCCTCCCATGGCGCTGGCATGGAGAGTCTTTTGACTCCGTTTTTTTCTTCATCATAGACCTCTCCTTGCTTGAAGAATGCTATTTTTGCTTCATGGTTTGCCTCCCTATCATCCTTGCTCCAATGCAAACCTCTTTGTAGACCAGTGAATTTTGCAATTACATCCTCATCAATCTTGATACGTAACCCCTTCACTCGGGTGATGAACTGTTCATCCTTTATATGTTTAAAATTTTTTGCAAACTCCAGAGCTACCCCTGTATTGTACCCTTTCAGTCCTAGGATGAAGGGCATCCAGCCTGCACAGCGGATGGTTGTCAATATTCGCAGGTTCTAGTAGATGGCGTTGTGCTCCTTCGGTTCACTTTTCTTGAATCCTTTCGTCATCTTAAAATCTCTTCAACAATCGACAAAAACCAACTTTGAATGTGTCTTTTACCTCACTGGTCTGGATTGACTATAGGCTCGGGGCCGGATTGCTTGCTGCGCGACACACTCACTTCTGATGGCTTGCTTCCGGGAAGTGCTGAGATGTTATTTTTTTTGCAAAAACTGGCTTTTTTCTTTGACGATCATGCAGGCTTTACTTAAATGTCCTTCCACACTTATCCTTATTATTCTTTGTTGTACTTGCTGATTGATCCATTTCTTTTCATAATCAATCTCTTCATTTCGCTTTATGCTTGTACTTTGCGATTATTGTGAAGTCTGGTGGTTGTATGTGGATTCATCATTTTTCGAAATGACGGGTGTGTGCAATCATGATTTTGTAATCTGAACCTTTCCAATCATGATTTTGTAATATGAACCTTTCCCTCTAACTTTATCAAAAAGTTGTCCTCAGCTTAAAATATAACCGTTTTGGGGAAAATGATTTGACCTTAAGAATAAAATGAAAATGTTCAAAGATTACCTTGCTATATTTTGTTAGCGTACCTGAGTTCACGACCATTGCTGATTTGTATGTGTGTTGGATGCTGTAGTAGATTTGGTGTAATCCGTAGTAATCTTTGGTGTGTCAGCAATTATGTGTGTTTTGCATTTTATTTTTTCGTGCCATTTCTTATTTGACTTTGATGATGCTTTGCATGAATTTGATTGCTTGTTGTTGTTTTTGGATGAATGTCTGGCTCGCTTTGGCTCGCTTGAATAAATGGCAGCCTCACTTGAATCAATTGCAGGCTCACTTGAAGTAGGGTCAGGCTCTCGTGATCATATGGCAGAGTTGATTGAAGAGTGTGCTTGGATTTTCCTGTAGTGGTAGATAATTTTGCTGGCTCTCTTGAATGTATATCTGGCTCGCTTGATTGCTGAAAATGTTTGAGAATTTTTGGGCTCGCTTGAATTGTGCTTGATATTTCTCTTTGCAATAGTAATGCTAGATATTCATAGTGATATACGTGGCCCTAGTATTTGTCCTGCTATTTTCTCTATCAATTTTTTTCTCTTTTTTTTTTTTTTTTTAATCAAACCAAAGTTTGTACGTCCCCGGCAACCACAAAGAAGGCTAAACCATGCATTGAAAGACATAGTCAAAGTGGAACTACAAAATTTATTAGATGCAGGGTTCATCTATCCAATATCTGACAGTGAGTAGGTCTCACCACTAGTTATAGTACCTAAAAAAGGAGGGAAATGGAGCATTTGTGTGGACTACAGAGAGCTGAATCAAGCAACCAAGAAAGATCACTTTCCTTTTCCATTTATAGATCAGGTGTTGATCAAGATAAGACGACCTTTACATGCCCATGGGGAACTTATGCTTATAGATTCCTACCCTTTGGTTTATGTAACGCCCCAGCAACATTTCAAAGAGCCATATTAAGTATTTTCTCTGATTTTATAAATGACAAAATGGAAGTCTTCATGGATGATTTCACACCCTATGGACAAAACTTTGAGCAGGCATTGAACAATCTTAAATTAGTATTAAAAAAATGTATTGAGATGAGCTTGTGCCTAAGCAATGACAAATGCAGGATGTTAATGGAAGAAGGCATCATTCTAGGACATCATATATCACAGAGGGGGATAGAGGTTGATCAAGCAAAAGTCTCAGTAATCAAAACGCTACCACCACCTATCAAACAAAGGGATGTAAGAAGTTTTCTTGGACAAACAGGGTACTACATAAGGTTTATTGAAAATTATAGCAGAATTTATGCCCCAATGTTTGCACTTCTCACAAAAGACAATGAGTTCATATGGACAAGCAATCGCATGACAGCATTCAAAAATCTTAAGGAGAAAACAATCACAGCACTAGTACTCCAAGGACCAAACTGGGAAATTCCATTTCACATCTACACAGATGCATCAGATAAAGCCATTGGATCTGTGATTGGACAAGAACGAGACAAGAAACTCTGTGCCATATACTATATAAGCAAAAAATTTGTTGGGGAAGAACTCAACTACACAGTCACAGAGAAGGAATATTTAGCAGTCATACATGCCATCAATAAATTCAGGCATTACATCACAGGATACCAAATTTTTATCCACACTGACCACTCAGCAATCAGATATCTTATGAACAAGCCTAATACTATATCAATGCCTTGTGAATTTTGGCATGCAATTAAAAAACAAATTGTAGGGAGTTATGTTTTCTTTCCAATGATATTAAAAAAAAAGATATTAATATCATTTAATGTGTCAAAATTGCAATTAATGAAATGTTTGTCCTTGAAAATTTCAACAAAAGTTAACAAGTGTTTTGTGTGCACATAAAATAATTTAATGCTAAATGTATAATTTTCAACAAAGTATATATATGAACATAATCTACACATAATACACTAGGGTGTACATTTTTTTTAATTATATTTTTTTATTAATTTTCAAAAGTGACTGGTGAATATTTGAATCGCATTTTGTATGCATTTGTGTGCACATAATTTTGTTTTATTCTTTACATAAATTGAAATACCAAAAATAACATTTTGAAGAAGACGTGTCAATTTAGGGATTATATATTTTTAAAAAAATGGTTGTGTACTTTTTATGTTGTTAATTTTTCGTTTCGAACTCCTTCAAAGTTGTGGACAAGGTTTTCAAGTGTAAGTTTTAAAAGAAAATTAAAAAAAAATATCACACAAACTCAAAAGCACGTAAATTATATTCTAAATGTACTTAGCTATTGTATTATTGTATTCCTCCTTCAAGAGATTTCATTGATGTAATTGATAATGTAAGATTCATTGAAAGAGTCAATGTAAGCCCCAGGACTTGTGTCGGACTAGAAGAATCCAGAAAAGAATATTATATTATGTAGTTGACAAGTTGGCCCAGTCAGTTAGGTCAAGTCGGCCTTGTTGGGAAAAATTCACCTCAACGGAAGAATATAAATAAGAGGTTGATTTGCTCGTTTGTATCATCATCTCACTCACTCAAGTTTGCATAGGAGAGAGAGAATTGCACACAAGTGAAGGAAAGAAGTTTTTTTTGTCTTGGGGTTTTATCTTGTACTTGATGAATTCTATATTCAGGAAGTTTTGTCAGGGTTTTCCCCCTTGTGGTTTCCCCGAGAGAAATTTTGTATTATTTGTGTTTCTTGTTATTATCTTTCTTTCAATGAGTATATTGTTTAATGTTATTATGCTGAACAAATAAAAACTTAACATGGTTTCAAAGAAGGCCTGAAAGAAAACATTGTGCAGCCACTGCAACTGCAAAAACTAGGGCTTCTTATTCTGGGATCTCTCTCCACAGTTCAGCTGAAAAAGAGGGTGCATCTAACTCACCTATCTAGGGCACATCTTTATTTCGAATTAGAATTCAATTCCAAGAATTTTCATTTTAGGGTCCACCACTACAGCTCGAAGAACTAGGGAATCAAGTTTTTGGAAGATATGATCACATAGTTGGGAGAAAGAGTATTTTTCTCAACTCACCTTCAGGAGGCACATCTTTTCATCCAGTTACTTCTCTAAGATACCGAAGTTGGAAAATTAGGTTTTCTTTGTCAAACCCTAAGTCAAGGTAGAAGCGATTTTCAAAAGGACAACTTTACTGGTAAGTACTATCTCCATTCTATTTCCATTTGAGGTTCTCATATTATCAAAATGAAAAACACTACCAAGCTTGATGAGAATCTTGAAGCAACTGAGAACTTCCAGGCATGGAAATATAAATTCGTGCTCATTCTTGAAGAACATGACCTAAAAGGATTTGTAAAATAATTCTTAAATTTTTAGAATTTACTTCAATCTGATCTAGGATATTAACTAAGAGAACAACATGTACAACAAATCTACAACATATCAACCATGGACACAATAATGCAAGCACACAAGGGACACAGAGTTTACTTGGGGAAAACCATAAAGGTGAAAAACCCCAACAACTTCCTCAGAGATATATAGAGCAATGATACAACCAGAATACAAGAGATAGTCTTCTCTGAGCAGCAGAGCCTCCTCCTCCACAAGTGCGCCACTCTCCCAAGTGTGAGTAAGAGAATAGAATGTGTAAAATGAGAGAGACACACTCTCTATTTATACACTAACTTGACTTGACCTTTACTCAACTAGGTCGGCCTCAACTTAACCACTTAACATAATGTTGACTGGGCTGACCCCCACTAGGGTGGTCTAATAACCCTTTGACCCACATGGTCGACCCCCAATAGCGTGGTCTAATAACCCTTTGACCCACATGACTTATACAGGGCCGACCCCAACAAGGTGGTCTAATAACCCATCAAGTATAAGTTACGACACTTACAATATAAATGACGACACTTCCGTATAGAGGAATAATAACATCTCTATAGGAATACAATATACATATATGTGAAATACATTCCGAAGTTACATATACATCAACACTCGCTCTTAACTATGAAGGTATTTCTCGACACAGGTCTTCTAGCACAAGTCATCTTCATCGTCACTGTTGCTGCTATCTCAATCAATCTCTGAATCTACTCGTCATAGGAAGTTCTACAGAGCTAGTCCTTTTTCATACTGGATGTAGGCCCACCACCTGTAGGTCTTCATCATCTGTGCAAACGGTCTGATAGAGGTGGCCTCTCAGGACTAATTTTATGTGCGGATGCAATACCGGAAAGAGTATCCCAGGAACATTTATGTGCCTATGCACGACCGGAAAGATCTCCCAGGACTGATTACATGCATCTCCTCCATAATACCTTTAAAGAGCATCCCAAGAACATTTATGTGCCGCAGCACGACTGACAAGATCTCTAAAGAGAATCCTAGGACTTATTACGAGCACATAGCTCAACCTCTCGGATCTCCAGGACTGATTAAATGTGGATAGACAAAACCTTTAAAGATCATCCCAGGAACATTTATGTGCCGCAGCACGACCGACAAGATCTCTAAAGAGCATCCCAGGACTAATTACGAGCACACAGCTCAACCTCTCATATCTCCAGGACTAATTACATGTCTCCGTAGTAATACCTCATCCCAAGATTGATTACGAGCACATAGATCAACCTATCGGATATCTGAGGATTGATTACATACTACATAGCAATACTGGAAAGAGTATCCCAGGAACATTTATGTGCCGCAGCACGACCGGCAAGATCTCCCAGGACTGATTACATGCTATTTGCACAACCTACCACATATCATCTCTAACCTCCAAGTATCAACCTGATACTCATGATCCCATGGATCATCATCACACAAAGCATCATCCTGATGCTCATGATTACACTGATCATCATCACTGTACCATCCTGATACATATCATCTGGAGCAACATCTTGAATCTCATCATCATGATCATCCTAATCATACAATGCATCCACCTGATGCATACCAAGTATCTACCTGATACATATCATCATACATGATCCACTTGATCATATAGTGTATCCACCTAATACAAATACAAATACATCATCCACCTGATCATATCTAATACATATCAACATACATGATCTACCTGATCATACAATGTATCCACCTGATACATATACAGATACATGGTCCAAGCATCCAACATGATGCATATACAAAATACATACAAATGATCCAACTGATCATATCTAGTATCCAACATGATGCGTACATACATATACATATAAATGATCCAACTGATCATATCCAGCATCATCCTGATGCATATACAGAGTAGTAACTGGAGTATCGTCCTGATGCTCATCATCCATGATCCTCTTGATCATCATAGCATCGTCCTCTTTATATAATCTCATCATCCACGAAGCATAACCCAGATGCACATCATCCAGTACTTACACCACCGACATGGGAGAACACATCTACCACCATGTGAAAAATGGCTCAGCAATTATATCACGACCAAGGGAGAACACATCAACCATGTCAGAAAAGCTCATGTGCATCTGCATCTTCCGGACTCATCACTTCCCTTTGGAAGGAACCTCGATCTGAAGTGCACCAAGCCTCTCTCTGAAGTACTCAAACTCCACTCTGGCCAACGGCTTGGTCAATACATCTGCAACCTGCTCATCTATCGCAACATACTCTGCTTTGGCTATACTCAGTGCTACGCAGGACTGCTTCCTGCTAAACCAAGAGATCACACCTGATCCCATACTGAAGTAGCACCCAGAAGTGCTCTTCCTATCTGCAGCACTGCCTGCCCAATCTGAATCAACATAACCCTCCAGGTTAAACTTTTGATTCGCATCATACTTGAGCCCATAGTCAACTGTACCCTTTAGGTACCTCAGAATATGCTTTATAGCAACCAGGTGAACATCTCTCGGATCCGTCAGGAACTGGCTCAATGTGTTCACCGCAAAGCAAATATTTGGTCTCGTGTTCGTCAGGTACATATAGGACCCAATCATCTAATGATACATCGTGACATCAACCAGATCAGATGATGCATCACACAGAAGCTTCAGGTTTGATGCCATAGGTGTGGCCATATCCTTACAGTCCATCATCCCGAACCTCTTCAGAATCTCTACTGCATACTTCCCTTGTCCAAGGAAGATTCCATCTGTACTCTGCCACACCTCCATACCAAGAAAATAGTTCATCATCCCCAAGTCCTTCAACTCGAACTCGGCTGCAAGCTTCCGCTGTGTTTCGGAAATCAATCTATCATCTCTTGTTACTAACAGGTCATCCACATACAATAAGAGTATCCTTGGATTGCCTACCTCAACCTTGTAGTAAAGGTTGGAACCCGCTTTACTCTTGGTAAAGACCAAACTGGATAGAAAGTTGCCTATCCTACCATACCAAGTTCTGCACATATATGATTTCCTGTCATGTGTATCAGAACCAAGTGGCTTCTCCACATACACTTCTTCTTCAACTACACCATTCAAGAAAGCTGTCCTGAAATCCATCTGGTATATCTTCTATTTCATCACTTTTATATTTCTCTATGCTGCCATCTGCAGCATGCTTGATCTTGATAGATCCATATGGAAGTCATAACAAACTTCCCTTCAGGTCTTGGGACTACATCCCAAACATCATTCTTCATGATCGATGGATCATGGCATTCTTCCCATATCCTAGGAACTTCAATATCTTCAATAGATAATTTTGTTGTTGAACAAATGTTGTAGTTTTTCTTTTGTAGGTGATGGCATACGATCTTTCCTACACAACAAGTTAAATTGCATGATTAGAAAACATCTCATAGTTTTCAGAACAAATTCTTACACATAAATAAATATCTCATATAGTCATGCAATTATCTTAGCCAATGCTTCAATACAACATTTATCCATATCCTGTAACTTTCTAGATGCCTTCCAATCTCTACCAAAACATTGTTAAGAGTGTGCACAACTCCCAACATGTCAGCAAAGAGGTTTCATTCTAGATAAGTAGCAATGGAATGGTGTACAGTGCCATAGGCCACTTACCCATGCATATTAGTAGTATACTGTTCATCAATGCAACTATTCTAATATGCATAATACACAACCTAATTCTAGGAACATCAGTATATACATTATTGAACATTATTATTTAAACAATAAAATATGCAAGTAATGACAATTCAAATAGTTATCTTTGTTTGTTTGTTGGTTTGACTCCCTCTCAGTCTTTGATTCTTTTTTGCAACTCCATTCTTATGTGGATTGTGAGAAGTGGTCAACTCCCTCTGAATATCTGCATCCTTGCAGAAACTACTGAAGTGTGCTCCTTTTTCTTTCTTGCAGGAACAACTGGAGTGTGCTCTCTCTTGATCTTTGCTTCCTGGATTACCTGTCCTTGAACTTACATCCATCCTTAATCACTATGCATGATTATTAGTATCATCATTGTGTTATCCTTGAGGTCTCATACATAATCACACATTTATTAGTATAATCTTAATACTATCAAAACACAATAATCTTAAACATGTATATTCATGATCATTCACAGATAATAAACATTAGTATTCAAGGTTTCAGGGAAGTCTTCTTTTACTCATACATATTCTTATTTGATCATAGGACTCTTCTGGTTAGTTGAATCATCAATCAAGATAAGAGATATAATATGCATAAAACCCGTGATTATTCAAACCTATACCTTCATGATTCTTCTGGTTAGTCATATCATCAATTATGGTAAGAAACATAATATGCATACAACCATGATTATTCAAACCTATGACTTCATGAATAATCATTATCAACAACACAACAGTATAAGATCCTAACATAAGGTAGGATTCTAGCTTGATATAGGAAAAACATACCTAGATTAGCATGCTAGCTAGTTATGTCTAACATACCCGCATAATTTCTTCTGGTTCTCTTCAGTGACTTGTGTAGTAATCTGCATGTCTCATAATTTAACCATTGTAGAACCAAGTTATACATACCTCAAAAGTAGATCTTCTATGTGATCCATGACAATGGATTAATCTTTGTCTTCATGTCACCATGAGCATATGTTCTTGAAGTAGAACATGATTTGACTTTCTTGGTGTACCTTTTGTGTTAGCAAACAACATAAACCTCATACAACATCACAATGCATTAGTACAATCATAAGCGTCAAAACCTTAATCAATGAATATCTTCTATTAAGGTAATACGACAAGTCTAGTAATTAATCAAGATTGTACTGTAATGATATGAAGACAAACATATCATAAACTTAACCATGAACAGAATTCGAAACATGCCTGTAAGCCATACCTGTCAAGATTTCTTGTAATCTTCTTATGGAAAGCCTTAGCCTCATCTCCCTCTGAAAAAGGAACTTCTTCACTTATGTAGGTGACCAATCCATCCTCTTCTAGGATTAACCCAATCCACTTGATTTGCAGGAACTGGATCTAGAGCTTTGAAACTTTCGGATTCACTGGACATGACCTCAAACTAGGGTTTGATGAATCCCACTCTTCTACCCAATCAAAAGGTTTGATCCAAATCTCTAAGATTCTATTTTTATGACGAGCTTCCAGTCGTGGTCATAGATTTCAAAAATTCCCATTTTTGCAGAAGCCCTAATTTTCCACTTTTCTGATCAAAGTCCCAAACTAGGGTCTGATCAAGCCCAACCTTTTTCCCAACCAAAAATTCTGATCTTGGTCTCTAAATTTTGATTTTGATGAGTAGCATTCAGCCGTGGTCTCCAATTAAAAAAATTGCAACTTTCTCCGAAGCCCTAAATTCCGGAATCCATGAATGAAGGTGCTCAAAAATAATTCTGATTTGACAGAAATATGTGCCTGATTGTTTTTGGTGTAACTCCGAACTTTTGAATCCACGGGGTCTGAAAACATTTTCTGAGATAGCCCGATCTGTTATCTTTCCATCCCGATAGGTCTGACCTCAATTGGATTCTCTGAGAGAGAGTTATTCCAAGTGTCGCAACATGACCTGTTTATGGGATAATACAGGAGAGCGAACTTATACGGTGTACCACGTGTCACTGGTTCAACTTCGGCCTCCGAAATTTTTTTTTGAGATAGCACGACCTGTTATATTTCCATCCCGATAGGTCTGACCTCAATTTGATTCTCTAAGAGAGAGTTATTCCAAGTTTCGCAACGTGGCCTATTTATGGGATAATACAAGAGAACGAACTTTTACAGTGTTCCACGTGTCATTGATTCAACTTCGGCCTCTAAAAAATTTTCATGAGATAGTACAGTCTGTGTACTACCTGTCACTTTTTACAAAATTTCATTTGGAGCTTCCTAGCCTAAGGTATGACATTTTTCCCAAGGTCACCTGATTTTGACTCAGATCTGGAAGAGGCAGAAACCCTATATTGTGCAGATAATAAATCACAAGGTACAATGAATTAGAGGTTTTCTTTCGGACACAAGGTACATGTGGATCTGATCTTCGACCTGTAAATGGTTCAAATCCGAAAACCTCTCCAAAATGGATTTATAGCGAAAGTGCTACGATGACTGGTTTTTGCTATATCAAGCCATAGCATCGTAAGTGCAACAAGCGTCATACATGCCATATCATGCCTTCTTTCAGGCTAGCTCTAATACCATGCTAAATTTTCAGAATCTACTTCAATCTAATCTAGGATCTTAACTAAGAGAACAACATGTACAGCAAATCTACATCATATCAACCATGGACACAATAATGCAAGCACACAAGAGACACAGAGTTTACTTGGGGAAAACCATAAAGGTGAAAAACCCCAACAACTTCCTCAGAGATAGATATAGCAATGATACAACCAGAATACAAGAGATAGTCTTCTCCGAGCAGCAGAGCCTCCTCCTACACAAGTGCGCCACTCTCCCAAGTGTGAGTGAGAGAATAGAATGTGTAAAATGAGAGAGGCACACTCTCTATTTATACACTAACTTGACTTGACCTTTACTCAACTAGGTCGGCCTCAACTTAACCACTTAACATAATGTTGACTGGGACGACCCCCACTAGGGTGGTCTAATAACCCTTTGACCCACATGGCTAACCCCCAATAGGGTGGTCTAATAACCCTTTGACCCACATGACTTATACAGGGCCGACCCCAACAAGGTGGTCTAATAACCCATCAAGTATAAGTTACGACACTTACAATATAAATGACGACACTTCCGTATAGAGGAATAATAACATCTCTATAGGAATACAATATACATATATGTGAAATACATTCCGAAGTTACATATACATCAACAAGAATAAGTTGCAGAACTAGAAGGAAATGAGGCCAGAGCAAGACACAAGAAGAATATGATCAAGGCTAAGAGGATCATAACTGAATCTATCAAAGATCACTTGATTCCTCAAGTGTCCTCAAAGAAGACTCCAAAAGAACTGTTTGATGCTTTGACCAGTCTGTTTGAAGGAAAGAACATTAATAGGAAGATGACCTTGACAAATCAACTCAAGGGTGTGAAGATCCAGAATTCTGAGACTATACATTCATATTTCTCCATAGTATCTCAGATCAAAGCACAATAAGAATCCATTGGATACATGGTATAAGAAGATGAAGTTGTAATGACCACTCTGAATGGTATTCCTAGAGATTGGGAACCTTTAGTTCTTGGCATATGCTCTAGGAAAAGATTAATCAAGTTCGGACAACTATGGGAAGAGTGTGTGCAAGAAGAAGAAAGAATAGTTGTAAGAGAAGAGAAATTAAATGATAATGAAGATCGAGCTTTGACAACTCCTGCCAAAGGAGGACGAAAAAGAAAGAATGATGTATGTACTCATGACCACTCTCCCAGAAGACCTCAAATATATCATAGGAACAAGAGGTTCAAGCAATAATTCTCCTCCTTTGAATGTTTCTCTTGTCAGAATATGGAACACATTGCAAGAAATTGTCCTCTCAAATATGGACAATTCAAGAAGCAGAAGAAAAGATTTCATGCTCATGCATCTATAAATAGTGAACATGATGATGAAATCAAAACCAGATAAGACGAAGATTCTAGTGAAGAATATTTTCTAATCTCGGCCCTCACTGGTTCAGTATCTCATAGAAGTGACGCTTGGCCAGTGGAAAATGGAGCCTCCAAACACATGACGGGATACAAAGACTCTCTTTCACATCTCATGCAGAAATATTCTCCACACAAAGTAAATATTGGATATTATTACCAATATACTATCAAAGGAATGGGAAAGGCTGCTTACAAATTGGACTCTGGAAAGTGCATGAACATGAAGGAATTCATATATGTTCCAGGTTTGAAAAGGAACCTTCTTTCTATCTCAGCATTAGATAAGAAAGGTCTTAGAGTTGCATTTGTAGATGGTGAATTTCTTATGTCACCAAAGGGGAAGACAATCAATTATGCAATTGTTATTGGAGTTGAAGAAGGAGGACTCTATAAACTCAAGGGTCATGCGAATTCAACACTAATGGCTAGTACCATGAGCCCTTGTTAATTATAGCATAGAATACTAGATCATGTACACTACAAAGATTTACCAATAGTGGTGACTGGATTACTAGAAATCCAAGTTGATCATGGAGTGTGCAAAGGATGTGCACAAGGAAAAAGTACAAAGAACCCATTTTCAAGCAGCGATAGCAAAGAAAAAGGCATATTGGACATTATTCACTGTGACATTTGTGGACCTATGACAACCACTTCATTAAGCGGTTATGTTTATTATGCTTCCTTTATTGATGACTATTCCCGTAAAACATGGATTTATTTTCTAAAGAATAAAAGTGAAGTATTTGAAAAGTTTAAAGAGTTTAAGGCTCTTGTAGAAAACCTCTCTGAAAAGAAGATCAAGATACTAAGGACATATAATGGAGGGGAATACACTTCAGGTGATTTCAAATAATTTTGTAAACAAGCAAGGATTAAGAGGGAGTTTACCATTCCCTATAATCCACAAAAAAATAGTGTAGATGAGAGGAAGAACAGATATATCATGGAAGCAGTGAAGGCCATGATCCATGATCAAGACCTACCCATGCATCTATGGAATGAAGCAGCTAGAACCGCGGCCTATATACAGAATAGAATCTCTCACAATTCCCTTGGAAATAAGACCTCGGAAGTGATGTTTACCGGTATAAAGCTTGAAGTCAATCATATAAAGATATTTGGGTGTCCATTATTTATTCACATTCCAAAAGAGAAGAGAAAAAAGTTGGAACCTTAAGGAAGAAAGGGGATATTTGTGGGTTACAGTGAGCAATCAAAGTCTTATCGTATCTACATCCTAGGCTACTGCTAAATTGAACTTAGTAGAGATGCTACATTTGATGAAGATACAACTTTCAACAAATCTAAGAAGACTCATAGGGATGAAGAGGAGCATGAAGCTCCTAGAGTTACAAAAACTAATAATGCACCAGACATGAATATTGAAGAAGAACATATTCCAGGGGATCATGACATGACAGAACCTCAAAGACCTGAGGAGACATATCATGAGGTAAATCCATGGAATAGAAGACCAGCTTGGGCACAAGAAATAATCCAAGATGCAAGAAAATATGGTACCCTAGAAGGAACCAGTAGAGAAATCAAGATACCAAGGCCATATTCTAGTTATGTAGCCTTGATGTGTAACCTTGTTGAATAAGAACCCACATGTTTCGAAGATGCGGAAAAGAAGAAGGAATGGTTAGATGTTATTAATGAAGAATACCAATCCATCATAAAAGAATGATGTTTGGGATGTGGTACCAAGACCGAAGGACAAGTCAATAGTTTCATCAAAAAGGATTTTCAAAACAAAACATTTGGCAGATGGAAGCATTGAGAAGTACAAGGAAAGGTTCGTAGCTCGGGGGTTCTCTCAGAAAGGAAGGAATTGATTATGAGGATACTTTTTCTCCTGTGGCTATATATAGCTCAATTAGAACCATCCCTGCCTTGGAAGATAAGATGAAATGGAAGTTACATCAGATGGACGTAACGACAAATTTCCTAAATGGAAAAATAGAAGAGGAATTTTATATCGAGCAGCCATAAGGATTTGAAACGGATGAGAGAAAATCACATGTATGCAATCTAAAGAAAGCACTATAAGGGTTAAAGCAAGCACCCGTAGCATGGTATGGAAGAATTGATGGTTTCCTGGTGAGCTTGGGCTTTACCAAGATTAAAGCACATTCTAACCTTTATTATAAGGTCATAGATGATGAACCTATGATATTACTATTGTATGTGGATGATTTATTTATGACAGGAGAAGACAAGCCCATCATTGAATGTAAGAAGAAGCATGTTGCAGAATTTGAAATGAAAGACATTGGGATGATGCACTATATTCTAGGTCTTGAAGTATGGCGGTTCCCACATGAGATTTTCCTAAATCAAGTAAAATATATTGTTGAGCTCCAAAAAATATTTGGGATGTTGGATTGTAAGGTCGTGACTAGTATGATGGTGACAAACTTGAAGCTCTTGAATGATGCTCCATCAGAGATAGTAGATGTTATGTTGTACAGATAGATTATTGGCTCATTGTTGTATTTGACTAATGCTAGACTAGTTATATGTTTTGTTGTGAACATGTTGATCCAGTACATGATAGAGCCTAGCCATGTACACATAATTGCAAAAAAACATGTGATGAGGTACCGAAAAGGCACATTGGACTATGGACTCGTATATGCATCAGATAGTGAGTTCAAAATGTACGGATACAGAGACCTAGATTGGGTTGGAAGTGTCGAAATAGAAAAAGAACTTCATGATGTTGTTTTAGTTTGGGATCAGGCATGATATCATGGCTCACTAGAAAGCAACCTCATGTTTCTCTTAGTACAGAAGAAGCTGAATACGTCGCAGCATGTTCATCTTGTTGCGAAGCAGTTTATATTTGCAAGATGTTGGCATGATTGCTTGATGGAGGGATAGATGTGACTGATATTCTATGTGACAATCATATTTGTGTCAATATGTCAGAGAATCCAGTGTTCCATGATATATCGAAGCATATTGAGATCAAGTATCACTATATCTAGGATATGGTGCAGAAGGGAGTTGCAAATCTCAAGTATGTTCCCACAGAGGAACAAGTTGCTGATGTGTTGACTAAGCCTCTGTCTCGCATAAAGTTTGAATACTTTCGATACAATCTTAGACTCTGTTTCACATAAAGTTTGAATACTTTCGAGACAATCTTGTTGTGTTCTGAAAGGACCTCCCTCGAAAGAGGGAGTGATTATGATGACTAGTTTGACAGGAGCTCCTTCGAAAGAAGGAGTGGTATCCAAAAGGATCACCCTCGAAAGAGGGAGTAGTTTCCTGGAGCCCTTGTATAGAAGCTCAGTCTAGGATTGGTACGTCATCCTAACAAGGCCTGGTTGATCCGAAAGGATTGGTATGTCAGCATTGGCTAGATCCTAAGGGGATTGGTATGTCTAGCTAGGCTTGTTTGGTCTGAAAGGATTAGTATGCTAGACAAGACCTGTTTTATCCCTGGGTAGATAAGGATTTCTTACTAGGCTTGTTTGGTCCGAAAATATTAGTAAGTCAACATTTTCTACCAGACTTCCCACCACAACGCATATTCCAGATGTTGATGTTGTTCCAGCATTCACATGTTAATGATTGTTCCAACATTCACATGTTGATGGTTGTTCCACCATTCACATGTTGATGGTTGATGTTGTTCCAACATTCACATGTTGATGGTTGTTCCATCATTGACATGCTGATGATTGATGTTGTTCTAGCATTCACATGCTGATGGTTGTTCCAACATTCACATGTTGATGATTGATATTGTTGTTCTAGTACTTTTTTACTGATGATTGATGTTGTTGTTCTAGTACTTTCTTACTGATGATTGATGTTGTTGTTATGGTATTTACTTAAGATTGATGTTGTTGTTGCAGTATTTGCTTACTGATGATTGATGTTGTTGTTCCAGTATTTTCTTACTGATGATTGATGTTGTTATTCTATTATTCACTTATTGATGATTGATGATGTTGTTCCAGTATTCATATATCGATGATGATGATGATGTTCCAGCAATTTCTTGCTGATGATGATGATGTTGATGTTCCAACAATTTCTTGTTGACGATGATGTTATTGATGTTCTAGTAATTTCTTGTTGACGATGATGATATTGGTGTTCCAGCAATTTCTTGTTGGCGATGATGATGTTGATATTCCATCAATTTCTTGCTGACGATGATGATGTTGATGTTCCATCAATTTCTTGCTAACGATGATGATGTTGATGTTCCATCAATTTCTTGCTGCTGATGATGATGTTGATGGTCCAGTAATTTCTTGTTGACAATGATTGTGAAAATCTAAAAGGGATCTAGCAACTCTAACAAAATAACAATCAAACTCTCAAGAATGTTGCAAAGAAGAAGAGAATCATGCACTCAATAATCACTCATAAACATAGAAGTGATCTAAGGTAAGTAAACCTCTTCACCCTGAAGGTCTTGGTGAATATTTCTGCAATCTTCTCTTCTATCGAAAGGTAGAGTACTGAAATAATCTGATCATGCCCTAATCCTTTCATGTAATGCATGTGTATCTCAATGTGTTTGGTTATCTGTCTCGGAACTGGATCTATGGAAATCCTAATGGCACTCTGATTGTCACAATAGATGATAGGCGGAGTACTGAACATAATCCCAAACTTTGATAAGATGCCTCTCATCAAAATGCACTGTGTGGTTTCATTTACTACACCTCTATACTCGGCCTCTGCTGAAGAAAGAGATAAAGTAGTCTACTTTTTGCTCGACCAACATATAGGTCCAGATCCAATCATGAAGACAAAATCAGATGTTGACTTTCGATCTAAGGTATCTCCAGCCCAATAAGAATCCATTTATCCAACTATGTTCAAAGGACACCCAGCTGAGTAGTGAAGGCCATGAGTATTGGTACCTTGCACATAGTGCAAAATCCTATTTATTGCCTTCCAGTGAAGCTCATGATGCTCCTGCATGTATTTGGAGACAGTACTAACTGCATAGGATAGATCAGGCTGAGTGCATGTAAGAAACAAAAGGCTACCAATCAATTGTCGATACAAAGTACAATCTACCAAATGTGTAGAAGATCCATCCTCAAGGCTGATCCCTGAAAGAAAGGGGAATGCAACTGGTTTGCATTCGCTCATGTGGAACCTATCAACCAGATATGAAGCATACTTGGATTGAGCAACTTTGATTCCTGAATCACTCTGAGTGAATTCAAGACCAATAAATTGTTTCAACAATCCCAGATCTAACATGGAGAAGGAGTTGTGCAAAGCAGATTTTATAGATCCAATACATGAAAAACTGCTCCCTGTAATCAACAAATCATCAACATAAAGTACAATGCGAGGTAAGGAGTTACAATCATGTCTCATGTAGACATTCGAATCTCATTTGCACCTCTGAAAGTCTTATGGAAGCAAGAAGGAATCCATCTTGGCACACCAAGCTCGAGGAGCTTCCTTAAGCCCATACGAGGATTTATTCAATCTACAAACAAGTGAAGAATCATCAATATAACCCTCAGGTTTCTTCATGTAAATCTCCTCCTCTAGATCTCCATGAAGGAAGCACTCTTGACATCCATATGATGCACTTCCCAGTGTGCAACAAGAGAAAGAAAAAGATGAATGGAATCCATCTTAGCAACAGGAACGAATGTCTCGGAATAGTCAATCCCATGAACTTGGGAGAAACCTCTTGCAACCAATCTAGCCTTGTACTTGTGGGGGGCTCCATCTGAATCCATCTTAGTTCTGTAGATCCACTTGCATTGAACAAGTTTCCTTCCAGGTGGGAGAGAAACAAGCTCCCAAGTCTCATTTCTTTGAAGAGATTAGTACTCTTCTTCCATAGCAGCTACCCATCTTGGATCTTGGGAGGCTTCAAAGTATGTCTTTGGATCAGATCCAATCATAATAAAATATCTCTCATCTAGAAATGGATTTGAGGGAGAGAGTGCAGTTCTTGTATCATGAAGATTAGATCTATCTTTGACAAGATCAATGGTGGAGATATGACATGTGGTGGCCCATGTAGCAATAGGAGATGAAACCTTAGGTGCTAGATCTTCAGGTTCTTGTGGATCTGGATCTAGCATTCGCACTTCTTCAAGAGTCTTCTTTTTCTTCATCTTCTTTTGTGGATCTTTTCCCTTTAACCAACCTTTGCAAGAACCACGAGAAAAATTATCATCTGGAAGGCCTTCAACCACACCTTGAGCTTGCATATCCTGCAAATGCTTGTAGTTGAAATGTCCAAATCTCTCATGCCACAATCTACTTTCTTCATTGGCATCAGTATGGAGATAAGATGTCTTCGAGAGTGGTAAGAAGTGTGAAAACTCATAGAGTTTTGAAGCATGATTTGCAACTCCTTTTGCAATGATTTCCCCTGAAACCATGTGTTGTATCTCGACTTCATTTGGAGAAAATATCACTCTTTTGGGCTCTCCAATATGAGTCATTTGATACACTGAAATTAAATTTGCTACAAGAGAAGGAACATAAAGCACATAAAAAAGTAACCATAGTCAAGATTGATTCTTCCAGTCCCATGAGAGGAGATGTTTGTATCATTTCCCAATCTAATGGAAGGGCCAACTGAAATTTTGAAACTAGATAAGAGATCTTTGTAGGAATATATGTGTCTTGTAGCTCCTGAATCTATGATGAAAGAAGAATCTGTTGATGCACTTTCCATGAGGGAATGACATCTTTCTTTGTCATCGGATCTAGAAGGTTCAGTATCCGTATCTTTCTTCTGTGCACATGTAGGTACAAGAAGATTGTTCTTCTCAAGTAACCGATCCATCAAATCTATAGTATTCTTCATGCAAGTACTCTCAGGATGGAAACCTCTATGACAATATGTGCACTTGGATCTTCCCTTCTAAGAATGCTTGGTCTTCCTTGGTTTCGAAACCCCATCTAACTGATGTGGAATATATGTAGGCATTGTATCATTCGATCTCTTATCAGAAATATTTTGCTTTCCTTTACCATTTTCCCTTTTGGCCTCAATAGCTGTAAGGGTTGAATCCAACTTCGGTTTGATCATTCCCATCAAAATTAACTTATCTTCCTCTTGAGTAAGAGATTGGATGAAGTCATCAAGTTAGGGAAACTTCCATTTTGGAATCAACATCTTAGTTGACTGGAAATAGTAGAGACAAAAACTAAGAAGTTTGGCCCCAACTTTGAGAGAATGGAAAGAATAAGCTGCTTGTCTTCTTTCACTATCTCATATCTTTTCAACTGTGATATCAAGCTTTTGAACTTGGTGAGGAAGGAATTAATAGATTCGAAGCTGTCAGGACTCAAACATATGAGTTCATTCTCCAATTTGTGTCCTTTCATATCATCTTTCTGTCCAAAAAGGGATTCAAGCTTGTCCCAAACCTATTTAGGAGATGTAAGATCGATGACATGGAAGTGAATATATTCAAAAATTGAGAGAAGGAGGAGACTAACTACTTCATCAAGCCTATCCAAGTACTTGGACTTTTCAACTACACTGAGAGGTTCTACCATCGTTCCATTGAGTATTCGGGTGAAGTTCTTGGTTCTCGTGAAGAGAGCTATCTCGGATTTCCACTCAACATAGTTGGAAGATGTGAGCTTTAGATCCATCTGAACAGAGAAGGTTGAATAGTTGAACAAGAATTCGAATGGGTGAATAAACCTACAAAACAAGAGAATTTTTTGCTGATGGAGAATGCTACACTTCGACTTAACACTACATTTTGAACACTGAGCACATAGACTAATTCCTTCACACCTAGCTAGACCTCACTAGATTTCTCTAATGAATTCAAGTAATAGAACTAGGATTTGCTGTGGAAACTCAGAGGCTTCTGGTTCTCAAGTGAAAGATAGCTACTCAAAGAAATGTTGCAACTGTTGCTACTACAATTCGAATAGCTGCTTCTTGCTTTGATACCATGTGATATTCTGCAAGGGATCTAGCAAGTGTAACAAACTCACAATCAAACTCTCAATAATATTGCAAAGAAGAAGAGAAGCATTCACTCAATAATCACTCATAAACACAGAATAATGAACAATAACAGTATCATACAATGAATAATGAATGTAAAGAATGTGTTTACAATAAATATGATGTAGCATCATATAGGATTCGAATTAGCCAAGTAGGGCATTTGAATATGAGCTCAAATTCTAGCTTGGATAAGAATGTAGACATCATCCAGTCAGTAGTATTAGTCATAAATGGTAATAGTCAGTCAAGTGTGTCTAACTGAATCTAACATAACCATCTAGGCACAAATCATGGAATGGAGACTCCAAGGGGGGCACATGAGGCTTTCAAATAGTCAAGTGGAATTCCAGAACTAGCTAACTAGAAGCTACAAGTAGTTAGAATGAGCAATCAATGGAAGAACTACTCAATCCATGCACTAACTGAGTGATAACTCCTGGTAGGTGAAGAAGGGCGCTCTAACTGAGTGGTAAATGAAGGTAGGTGAGCAAAGGTGCACTAACTGAGTGTGGTAGGTGAGAAAGGTGCACTTACCATGCATAACAGTCAAGAAGGGTTCATCAAGTAGGTAGGAGGCCAAGTGGGGGCTAAAGAAAGGATCTGGTGAGCTAAAAGTGAGCTCTAGGTGTTGGGGATACCACCATGATGATGATTGGATGCATGCAGTGGCATGCAAATGATTGCAACATGCAAATGATTGCAACATGCAAAATATAAAAATGATGGCATGAATATTCAAACAATGATGATGTTGACGTTCCAACAATTCTTGTTGACGATGATGATGATATTCCAGCAGATGTTGATGATGATGATGATGTTCCAGCAGTTCCATGCTGATGATGATGATGTTGATGTTTCCCCATACATATGATGATGTTCCAAAAACTTCCTACCACATATAGAGTTTCACCAGTCAGTTGTACAGCTATTGATGTTGATGATGTTCCACGCAGAATACATTCCTAGTTAAGAGGGAGTGTTAAAGAAATGTAACTATGGAAGATATTCTAAATGTACTTGTGTATTATTTTATTGTATTCCTCCTTCGAGAGATGTCATTGATGTAATTGATAATGTCAGAGTCAATGAAAACCCTATGACTTGTGTTGGCCTAGAAGAATCCAGAAATGAATATTATATTATGTAATTGACAAGTCAACCCAATCAGTTAGGTCAAGTCGGTCTTGTTGGGAAAAAGTCACCTCAACGGAAGAATATAAATAAGAGGTTGAGTTTCTCATATGTATCACTCATTTCACTCACTCAAGTTCACATAGGAGAGAGAGAAGTTCGTACAAGTGAAGGAGATAAGCTATTTTTGTCTGGAGGTTTTATCTTGTACTTGGTGAATTTTATATTGAGGAAATTTTGCCGATATTTTCTCCCTTCTGGTTTCCCCGAGAGAAATTTTGTGTTCTTTGTGTTTGATGTGCTTGTCTTTCTTTCAGTGAGTATATTGTTTAATGTTATTATGCTAAACAAGTAAAAACTTAACAACTTGAAGGCTCTTTCTAAATATGCCCACTGTCACAAAATTGATGGCTCTTTCTAAATATGCCCATGGTCACAAAATGGTGGCTTATTTAATTGGAAATATTACCTCCGACCTTGACCCCGACAGCTTGTTTACTCACTAAGAGTAGCAATAGAGTAGAAATTACACCCTTAGTCTTGACAACGGTACCACAAACCAATGCACTAAGAATTGTTACCATGCTTTCTAATTTTATTGGCTAGACCTTCATGTAGAATTGGTCGTCAACAAAAATGCTTCAACTACCCTTGTAAGATGTGATTTATTTTTTATGCAACTTTAAGCTCAAGCCAACACATACAATTCCACTAGTCAATTTTTACTTTGCTCTTATACAATTTTTCCAAAAGGCATTTTTCCTCTTGGTCCCTACACAAGTTTCTATTATTAACATGATTTTGTTTTATAATCTCATGACTTAGTTTCTATGGCACTTTCAATCCAAACAATGGTTTGTATGTCCTTTGTCTCCTTCAAATGTTTATACATTAGTGTTTATACCTTTACTAATGGATTTTCTTCTAGTTGTACCATGAAATCCATCTTATAATGACAAGGAAAAATAAGATAGGATTATAAGAATGCTAAACACAAGGGTAAGTTGTATGCAAAAAATGATTTGATAGCACTAAGAACAAGCCTAAAACTCTAATCCTTATTTATTATGTCCTTTGAACAAAGGTAGAAATGCACAAGGCAATAAATGTATAATACAAATTGATTTCATAAATTATTTTAAAGATTATGTAGGTATTGTGGTTATCTTATAGCATGTAGGGATGTATCTCTTTATAAGGTAGAAGGGATTATCTCTTTATAAGAATGTGATGTTTGAAATAATAATAATAATAATAATACAACATGAATTTTGCTTAAGATTTGAAAATGTAGAATCCATAAATCAAAAAAATGCATATTACCTTTTGAAAATTTTCTAGTGTAATTTAATGTAACCCATACCAAAATAATAAATATTGTCCTTTGTAAACTTTTCTAGTGTATTTTGATAACTTTTCATTGACTTTGCACAACCTTGGTTGGAAATGAAATTACTAATCTTATCGCTATTCCTTGCTCATAAACACCCACAACATACACTAGTCTCTTGTGCATGTTCACCATGGTTGAATGTCATTCTATTCCACGTTACTTTGTTTGGTGTGCACATCATTACCATGTGTGGCACTTTGTTCAATCCCCTTGCCCCTTGATTGTTGTCACCAATAGGAAATTCGAAACAGTCCCAACAACCAGGTCAAACATCAAACATAATTTCTCCACCTAGCTTGCATGGTTTGAAAAAATTATAAGAATTATTTAGAATGTGTGCACATGCAACATTTAGAACTCAAACATATCCATGAATACAAGGCAATGTCGAGGAATGTACTCAACACAGTGTTCTTGTGTATTATGTGTTAGTGGTGATGACACAATTTACTTTTTAGCAAGGCTTTTATAGCTATCATCCAACATACTCTATGACTCTTGGGAGAATGTTAGTTTACCATTGTACATAATACACAATACACAAATATAAATTAACGACACATACATGTTCAATGATTACCTCATAACTATTACATGATTCCTTGTTCCCCATATTACAACAATCTTAATAATGTGCATAAATACACTCAGAGTAATTGTTGGTTATCGAGATCGATTATCTTCCTTCTTCAAAGGTCTTGTTTTAGTCATGTTTGGATCCCAGTTCCTTACGGAGAAAGTGTGGGAGGGAAATTTTCCCCACTAATGTCACCAGGGGGTCCAAGGGGAGCGACGACAACTTTTTGGAGCCCCCATAGCGAGGGTTCGAGGGAAACACTCTTGAAGATATTTTTTGATAAAAATACCTTATAAAACACTGTAATTTTGTAGGTGACCTATATCACTCATCATTAGGTCACAGATTGGATAGTATAAGTTATGTTGGTGCTTTTTCCCTAGAAGGAAATCATGTTTTATGAGGGCATTGTGTTACGACTATGTAAAGTGTGAGAGAGACTAAGAGTAGAACGAACAATATTCGTTTCTTGATTACAAACAATAATTCAATAGTTGAATATCCAATTTAAGTGGAACAATAGATTATAATCCATAAAAGAAAAATATAATAAATGTATAAAATATGAGATAATGAGATACAAAGACCATGTGATGGTGGAGATAATGAGATACAAAGACCATGTGATGGTGGACATATATCATTGACTGGTCACAATGCTAAGCCATGTCATTTCAATACATCATGTCTTTTAATAAGATGTGTCATTTCATTAATAATTGAACACGAATTATTAAATATTAGTGTTACCATTATTATTTATTGTAATTATTATTTTATTGTTATTTATTATTATTATCTATGTTACATTGCCTTCCCCTTTAAAAATACTTTGTCCTCAAAGAATACAAAAGTTATGTCTTTGTTCGAGCTTGTAATGCCTTTTCGGGATTCTTCATTCTTATGTTTATAATTTTTTAGGACACAAGGCCATATGATCTTCTAAGCGATGAGCAAATTTGTAGAATTGTGTAAGAGTCAAACCACCCTAACTCGATCATTTTGTGATTTTGTTTGCCATTGACTTCTATGATGATATGATTCCTTGTACTTGAACTTATCATTAATAGAGTAGGATCTATACTTAGCTTTGCATAATTATTTTATCTTTGAATAGTTCATTAATGACCTATATAATTAGGATGATGATAGGGTGTCTTGTATTTGATGTAATGCTCTCGAAACCTTCATCTTTTGATGCTTCTGGTGATTTATTGGTAGGTAAGATTTCAATTGCATTTGTATCGGTTCCCTTCCCCAATGTCTTGATTTTTACATCTTATGACTTATTTATTTCAACAAGATTGGTTAGTTTTTTCTTTATAATGAGGGATTCCTTACTACTAGATTTATCTAACTTGCTTTGTAACAACTTCTTGTCATTCTTTAGCTTATTGATCTGGGTAAGTAAAGTTCAAGTATGAACCTTTAAGCGTGAAAGTCCATCATCATTTTTTGACTTTCCGACATTATTTTGAAGGTGTTGGTTTCTTTATTGTTCCTCTTTTAATCTTTTGATTTGCTCGAGCAACCTCTAATTAAAGTTTCTTAAGCTAGAAGCTTCTTGGTCTTTCTTTGATAACTTCTTGTTAAATTTCTTCGCGAGATCTTGATTGTATTGTTCTAACTTTTGAAAACACCACTTCTTCTCCTTGGACTTCATGACTTTTTCCAGCAGTTTTTAATTATGATTTCTTAGGCGAGAAATCTCCACTTCCTTTCAGTCATAACCTTGTCACATTCTTTCTGTCGATCGTGCAACCATGTATTGACTTTTGGCTATCTTGAAAGATCACTTTTGGTACACTTTTGAAGTCTTCAAATGATGGAGCTTCTAAATCTGACTTCAGTGTTACGTATTAAATGTGATTTTATTCCTTTTATAAGAAAATGTTAAAAACTTTTTCCTCGCGTTGAAAATAAAAGTACCCAATGTATCCATCCAGGTTGAACCTAGAATTATGTCAGCATTGTCTTGATACATGGATACGACATTGAATTGAGCAATAAATTTGTAATCATCAATAGATAGTTGTAGGTCATTAATTTCATATTTCTCATCGAAAAAAATCATGTCATTTTCAATTATATTTGGTTCTAAAACCCTTAATTGATTCACCAAGTCAACATTAATGTGATTTTCATGGTGGTTGAGCAAATAACATTGTTGATATCTTTTACTTAAATAATCCCATTAGTTTTAAATTAGGCATCCATATATTTTTTATAAGTATGAGGGAATCTTTCTGAAACGTAAAAGCTTCTTAACCACAGTAAATACTCTAAAATGCCCACAAATAATCCGAAGCCCACATTTTGAGGGTAATAATAAATTGATAAGATATATGATATGATAAGATGATTACAATGTAATGAGAGGCCCCATATAAATACAATTCCAAAGGGCACCTCTAATGGTTGTTCACAAGGGTTATGTCTCTTGGATAATTATTGTTAATTACTATATTTAATATCTATATATTTTAGGTTTGTTACATTGCCTTCCCCTTAAGGGAAGCTTTGTCCTCAAAGCTTTGTTGAAGAAAAGGGTTATGTCTAATTTTTTGTTTGAACTGTCATCTCTAGTTCCTTTGTTTTAGTATTTGCGACACTTGAGGAAATGAGGCGATACGAGTTACAAATTCCACACAAGAACTGTCGCATCATTTCTGGTGTGGTCCATCCGAGATCTATTTTTACCGGAGCTATTTGATCATTTTGTGGGATGGGTCTTTTCGTTTGTTGCTTAGTATGTTGATTTGATGTCCTTGCTTGTATGGCATCGTAATTCCTCGGTGTATGTTCATTTTGACTATGTCGTTGGTCAAAATGACGTTTGTAATAGGGGTGTCGATAAGGAGTTCTTATTGTTTGTTTTTCTATTGGATTGACTCTTTTTTTAACGATGACGGGGATTGAATTTGTATTTAATTCTTCTTCTTCAACTTGAGTTTGATTTCTGGAGAGTTCGGATGCTTACTTATGGATTTGCACTACTTTGTTCTCCAGTAGATTGTTATTACTCTGGATTTTCTCGAACCTTTCGTCTTGTGACTTTTTGTCCTCTTTTACCTTCTTGACTTGTTCCTCTAGTTTTTGATTAAATTTTCTGAGGTGTTGGTTTTCTTCTTGCTTTTCTAGTATTCTTCCTTCAAGGTCTTCATTTGAATGCTCCGTCTTCCAACTATTTTTCAGCTTCTTGATTTTCATAAGTAATGTCTTGTTATAAATTCTTAGTCGACATAGTTCTTTGGTATTCCTTGCTCATTCGTCCTTGATTTTCTTAATTTCTAGCTTATGTGTCTTCTTAATGTCGTCATACTGTTGCTGAAGTTTTTCCTTCTGTTGTTGATGTTGACATCTCTCGGATTCTTGATTTTATAGCTTTCCATGGGTTTGCATCAATTCTGTATTTGTATCCATGATGAGCTTGTTTAAGCGCTTTATGTCATCTTCTAAATTGTTATTACTTCCATACGAAAATTTGTCGACATTTTTGAAATTTCTGATTTTTTCTTCCAAGTTTTGAACGTGGCTTCTTAGATGTGAAATTTCCTTATCCTTATCTAATAACCTATTTTGGAGCTCTCGTTTTTTATTTTTTAATATTTGATTCTCATGTTCTGTTAAACGATTTCACATTTCCTGCTTTATAATTTTGAATTGAAGATTGATATTGGTTGCTTGTAATGGCAACGTCATTTCTGATTTTGAATTCATTAGAGAGATTTTGAGGTCAAAAAAGGGCCTCCTAAGAGATGTACTACAAAAATATGAGATATATTAAAATATTATGAATTGGGGGTTTTATGGGGTAGGTATATATGACAAGTCACCTCCCACACTATTTTCTATGCACAATATAAATAACCATGGTTGAGTTACTTTTCAAAATTCACTAGAAATAAAATTAATAAAATAAGTCTACATTGATGTGACTAAGATTCATTGTAAATTCCCAAAAATGTATTGTCCTTTAACATTTATTTGTCTTGAACTTGCAAATGAAATTAAATAATAAAAAACTTTTTTAAGAGCTTTTTTTTTAATTTTATGTTGACTTTTTATATTTAGTACTTTTCTCATGAATTTAATAATGTAATTTAATTGAGAATTTATTTACATGTAAAATGTCAATAATATTATTATAATCCGCATTGCATTATTATTATTATTATTATTATTATTTATTAAATCTATTATTATTCTTTATTAGTTTGACATTATGTTATTAAATAGAATGGAGTGAATATATAATTTAAAATTAAAAACATAAAAATGATAATATATTATTTTATAAAAAAATGTGAAAGGACTTTCTTTATGATTTAAAAGTACTTCACTTGAAAATGACATTAATATTATTTTATGTGAAAGTGTGAAAAGACATTCATTATGAGTACTTTACTTGAAAATGACAATAATATTATTTTATGAAAAGACTATCATTATGAGTACTTTACTTTATGACTTAAAAGTACTTACACCACTACCTTGGTTAACTATGTGTTTTCATCTACCATAGAAAATTTGACAAATAAGCATTCTTAACTCATGCAATGCCACCTCACCAAGGGGGATGATGTCATCTACTGGAATGTGATTGGTTGTATTTTATAGTACATTTTCTTTGTTTTGAGGCCCTTTTTTAACCCCAAAATTTCTCTAATGCGCCATAATTCTTGATTGTGGATGATAACTTGGTTTGCTTGACTTGGTCTTTTTCGATGATACTGGTCTCAATTTCGACGATAATTGGTCTTCGTTGACCTGACTTCTTTGACGATGGCACGTCTCGACTTCTTGATAAGACTTCCTTTGACTTTGCCTTCTTTGTCGAGTCTTCCTTTGATTTGACTTCTTGGAAGATTGATAACTTCTTTGGCAAGGGCATCTTTCTTGATTTGTCTTTTCTCCCTCTCTCTCTTTTTTTTAAATTAATAATTGTTCAAATTATTATTATTATTATTAAAATTTTGTTTTGAAAGTATGGTATAGTATAATAATAATAAAATATTGTTATTATTATTATTATTATATATTTTTAATCCAATTATTTAAACTATTATAATAATATATTATAATAATTTTAATATATGTTTTTTTTTGGATTTTTAGGTTTGAGGAGGTTGCCGGTCGGCAGTGGAATGGTGGAGGAAGAGGAGATGGCGGGAGGACGTGGAGGGAGGGCATGTGTCGGGGAGATGGAGTGGTGGTGGACGGCACGAAGCGTGGAGAGGGGGTGGGGGAGGGATGCGGCCTGGAAGAGGTAGAAGGGATGGAGAGGGGAGCATGCAGTAAGCGGAGGCGGTGTTGTGCAGTGGAGGGAGCAGGCGATCAGGCCTGAGCAGCGTGAGATTGCTGGGCATTGGAGTATGGAGAAGGGAGTTGGGCAGGGAGATGGAGGTGATGGGGGTGCAGCCACAGAAGGTTGCCGGTGTGGTGGTGAGGGAGAGTAGCATGGAGTGGTGGCGGTGGCGTAGAGGGCAAGGCAATGATGGAGGCTGAAGGGAGGGCGGACAGAGTAGGGACGTAGGCGCAGAGGGATGGGAGGAGCCCAAAAAGAAGGAGGGCACGAGGAGGTAGGCACGTAAGGAGGGAGAATTGGGAGAGCGCTGGAGGTAGCGATGAAGGGGTAAGCGGCTGCGCAGGAGATGAAGAGGGGAGGCGTGAGCACGATGGTGGTGTGGGAGACCACGTGGGTTGGACCTGGAACTAAAGGGTGGGTTGTGCCAGAGGGGAAGAAATCGTGGCACGGGGAGGAAGGGAGAGTGGAAACGAGATGGACCGGGGATGATATATGTTGGATAGCGTATGCATGAAGGGTGAGTGGGTGAGATTTCAGGGAAACTTTGGAGTAAAGCCACAAGCCAAGAAAAATCAGACAAAGTCTAAGAATATGCCCAAAGTTCGGATCAGCCAACGAGGCTTTGATACCATTGAAGCATAAAAGCTTCTTAACTGCAGTAAATACTCTAAAATGCCCACATTTTGAGGGTAATAATAAATTGATAAGATATATGATAAGATGATTACAATGTAATGAGAGACCCCATATAAAAACAATTCCAAAGGGCACCTCTAATGGTTGTTCACAAGGGTTATGTCCCTTGGATAATTATTGTTAATTACTATATTTAATATCTATATATTTTAGGTTTGTTACACTTTCATCTTTATTTTTATTTTTAAAAAAATCCTTTTAAAAATATATTCCTTGTATACGTTAAAAATCAGATAACTTGTTTTTATATTAAATACAAATACATTTATGATGTTCACTTATAATATTATATTGATCACTTCCATTAGAAAAAAAACACTCATATTAGGGACTTGTAGACTACAATACATGTCTTGACAAGCCATTGCTCTCTATTCTGGATGTAGTACACAAGGATCTGCCTTTCGGTGCTCCTTGTCTAGAGTACATCTTTGACCCTTTCAAGTGGCTCCTCCACGTCTTGTTTCAGATTATGGATGACAGTTGGTTCTAGTGTTGTCAGGTTGATTCCAAAAGTCTGCCACCAATCTTCCATCCAATCTGGACCATAGAGTAGAGGATCTTCAAAGATCTGCATGCGTTTTAACAGAAACTTTAGCATAGTGTAATATGTTCAAGTTGTATTTTCTTTTCTGAGAAATTCCCACCACAATTTCTTGTACCTTCCATATATGTGTGTGTAGTACTAGGGAATCTTAGACTGGAATCCTGATGTGGCCATGCTTTTAATGATCTTATGCAATTAATACAGTAATATTGGTGATCCAACAATAATCTTGGTTGGAATGAAGAGACTTTAGTCCATTGAAATCATGATGTAGATGGGTTAACCAATTGCTAGCATCAACAACCTTGCGCAAAGAGTTATTATAGATCATTTCCGGAACTATGCTTGATCCCATGGGCATTCTTCTTAATTCTGGTACTAGACGAATGAATGCATCTGATCCTTGCAGGTTATCATCGAATACTTTTGTACTTCTCAATTCCCCCCTGAGTTTCCACATTTGGATATAGTCCATCCAACTCATATTATCGTTGATGATGTAGGTCTCATGCTTACCTTCAATCTAGGTTGAAACTATCATATTTACCTGTGGGTTAATTCTTTACAGTGGACTTCCAACGATCTCGGGATTTTCTCTCCCATGCGAAATTTACGATGTTAACCACTATATGCTACGACGATTACTTATGTTAATACACCTTAATGATGAAACCTTTGACTACGTACTCTTAGTGATGGTTCCACCTGATTCTTTATTTGAAAACTCAATCACTTAGATGGTCATCTTAGATCGGTGACAAAGTTTCAACCCAAACCTTGGTAATTTGAAGTATTTCATGTAGTGATGATCTCAACGACAACGAATCTTCCTACCTCCTGATACTCTAATCGAAATTGGAGGGTCACGAATTTACAACCTAGTGAGATTTAATAGGAATGAATGCCACAAATTTTCATAATCCAAAAATTGATGAATTTTCACAATCCACGAATTTACAATTTTTTTTATGAACACCGGTTTTATTTGGTTTTACAACAAACTGACTTTTTTCCTATTTCTTGTGTATTGGTGCACAAGAAACTCAGAGATGTTAACTATGTTCTTCACCCTTTTACTATAGTGAACTCAATTGTTTGGCAGCGAAATTTCCCTTTTTCAATCAAATTCTCACAATGGCCAAGGATTTGATGTTTGTCAAAGACCTGTGCTTCAAAGAAACTCTAATAAGATATTGGGTTGGCCAAAAGGAAAATCAAACAAGGTTAGATAAGAGTCTGACCACAAGCCAAATCAAACAATGATGCTTTGATACCTACCAATTGAACAAACAATATTTGTTTCCTTATTACGAACGGTAATTCAATAGTTGAATATCCAATTTAAGTAGGACAAGAGATTGTAATCCATAAAGGATAAATATAATAAATGTATAAAATATGAAATGATGAGATATAATGACCATGCGATGATGTACTTATTGCACCGAGAGTAGCAAGGTGCTTACAACCTAGTATGGGGGAGATTTGGTCATGTTTGTCATGTTTGTCACATTACGTAACGTAACATTCCCATGTCAACTCATAACTTATTAAAAATAAAAAGTAATAAAAAAAATTCATGTCTATTCATAAAATAAAATAAAAAGTATAACGAGCATAGATCCATCTTAAACTTGGATCTATTAAGCACCAAGAGAAATCCAATTTATTGAGGTTTAATTTTTTTTTTGTGAAAAACTTAATTACACATCAAGAAATTAGATCCTTCTGGATGCTTAATAGATCGAGGTTTAAGATGGATCTATGTTGTTAGCATTGATTAGTCATAATGGTAAGTCGTGTCTTTTCAATAGGTCATGTCTTTTAGATAAAATATGTCATTTCATTAAAATTAATCACTAATTATTAATTATTATTGTCATAATTATTATTTTATTGTTATTTACTATTATTATGTATGTTACAAAGATAGTGAAAATGAAGTTGCAGAAGATGTGTTGTAGGTTTTATCCCTTCATTTACGAGATGAAATAAATGAATGAATAATTGATTCTTTATGGATGTAACCATATCAAGTTGCCAATTGAGTGTAAATCGGTTGGTTGGGAGGAATGTTGTTATCTTCCCCACTCGGGTTCAAATCCCGCTTTGCGATACTTGCTCCTTGGGAGCCGACTTTGACTATGTAATGATTGTAATTCTGGCCATAGCTTGATTCTCCGGAATATCAAGTGTTGGCATTTCTCCCAGTGGATGTAACCATATCAAGTGAACCACATATATTGATCTCTCCTGTATTGTGCTCTCTTCTATGTTTTGTTTCCACATCAATTTTTGTTTTATTGCTATGCAATCCTATTCCTAATAGTAATGGGCATCTTAGAATTAATCTCCAAGAACATTGCATTTAAATAGGGGCAATGTGTATTGAGCTATAATGGTAGATAGTCATGAAAGTACCAATTTTGAAAAGTTGAGAAGTCGACACCTTCACAACATGAACCAGGAGGGTTCCAAAAAGTGAAGAAAGGGAAAAAAATGACGTTGGGCCACAAACAAGCAGAAAGAAGACAAGGGTGCTAACTCGAAAAGGATTCAACCTCAACTCAGAATTACGCTTAAAAGGGATGAAGTGTTTCACAAGAATACACCATTCTCCGTAAACCCAATGTGAAAGGATAAACCCAGCCTAGCAAAATCCCTTTGTTATTCAGCCAATCACTATGAAGATTTCATTGAACTTTAGGAAGCCAT
Organism: Larix kaempferi; assembly: GCA_027924585.1. NCBI lineage: Eukaryota > Viridiplantae > Streptophyta > Pinopsida > Pinales > Pinaceae > Larix > Larix kaempferi. Next base: position 4,531,201 of record BSBM01001243.1, on the reverse strand, counting down.
CCAACATAGATAAAGGGAGAGATCCAAAATGTTGTGGATTCAAGCTCTTAGAAGTTCAGAGCTCCGGGGCTGACTAAACGGGGTGTTTTTATGAATGTTTCTTTTAATATTTTGTCAATCCTCTGTCAATTACGGATATTTTATCTTAATAGTTTTTTTTAATATGACATGCACGTCATAGACTTGTAAATAGTTTCGTGAATGTTATCCTTTTGATGGGAGTGCACTTACAAAATCTCGCCTTGAGCTTCAGACTGCATATAGCAGACTTCCTTTGACATAGGTGACTGATCTAAGGGACTAGTTTTTGTTATCATGACATGCACATTATAGACTTGTAAACATTTTTGTGAATGTTATCCTTTTGTTGGGAGTGCACTTACAGAACCTCGCCTTGAGCTTGAGACTGCATATAGCAGACTTCCTTTGACATAGATGAGTGATCTAAGGGTTAACTATTCTGGAATGTCTTCCTGAGACACATTTGGCACCGTCTACTTTGGAACTCATACTGTTAGGAAGGGGTAGACCAGAGTGGAACCCTAGTAGATGGGTTAATCGTTCAACTTCAATTTTGTTTTTATTAATAGGCAGTTTGCCAAGACAAAATGGTACCAGGTTTGTATTATGAAACAAACACCTACGAAAAGAATCCCATTGGTTTTCCTTGTTAGGTTGAACCCTAATTTATTCAATTTGAGTACTACACTCAGATTAATACAGTACATCATCATTGTAATCTTCATCAATTACATGCTAATTAAAATTAAAAAATGCATGCATGAGTCGACGAACCTCATCGATAGTCTCCCAAACCGTCATCATATAGATCACTTGATAAATTCGCAATTTGCATAAACAAGATAAAGTGTGTTACACATTCAACGGGAGAGTGATTGAATTATTTAAGAGTATGGAGCTGGTAGTATATGTGCTTTCAATTCAAAATAAATAGCCAGTCCCAATTTCACAAACCTTTATATCAACATATTAAGGAAAATACAAATGGCCTAGAAAATTAATCTTACATTAGATGAAACAATTTAATGGTAGAAAGATAATGCAACTAATTCAAGTCATACCTCCTGCCTTGAGCAATAATTAATCAGAGCGTTGTTAGTCTTGGATGTTATCAACAACAATGGTGACAGAACATCGAAACCCTTCTTATGTCAATATTTCTCTGTTATAATATAGGTCACTTGATAAATTCGCAATTTGGATAAACAAGATTAAGTGTGTTACATATTCAAGAGGAGAGAGTTTTAATTATTTAATCAAGTACGGAGTTGGTAATATACCTGCTTTCAGTTCAAAATAAATCGTCAGTCCCAATTTCACAAACCTTTATATCAACAGATTAAAGAAAATACAAATGGTCTAAAAAATTTATCATATATTAGATGAAACAATTTAATGATAGAAAGATAATGCAACTAATTCAAGTCATACCTCCTGACTTGAGCAATAATTAACCAGAGCATTCTTAGTTTTGGATGTTATCAACAACAATATAGTGACAGAACATCAAAACCCTTCTATCAATATTCCATCAGTGCTATAGGAAAATAGAAGCAAACAAACAAACAAAGTACATTGTAATATCTATCTCTGAAGATCTATTTCTATAAGAAAATGTTACAAGATAAAAAACTTTTGTGATACAGATAATCATTATGCTCAGTGAATAACATCCCAAAGCTTTCTTACAAAATCGTACATGTGCATATTTGAAAGAAGCAAGTCCCCATATAGTTCAATGAAACCACCTGGACTTGGATATGGTCCCAAAATTGGTGTAAGAGTTCCGGAAGTCAAATGCTCCCTTGGAAATTTTGGAGTATTCATATGGTCTAGTTCACTGATGAACATGAACAACTGTACAAACTTAATCATGGTCACATCATAAGACTTCACTTTCCCAAATGTGTCAGGATTCTGTTGATCAAGACTTCCTTTTTGCCAGTAACTGGCAGATTGTGAGCAGTCAAATAATACTTTAGTTCAACCACGGTTAAGTCCTTCAGCTGCAAATAAACATGGTGGTAATATTAGACCCTTTATAAAGATCACATTCTGAGAATGCTTTCTGCAACCCATCAACCAAAAACAAACTGAAAATATAATTCTTCTATTTATAACCTTTCCCGTGTCTGCAAGTTCACTCCAATTATAACTCGCTGCCTCCTTTGCTGCTACTTCAGCTGATGCTTTTCTCTTTTGAGATGCTTCACTGCCTTTGGCTTTAGTTGCCTCTGCCTCAGCTTCCTCAAAGTCATGATTTTCACCATATACAGCATCTTTAAATGCCTGTACAGCTTTTGTGATTCCTGGTCTGAAATTCAGAAATTCATACTAAATAAATATGATTGAAAAAAAATTGTTGCACATATCAAATAGCTTCATTATGATAGTGATGACCTCTTGAAATCAAATTCACATATAATTCCCTTATTTCATTGATACCTTTGCATGCCCTCTTCATCTGGCATGGTCTCATCTTTTGACTCTGGCAAATCATCTTCTTCAAGGGCTAAAACTTGCAATATTGCATAATGCCTCTGCAAAGCTGCAAGGATTTCAAAGTAAATGGCGATATCAAAGTTTGAAAAATTTAAATAGAAACAAAGTTATTCCAAAACTGTCACATGTAATTAAATAGGATGTAAATAATATGGCTTTTTAGGCCAAAGTGTCCAATATCATCATATCCGACATGGACACAATAATGACACATGTCAGACGTGTTTTGATCGTGTCCTTGTTTGGGACACAGTCAAGACACATGTCCGACACTGTCATCATAGTGTCCCGACCAGTGCACACTGTGTCTCGATAACAGGACACGGTTTTGACGGAAAAGAGGCATCCCTTCTAAAGTCAGTATTAATAAATGGTAATATTAAATTCTCAAAATAAAAGTTGTATTCTCCATATCTTTCATTTTCTATACTTTTACAATTTTTAACATTACCATTAATTGTTTCAAGATGTTTGAGAGTGGTTCCAACGTCATTGGACTTCATATGCAAAGAGTAGAATTTTAGATCCTATTCAGAATTCAACAGACTTAACAGTTTTTGGGATTTCAGGATTTCAACGTTTCCACTGGATTCTATCATGTATGAGGGTATCGGATTTGCATTTAATCAAGTGCATCAACCTCTCTATGTATTTTGATGTTGGTGGTGCTTATTGTTGAGCTCCTCTGTCATGATCTTAACAGAAATGTACCCTTCACTCAAGCAAAATCACTTATTAAGCATGGGAATCTTTTTCTACCTTATTTTACACTTGGATTAGGAAGTTACATCAAAACTGTAGGGTGTTGACTTTCCCAATGATATGGATTTGGACAATAGTGTTGAGTTGGCATTAGCCAACATGGATCTTAATGATCCAGTGCTAGAGCCGGTCACTTTTGATGATGGTGATCCTTTGGAGGGGTCATCTCCCACACCAACAGAGATGCAGATCCTGGGATGGGCAAAGAGACGGAGGAGGAGGATGAAGAAGAGAGCAGTGATGATTTTGTTGATTTGGGCATGGAGGACTATTGACAAATGAGATTCTTCCATCTTGATCTACCCCATTTTGTATTTGCTAGTGGCATTTCAACATCTATAATACATTTTGATTTTTATGACTTAATGAGAAATTTTATGAGTCTATGAGTCTATCATTGACATATGCATTGTGATTTGTGAATGCATAATGTGTATTGATTCTAATTTCTATTGAATATTTGTAAATGTGTCCTCCGTGTCTTGATTCCAGGGGCCACTGTGTCCATGTCAGATACTCGTATTACTGTGTCCTCGTGTCAGGTGACTTAGGCCTCTAGAATATGGTAACTTTTGAAAATGCAAGTAGATGTAAAAGAAGAGACAAATGCATCAGAAATTTCCGAAACCTCAATAAACATTGCATTCAACTCAAAATTGTGTAGTGTAAACTGACAATTTCAAGGAAATGTTTGAAGAGACTTACAAATGATCTAACCAACTGCTTATGTGAACTGTCCTGTTGCTTTTCAGCAACATCAGCATTTTTTGCTTCGATAACCTTTCCTCAGGCATTCTTTGCTTGCATTATAATCTTAAGGCCTAAAACTTAGTGGATCAGGTTATGTTTCACTCAAACTAACCTATTCGGATTAGTCACATGTTATCACACAACTTGTAGTTGTTTCTAAAGGTATCCCATCCGGGATGGTAGAGGAGACGGACAACTAAAGAGGTTCTTAATGCAAGCTGGGTGTCATGATAAACAAGGCACTCTTCACTTTAGATCAAGATGGATCAAGACCAAGGGGGAGACCCTATCCAATCAATGAAAATTAGCTAACCCAAAGGTTCCTAGGGAAATGTGTAAGCAAGTTACGGAAACCAATGAGTAAGTTAAGGTAAGTGGACCCAAGAGTTTAGGTGTGGTTGAAGAGGCTTCGGAGGTGACAAGTGTTTCAACCAATGAAGTGATTAGGGCCACTTATGAAGCCCAATTGAATTAGATCTAGTACCATGGAAAGACACAAGTGGGGCCCACTCCTTAAAAAGTGGAAAATGGTCCAAATGGGGCCCACAAGGTAGAGTTAGGGGTAATATGGCACTAAGGGGTATGCAAAGATGTAGATCTATGGATCTAGGATGGGATAGACAATACCCACATATGGGATCTAGCAAATGACACTAACCCCAAGGAGTGCGAATTGACCAAGGGAGACTAGTGCCTTGAGATGAGGGGGCAAATGGAGTCGAAATTATGCCAAAATGTAGATCGAGGTAGATTAGGCAATTATCAAAGTGGGTTTTAAGTGGCATGCCCCGATATGAGCTAGATCTCCATAGATCTAAGGTTGAACATGCATAACTCAATGACCCAAGTGGGGCACACCCTCAAAATGAGGAATGGGGCCCACAAGGAAAAAATCAAAGAAGTGAAGCACCAGGGGTAGGTTATCAAGGCAAACAAATGCAAATCAAGTGGTGTTGATGTATATGTAACTTTGGAATGTATTTCACCCATGTATTTCATCTATGTATATTGTACTCCTATAGAGATGTTATTATTCCTCTATACGGAAGTGTCGTCATTTATATTGTAAGTGTCGTAACTAATACTTGATGGGTAATTAGACCACCTTGTTGGGGTCGGCCCTGTATAAGTCATGTGGGTCAAAGGGTTATTAGACCACCCTATTGGGGGTCGACCATGTGGGTCAAAGGGTTATTAGACCACCCTATTGGGGGTCGGCCCAGTTAGCATTATGTTATGTGGTTAAGTTAAGGCCGACCTAGTAAAGGTTATTAGGCAAGTCAAGTCAAGTATAAATAGAGTGCAAGAGGCACTCTATTTGATCATTTTATTCTCACACACACTCTTTAGAGAGTGGCACACTTGTGGAGGAGAAGCTGCTGCTAGGAAATGTCTATCTCTTATGCTTGGGTTGTATCATTGCTCTATCTATCTCTAAGGAAGTTATTGGGGTTTTTCACCTTTATGGTTTTCCCCAAGTAAACTCTGTGTCTCTTGTGTGCTTGCATTATTGTGTCCATGATTGATATGCTGTAGATATGTTGTACATGTTGTTCTCTCAGTTAAGATCCTAGATCAAATTGAAGTAAATTCTGAAAAATTAACATGGTATCAGAGCTAGCCTGAAAGAAGGCATGGTATGGCATGTATGACACTTGTTGCACTTACGATGCTAGGGCTTGATATAGCAAAAAGCAGTCATCATAGCACTTTCGCTATAAATCCATTTTGGCGAAGTTTTCGGATCTAAAACTTTTACAGGTCGAAGATCAGATCCCCATGTACCTTGTGTCCAAAGGACAACTTCTAATTCGTTGTACTTTGTGTTTTATGATCTGTACAATCTAGGGTTTCTGCCTCTTCCAGATGTGAGTCATAAATAGGTGAATTAGGAAAAAAGGTCATAACTTGGGCTAGGAAGCTCCAAATGAAATTTCGTCAAAAGTGACAAGTAGTGCACGGAATGTACTTTCTCAGGTAACTTTTTCAGAGGCCGAAACTGAATCAATGACACGTGGCACACCGTACAAGTTCGCTCTCCTATTTTTTCCCATAAACAGGTCACGTTGCGACACTTGGCATAACTCTCTCTCAGAGAATCCAATTGAGGTCAGACTTGTGGGGTTGGAAAGATGACAGGTCGGGATACCACAGGTAGAAGTTTCAGACCCTGTGGATTCGTAATTTCGGAGTTACACTAGAAACAATCAGGTGCATATTTCTGTCAAAACATAATTGGATTTTGAGCACCTCTATTCATGACTTCGGGAATTTAGGGTTTCGGAGAAAGTTGGAATTTTTGTAATCGGAGACCAAGGCTGGGTGCTACTCATAAAAATCAAAATTTAGAGACCAAGATCAAATTTTTTGGTTGGGCAGAAGGCTGGGCTTGATCAGACCCTAGTTCAGGACTTTGATCGAAAAAGTGCAAAATTAGGGCTTCTGCAAAAATGGGAATTTTTGAAATCTGTGGCCACGGCTGGAAGCTCCTCAGAAAAATAAAAGCTTGGAGCTTTGGATCGAACCTTTTGATTGGGCAGAAGGGTGGGCTTTATCAAACCCTAGTTCGGGGTCATGTCTAGTGAATCCAGAACTTTCAAAGGCAAATTTGAGGGGTGAAACTTTGTAGTTTTCAAATTCTGAGTATACCGGCTTGATCAGCGCATCAAGGCACATCTTTCTATCCTTTCAGAAGTTTGAAATTCAAAGTTCAAATTTTTAGGGTTTCTCTGACAAACCCTAATCCAGCTCCAGATCCAGCTTTTGCAAATCAAGTGGATTGGGTTAATCCTAGAAGAGAATGGATTGGTCACCTACATAAGTGAAAAATTTCTTGTTTCAGAGGGAGATGAGGCTAAGGCCTTACATAAGAAGATTACAAGCAATCTCGACAGGTATGACTTATCCAGGTATGTCTCGAGATTTGTTCATGATTAAGTTTATGGTATGTTTGTCTTCATATTATTACAGTTAGTACAATCTTGATTAAATTTAGACTTGTCGTATCACCTTAATAAAATTATGAATGCATGATAGAAGATATTCATTGATTAGGGTGTTGACACTTATGATTGTACTAATGCATTATGGTGTTGTATGAGGTTTATGTTGTCCGCTAACATGAAAGGTAGACCAAGAAAGACAAATCATGTTCTAGTTCAAGAACATATGATCATGATGACATGAAGACAAAGATTCACCCATTGTCATGGATCACTTAGAAGATATATTTACGAGGTATGTATAACTTGGTTCTATAATGGTTAACCTATGAGAGATGCAGGTTACTAGCACAAGTTATTGAAGAGAACAAGAACACATCATGTGGGTTTGTTAGACATAACTAGCTAACATACTAATCCAAGTATGTTTTTCCTGTATCAAGTTAGAATCCTACCTTATGATAGGATCTCTTATATAAGTATACATGGCATGATTGATAATGATTATTCATAGGTTTGAATAAACATGGGTGTATGCATATTATGTTTCTTACCTTAATTGATGATATGACTAACCAGAAGAGTCATGAAAGTATAGGTTTGAGTAATCACGGGTTTAGGTATATTATGTTTCTTACTTTAATTTATGATATGACTAACCATAAGAGTCCTTGAATACTAATGCTTATTATTTCTATTTGAAATGATCATAACTATACATGCTTAAGATTATTGTGTTTTGATAGTATTGAGAATATACTAATAAATGTATGATTATGTATGAGATCTCGAGGATATCACAATAATGATACTTGTAAGCATGCATAGTGATCGAGGATGGATATAAATTCAAGGACAAGTAATCCAAGAAGCAAAGATCAAGAGGGAGCACACTCCAGTAGTTTCTGCAAGGATGCAGATATTCAAAGGGAGTCGACCACTTCTCACTATCTACATCAGAATGGAGTTGCAAAAAGGAAGCAAAGACAAAGAGGGAGTCCACCCTACAACCAAACAAAGATAAGTATTTGAATTGTCATTTCTTGCATATGTGTTTGTTTAAATAATATTGTTCAAAGATGTATATGCTTATGTTCCTAGACTTAGGGTGTGTATTATGCATATTAGAATAATTGCATTAATGAACAGTATACTAATAATATGCATGTGATGGGTAAGTGGCCTATGGCACTGTACAACATTCCATTGCTACTTATCTAGAATGAAACCTCTTTGCTAACATGTTGGGAGTAGTGCAAACTCTTAACAATGTTCTGGTAGAGATTGGAAGGCATCTAGAAAGTTACAGGATATGGATGAATGTTGTATTGAAGCATTGGCTAAAATAATTGCATGACTGTGTTATCCCCCTTTTTGACAGGGTTATAGGGCAGCAGGGGACAATCACCAACAGCAAGTCTGGGCCCTAATATCAGCAATGAAGGGGGTCCATTATGTTCCCTAAATGACCGTGTATCAGCATACTCAGCAGTGAAGACATTCAGACTTTGGAAAGTATACAATTTCAGGAAATCTGAAAATGGTAGATAAGCTTGATACAGATGGACTTTCGTTCATTGCTTCAGATCTCTGCAGTGATGATATTTGGATTGGACATTCACAACCCAATTAGCTGAGACATTTGCAAAATAGGGATATCAAACAAAGCAAACCAGAATGCAGGTTGATGGTAACTCACGATGACTACAGCATCACGTCAAAACTGCCAAAAGTGAAAACATCTGTTGCAACAGTTTTGCGCATCCTGTAGGTCGTGTGTTTGACACTTGTGAGTTTTCTGTGGAGGTTGCATTTAGGTTTTTTGATTCATCTGAACTTAGCATATTCTATGCGCTTGAGACAACAAGGCAACACAAAGTCTCCAGCGAGAAATATGCCAGGTTAAGCACGTTAGATCCGAGTACGGTGACTATTTTGGGATTACAGTTGCTGGCTATCTAGTGGCCCATCCTGATATGATAAAAAATGAAGTGGGCTCCATCGAGGAAGATTATCAAAGGGACCTTGCCTACTGGAGATTAAAGGTAGAGGCAGGTGCAGATGTAATAATTACACGATTATTTTATGACGCTGACATATACCTGAAGTTTGTAAATGACTGCCGGCAAATTGAGATGAAATGCCCCATTGTCCCTGAAGTCATGCCTATAAACAATTACAAGGGTTTCCTACACATGGCTGGATTTTGTAAAACTAGGATTCCTTCTGAAATTACTACTACATTGGAGCCTATCAGAGACAATGAAGAAGCTGTAAGAGCTTATGGAATTCATCTTGGCACTGAAATGTGCAAGAAGATTCTAGCTCATGGAGTTAAGACTTTGCATTTGTATGCGCTCAACATGGAGAAATCAGTCGAGAAATATGTAAATGTATCAATGGGAATCAACTCTGGTAGCTTTGTCAGAGAAGGTCGAAGCTTGAATCACAGAAGGAGCCGAGTCTTTGTGTTTGTGTCGTGGTCGCCAAAAGGCTGTGACAGAAGGTCGTGAGAAAATAAAGGAGCAGCATAGCCCAAAATTCGAAGTAAGCAGCAGGTTGTTATCATATAGAGACACCCGCGCATCCCTTGCATTTATCAGCTCAAGATAACTCCTCTCAGGATTTAGAATCCACGCCAAATACGGTTTCTGATGATACGCCTGTAGCTCAAGAGATTTGGGGGCTGATAAACTGTAATCCCCTGCGTAAAGACGGCCAGATCAGAGATTTTTTTTTTTTTTTTTTTTTTTTTTTTTTTTTTTTTTTTTTTCAGCAGACGCTGGGGTATATCCTCGTATCAGTATAAGTTTGGAGCGGGCACAAAATTATCGGAAATCACTTCATCAACAGCCGAGTTTTTTAAGTGCAAGTCTCGGAGTTCAAACGAGGTGATACACACCGCTGATTTAATGGAAGGCCACATGTTCAGTTGAGCACCAGCTGATTACAAAGAAGAGATTTTCGCGTTGTGTATTATCTGTGGTTAGGTAAAATTGCGTGGATTGAACCTCATGATATTTGGTGGCCTGTGTATTTCCGCGTTTTTCAAAATTTAGCAGCTGCTCGGGGGTGTTTGTATTTATTAGCAGCCAACTACGCCGACTTATTACGGGGGTCTCCACCGGTGCATGCCCATCCACTGTCAAAACCTCAGCGCACTTGTCAAGGAAATTTTTTTTTTTTTTACAGTGAGCACTTGCAGGCTGTGATTTATGGATCCCATTCACCATTTAAACGCCAAACTACAGCGTGATTTACCCCTCGTGGCCATTACATCTCCATGCTTTCTGTTACGTGGAGTTCTGAAACTTCTCGCTAAGTAATTGTTGGTTTCTATTGCAAGTACGTGGCTATTGGAGCCCAGTCCCCTTGTATTGAAGAACAGAGCAATCGGTAAGCTAAGTCAAGTGTCGACCAAATAAAGGGGAAAATATTTCATTGTATGGGACAGCTAAGGAAAGATTCACTTTAGATTACTTAGACTTTAGTGGAGAAAAAAGTGGATCTCATTTACTTTTTCTTCATTATATTATTATTATTTTTTAGTTCTAAGGAGCCTTTTTGGCCTATAAAGAGCTAGCCTCTTCATTGTAAGAAGGATGGAAAAATTTTGGGTTTTTTATCCCTGTCGAGCTTAATGAAAAATCAGTCGGTTTTGTGGACAGATTTGAGTATCCTTCATGTGCTTGTGTGATGTATTTCAAATTGTAGAATGAATCTAGCTTAGGGCTTTATCAAGCACAATAGATTAGCCATTTAGGATTAAGTTGGTTAATTATGCTTGAACAATTATTTTCTCAATGGACATCAGTATTCGGTTGTACAAAATGCCGATTAAGATTTGATTGTTTATGCATTCTAGATTCGTCTCACTTTTTATGAAGCATAAAGCCTCCATGAGCCCTCTTTTGACTCCATTTCCCCTTCTGATACTGGCACTGGTCTTTCCCTGAGGATTGATCTCCCCTTCCTTTTCCATCACCCATTTTGAAAAACTATCTTTTGTTACTTCTGTTTCCCTAAGGAAGCCTTTTCCATTCACCTTACCCGTTACTGTACCTGCCTTAGCGATCCTAGTTTAGGGATACCCCCCTAGTGTTGGAGAAGAGCCAACCTGAAGCGAAGAGGAGAGGAGTGTGGTGACATTGGCCTCTCTCCTGAGAGAGTTGTCATTTCGGTTGGCGTGTTGCATTTTGGGCTTTCAAACGACACGCATGCCATTTCGGAGGACAACAGACTGTATGACATATTTCTTTATGTGTAAGAATTTGTTCTGAAAACTATGAGATCTTTTCTAATCATGCAATTCAATTTGTTTTGTAGGAAAGATCGTATATGAGCACCTGCAAAAGAACGACTGCAACATTTGTTTCAGCAACAAAGTTATCTATTGAAGATATTGAATATATTGAAGTTCCCAGGATTCGGGAAGAATGCAATGACCAAGGAGTACCAGTCGATCATGAAGAATGATGTTTGGGATGCAGTCCCAAGATCTGAAGGGAAGTCTGCTGTGACTTCCAAATGGATTTATAAGATCAAGCATGCTGCAGATGGTAGCATGGAGAAATACAAAGCGAGGTTTGTAGCTCGTGGCTTCTCCCAGAAGGAGGGATTGAGTATGAAGAGACTTCTACACCTATAGCCAGGCACACTTCCATTAGATCAGTACTTTCTCTGGCTGTATTAATGAAATGGAAGATACACCAGATAGATGTCAAGACAGCTTTCTTGAATGGTGTAGTCGAAGAGGAAGTGTATGTGGAGCAGCCACTTGGTTTTGAGACACATGACGGGAAGTCATACCTGTGCAGAACTTGGTATGATAGAATAGACAGCTTTCTATCCAGTTTGGCCTTTACCAAGAGTAAAGCGGATTCCAACCTTTACTACAAGGTTGAGGAAGGCAATTCAGTGATACTACTTTTGTATATGGATGACCTGTTTATTACAGGTGAAGATAGATTGATTGCCGACACGCTTCGGAAGCTACTGTCTAAGTTATTTGATCTACTGCTGGAGGCTATTGGTATCTTTTGTGACAACCAGAGTTGTGTGAAGCTGTCTGAGAACCCAATGTTCCATGACAGGTCGAAACACATAGAGATCAAATATCACTATATCAGGGATATGGTGCAAAGACGAGCAGTGAGGCTCCTGTATGTTGCGACAGATGAGCAGATTGCAGATGTACTGACGAAGCCACTAGCTAGAGTGAAGTTCGAGTACTTCAGAGAAAGGCTTGGTGTTCTTCAGATTGACGACACTTCGAGGAAGAAGTGATGGACACATTTGCTGAAGCCATTCCAGGCATGTTGGAAGGAGGATCCTTCACATGGCTGTGGATGTAAGCGCTGGATGATGAGCATCAGGACGATGCTCCAGTTACTGCTCTATATGTGTATATATGCATCATGTTGGATGCTTGATATGATCGGTTGGATCATTTATACGTATATGTATGCATCATGTTGGATGCTGGATATGATCAATGGATCATTTATATGTATGTAGGCATCATGTTGGATGCTGGAAATGATCAGTGGATCATTTATATGTATGTATGTATCATGTTGGATGATGGATATGATCAGTTGGATCATTTATATGTATATGTATGTACGCATCATGTTGGATGCTGGATATGATTAGTTGGATCATGTGTATGTATCTGTAGATGTATCAGGTGGATACATGGTATGATCAGGTAGATCATGTATGTTGATATGTATCAGGTATGATCAGGTGGATCATGTATTTGTATGTGTATCAAGTGGATACATTGTATGATCAGGTAGATCATGTATTATGATATGTATCAGGAAAATACTGTGTATGCATTAGGTGGATGCATTGTATGATCAAGATGATCATGGATGACGAGCTTCAAGATGTTGCTCCAGATGACATGCATCAGGACGATGCAGTGATGATGATCAAGATGATCATGTGTACATCAAGATGATGTATGGTGAGTATCAGGTTGATACTCTGTGGCTGTGGAACAGGTTGTGCAGATAAAGCATATAATCCTAGCCCTAGGAGGTTTGCAGATAGTCTTTCGAGGTTTTGCCTATGGCATGTAATAGTGGCCCTGGGATATCTGGCAAACGCTCTTTCGAGGTTTTGCTTTGGAGGACATATAATCCTAGCCCTAGGAGGTTTGCAGATTCTCTTGCTTGGTTTTGCCGCTGACATATAATAGCTCCCTGGGAGATCTGGCAAATGCTCTTTCAAGGTTTTGTCCTATGGCATGTAATCCTAGCCTTGGGAGATCCGATAGGTTGAGCTGTGTGCTCGTAATCAGTCCTGGGATGCTCTTTCGAGGTTTTTCCATGACCACATGTAATAAGTCCTGGAGATCTGGACAAGATGAAAAAGGCCTCATATGCTCTTTAGGGTTCTTGCTTGGCAAGACACTCTTTTAAGGTTTTTTGGTGGGGGTCACATGTAATAAGTCCTGGAGATCTGGACAAGATGAAAAAGGCCTCAGATGCTCTTTAGGGTTCTTGCTAGTCAAGAGACTCTTTTAAGGTTTTGTGATAGTCACATATAATACTAGCCCTGGGAGATCCGACAGGTAGAGCTGTGTGCTCATAACAGCCTGGGATGCTTTTTCGAGGTTTTGTGACGCACGTAATAAGTCCTGAGAATTCCACAGTATGGCCAGTGATGATGAAGACCTGCAGGTGGTGGGCCTACATCCAGTATGAAAAAGGATTGGCTCTGTAGAACTTCCTATGACGAGTAGATTCAGAGATTGATTGAGATAGCAGCAGCAGTGACGATGACGATGATTCAAGGATAATGATTCGCTGATGATGATCCAGAGAAGAAGACTTGTGCTAGCAGATCTGTGTCGAGAAATACCTTCCTAGTTAAGAGGGAGTGTTGATGTATATGTAACTTCGGAATGTATTTCACCCATGTATTTCATCTATGTATATTGTACTCCTATAGAGATGTTATTATTCCTCTATACAGAAGTGTCGTCATTTATATTGTAAGTGTCGTAACTTATACTTGATGGGTTATTAGACCACCTTGTTGGGGTCGGCCCTGTATAAGTCATGTGGGTCAAAGGGTTATTAGACCACCCTATTGGGGGTCGACCCAGTCAACATTATGTTATGTGGTTAAGTTAAGGCCGACCTAGTAAAGGTTATTAGGCAAGTCAAGTCAAGTATAAATAGAGTACGGGAGGCACTCTATTTGATCATTCTATTCTCACACACACTCTTTGGAGAGTGGTGCACTTGTGGAGGAGGAGAAGCTGCTGCTAGGAGATGTCTATCTCTTATGCTTGGGTTGTATCATTGCTCTATCTATCTCTGAGGAAGTTATTGGGGTTTTTCACCTTTATGGTTTTCCCCAAGTAAACTCTGTGTCTCTTGTGTGCTTGCATTATTATGTCCATGATTGATATGTTATAGATATGATGTGCATGTTGTTCTCTCAGTTAAGATCCTACATCAGATTGAAGTAAATTCTGAAAAATTAACAAGTGGGATCTCACCTACCCACGTCTTGCAAGTAGCAAAATTCACCCTCCCAAGGAGTGCGACCTCACCCAAGGAAGACTAAGTGCTTTGGGAAAAGGGTCAAATGGAGGCCAATCACCACCAAACTATAGATCCGAATTGTCGTGAATACTATAGAGGTGGGTTTTCAATATTATCCCCAAAGCCAAGCTAGATCCAAGTAGATCTAGGAAAAAGTAAAAATGAGGGTTTTGATTTTAATGGTGTTTGTGACCAATAGGATGGAGAACAAGCAAAATAGATTCGTACCTTGTAGATCTTACCTCATAAGCTTGCGGCCTCTTAGCATATGGATAATTCTTGCCCTAGTTACAATTCCAAGCTTGATCCAAGTGTCTTCAACCCAAATCGTCCAAGCCCTAGGAGGAGAGATGTCCCATGAAACCTGTAAATCAAACTACATCAAGTTAAATTTGATCCACAAATCAATGAGATCTAAGCATGTCATGTCCAAGAAGCAATCAATGGACAAAGCACAATTGAAAAACTCCCTTAAGATGAAGACTTCTTGTCCATTGGGGATGTGAGCAACCCCTACAATCTTCCCATCAAGCAAAACGTGCTCTAGCTCCAAGCAATTCGGCCTCCCTCTCGTGATGTCGATTTCACTTGAAAAGCAAACAATGTCTAGAAACAAGAGATGCAAGAACATATACAAGAGTAACCCAATCAACTCCAAGAAGTAGATCTCCAAAATAATATTTTCATTCCAAGTTTTTTGGAGCCCAAAGGTGTTTTACAATGAGGGGGGTCTCCTCCTTATATAAGATAATAAAGACCAAAACCCTAGATCTCAAAACCACTTTTTGAAATGAGTGGTTGAGATTAAAAGATCTCACAATATAATCAATGGCTAAGATGAGCCTAACATAAAATCACATGGATCACTCAAAGAGGGATGACGTCATAGCTAAAAGTGACTAAGTGAGGGTGACGTCATCCTCTAAAGGGGGCTAAGATACAAGAGTCCACCAAATATGACATGGACATGACTCAAAAAGCTCATGGTGGGGCTAGCAGGCATCAATCCTTACTAGTTCATCCCCATGGCAGAATAATATAGAATAAGAGGATCATGACATGTCCACATAACACAAATGATCAAATCCTGTCCTCAAAATCTGTGACATGTAGTAAAAGGCCTCATGTGGCCAGTGTGGACCCCACTGACTGATGCCAACTGACTGGAAGATGGGGGGTTCACCC
Source organism: Larix kaempferi (assembly GCA_027924585.1). Lineage (NCBI taxonomy): Eukaryota > Viridiplantae > Streptophyta > Pinopsida > Pinales > Pinaceae > Larix > Larix kaempferi. Next base: position 4,515,474 of record BSBM01001243.1, on the reverse strand, counting down.
TGGAAGACCTCTGTGAAGACCAAGTGCCAAAACCTTGCCTCAATTTCCCAAATCGAATTCCTCAGTGACCCTTTTATTCCATTTTTAATCCTCCTGAAAAACCCTGAAACTGCTCAAACTGCCACCAAGGTGCGTGCACTGTCAAACTGATGGCACCAGGGTGTCTGGAAGGGGGGTATCATGTGGAAATCAAGTGGTTGGACCACCCCCTTCAGAGACAACATCCTAGGCAACGACTGGCCTCCAAGACTCTGTTGGACAGGCTGGGTCAGCATGTCCAAAACTGGTCAACAGGTGGATAACTGCATCTATCATAATCAAAAGTGCCCGGAATTGAACATTAAGTGAGCCAATGGATTCAGAAGACCCAAATCTACTAAAAATGCGTATTCATACACCATGGGTTGACTTGAGGGGTCAACAGTAGGGACCACCATATCCAGACAGTGTAAAGTATGATGATCTAGAAATAATAATAAATCTGTTGAACTGCATCAACCATCATATGAAGCATATGTCCACCATATGGGGTCATCAACAAGAGTATGTGGGACCATCAATCATCATCCATAAGCATACATGGTCCACATCATCATGGATCCCAAGAATGACCATGGTTAAACTATGTTTGACTCGGTCAAAATATAACCAAGGACAAGATTATGACAAAGACTAAGACATGTTCCTTTAGATTTTATTCACAGCTTAACTTAAAGTATAAAATCCATAAGGATACATGGTCCACATCATCATGGATCCCAAGAATGACCATGGTCAAACTATGTTTGACAAGGTCAAAATATAATCAAGGACAAGATTATGACAAAGACTAAGACATGTTCCTTTAGATTATATTCACAACTTAACTTAAAGTATAAACATCATTCAATGGCATTTAATACATAGATATTTTTCAATGTTATTTTTATCTTACTTGTACAACATCTTTAATGACAGACTCACCTATTGGACATGACCTAACTGCTAGTTAAGGATGAGGGCTAAGAACAAGGCTAGGCAAAGGGGGTGACTTGACCAAACTCAACTAAGTGATACTTTGGACGGGGCAAGGGGAAGCTACACTCTGTGCTGGACAAAATAACACAGGGAAGGGTTGTGCCTCATAAATGGATAAGTTGTTTGGAGAGTGCTTATTCAACTTAGGCATCATGTCTACATTAAGCTGATCCAGGTTCATTAGGATCATTCATTTCATTTCCATGGCCTTTTGGGCCTATATGACCCCTCTGGGATTTCACATGCACTAAGAAGCACAACTAATCGCAGTTTGCATCCGAGGCATATTCACATATACAAGGTCAACAATAATAGATATGACTTTTGAGTAACATTTTCTTTTTGGACCTTCTTTATACTCTTCGAGGAGTATTTTAGCAATTCATTGCTCTTTCCCTTTACTCACGTGTGTTTAAAAACACATTCTACAGTTTACAGTTTCCATGGGCATATATATAAAGATCTCCAATATAGGTAGTACATGAGCTTTCAGTTTTAGCCAACAACATCTCAAGTGACTAGGGGGAGTTTTGCACAATGCCAAACATCAGGACAACCGACCAGAGATTTAGGCATACAATCCAACTCACCAAAGGCAAGTTTTGTCACCAACTCAGAGCCAAGACACAAAAAAAACATGGATGCCTTCCAACACAGAGGTAGAAATGGGGAAGTCCTCAATATCAAGAAGTCAAGAAGGCAAGTCAAAGGTGAAAGCCAAATAAGGAAGGTCATGGATGGATGGAGTCAAGTGAAAATGGTGCCTAAGCTAGCAGACAAGGATGTCAGGAAAGGCCATATCTATGCTCATAGGAGGGTAATGAAACCGATGAGTTTTGTCAGAAAACCTAAGTGTGCAAGTAATGGATCCATTTTATAAATTCATAACATTATCCAAGATAGTTCATTTTATTTTAAATAGTATTGCCACATGATGAATCATATACCAAGTCAATGCTATGAAGATGACTAAACAACAAGATAATAATCCAAAGCCAATAATCAGAAGTCCATAGGTCACATCACATCATAATAATCATCAATAATCATCTGAAACACTGTTGCAATAATATCACTAGGCACTGAACTGAAACTGTATGGAACTATTATCACATATATAGTAGCCGGGCTACCATACATTATTTTTCTGGTGCCAGTACACTATTCAGCCAGTTCCCTTACATTTGAGATGCTGAGATAAGCATCTATATTGGATCACTATCAGATTTTGGACAACAGTTGTATTCCCCATGCCATGACTGAGTCTTAGGACACTCAGAGAGATGACCGACATAGCCATTATACCATTGGTACAGAGCAATCAATAGTGCCCAGAGTTATAGCAGCAGTTTCAGAGGACAGATGATGGTTCAGGTGACGAGCATTCAGGTATATGACTCAGCAGGTATATCATTGTGTTATGGTTATATTGCTTTTATATTTATTCTTATAGCATGTCTTAGCACCTAGTGTCATGATCTGGCGATTATATAGATATATGGACCTGCTTGAGCTTATTATATATATTATATTGTCCCTACTCAGACTTAGAAGTTCACTATTCATACTCATTGGTTTTAACCTCCTCAGGGAGAATAGAGGTCATCATTCCACCATACCTTGGCTTGCTAATGTTGGCTCCATTATTCATTGTCTTCATCCATCCATTGCCTACCTTTTAGTTTATCACCCTGACTTACTACTTGACTAGTGACATGGAGGATCTTTTCCCCACTATAGCCTCTGTATTGGATGAGCTTCCCTGTTTATTGTGTCTCGGCTCTGAGTTGGTGACAAAACTTACCTTTGGTGAGTTGGATTGTAGGCCTAAATCATTATGGTCGGTTGTCCCAATGTTTGGCATTGGCTCGAACTCCCCCTAGTCACTTGAGATGTTGTTGGCTAAAACTGAAAGCTCATGTACTACTTATAGAAACTGATAAATTAGCCCATGGAAACTAAAAAGGGCAAGAGTGATGAATTGCTAAAAAATACTCCTCGAAGAGTATAAGAAAGGTCCAAAAAAGCAATGATTCTTAAAAGCTATATCTAAACAATTGCTGACCTTATATATGTATAAAAAACATGCCCTGGATAAAAGCTGCAACTAGTTGTGCTTATCAGCACACCTGAAATCCGAAGGGTTATGTAGACCAAAGAGGCCATGAAATGAAATTGAATGATCCTAATGAACCTGGATCAACTTGATGTAGACATGATGCCTAAGTTGAATAAGCACTCTCTAAACAACTTACCCATTTGTGAGACACCGCCATTCCCTATGTTGTTGCTCATTCAGTATATACTATGGTGTGTATTCCCTTTTCCATTGCCAAAGTGTCACAATGTTAAGTCGGTCAAGTCATCCCTTAGCCTAGCCAGTTATGTTAGACTTCACCCTTCACTAGCAAATTGATCATAGCTATGAAGTGAGTATGATCTTGAAAGTCTAGTCTGAGTAATAATAATAATTAATGACATTATATATTTTGATTTAGATCGCCAGTAATGATTACTTTGTGTTATAATTGTTATTTGAATAAGTTGTAGAGCATGCATTAACCTTTGACACTTTGCAGCAACTTCCGATGGTGGTTTGAGTTATATTTGGTCATGTTGACTTGGTCAAACCTAGTTTGACCAAAGTCAACCATAGGACATGAGATGGTTGGACCTTGTGATGATATGGATAGATGATATATGGTCTATGTACATGTATATGATGATTCTATGCAGCAGCTACAGGGTTATGATGATGATTCATGGTTTACAGCAGTATTTGATCATTTACAGATTATTATTATTTGACCTATTCCAATATATTGGATATATATTTTGATCATGCAGAGACTCATATGGTGTATGAGTACACATCTTGGATGGATTTGGACCTTCTGAGTCCAATGAGACAGTTTGTTTTCAGTTTCGGGCACTTACAGTGATGATTGAGCCTCAGTAGGCTATCCCAGTGCAGTTTTGGTCTGTCGGAGACCCTGTCAGAGCAGATGTGATTTTTATCTAGTTGACCTAGGGCGCTATGCTTGGAGGGCTGGTCCAGCCACTTGTTTTTACCATATTAACCCCCTCCCAGACACACTGGTGCCCTCACCTTGACAGCGCAGGCACTCTAAGAGGCAGTTTGGGGCAGTTTCAAGCTTCCCGAGGCATTTCAGGATTGGTAGAAATGGCTATTGAGGAATTCGATTTGGGCTACTGAGGCAATGTTTTGGCATGGGATGATCAGTGATGATGGATTGATGTCTTCCACACCTCCTCCAGCAGTTTCAGCTTCATTGGGGCCTGCATCCATCACTTATGGCACTTTCTGATGATTTCTGAGGTCTTTTGAGGCCTACGATTTGACCATAGAGGCACGATTTGGTATATTAATGACTATTTTATTATTATTGTGCTATGGGGATTGACCCCTTGGACCCACCATAAGCTTCTTATTATATTTTGTCATCATGATTTGGTGGGATTCCCCTCTTCTAGGGTGATTTTGTCTACTTATGTTATATTTTATGAGTGATCCATGTATCTCATTGTTGAGCTCATCTCAACCATTGATTACACATTTGTATCTTTTAATCTTAGCCACTCATTCAAAAAGAGTTTAGGATTTTGATGCCTCTCCTTCCTATTTAAAGGAGAGAGCTTCTCATTGTAAGGGGTCTTTGGCTCTTGGATTATTGGTATAGAAAAACTTTCTAGTGGAAATTCTTGTGGTCTCCTTTGCATCTGGTGTTCTTAGATGGTGATTGGAAAGTCTATTGCAACCTAGCATTTGGAATTTGTGGTAAGATCTATCTATTTTGGAAATCATTGTCTTGTCTGCAGGAGGGTGACTTCAACAAGGGCGATTTTGCAAGGCTTCTTCAAATCAACTTTCTTGGCATTTGCTTGTATCAGGGGATTATCATTAGTATCATTGTGATCTATGCTATCTTTTTGTTACTTCTCTTGTGGCATTAGTCTTATCTCTTGATTGCATCAAATCTGATATTGTTGACGTTTGTTGTGCAGGAGAGAGGGCGCATTGGCTTCTTGGACTAAATCGATTGCATAGAAAACTACCTCAAAGCTTCTCAAATTGATCGGGTTTGCATAGATCACCATCATCAAGGCATCTACAAGGTTACCCAGGTGAGATCCACAGGTTTGTTTCTCTTATCTTGATCCAATCCATTGACATAGCTCATAAATTGATAAAACCCTTGTTTCTTCAAACCCTCATTGTTACATTTTCTCAGATCTACTAAGATCTTGTGGGTTGTTGGGTATAATATTGAAAACCCACCTCTATAGTATCCACGGCACCCCGGATCTATAGTTTGGTGAGGATTGGCCTCCATTTGACCCTCTTCCCAAGGCATTTAGCCTCTCCAAGCAAGGGCGCACTTCCTAGTTTGGGTGGGTTAACCTAGATCTAGTACGTGGGTAGTTGAGATTCCACTTGATTCGTGATCTACACATCCAATAACCTACCCCCAGATTGTCACTTTTCTGATTTCTACCTTGTGGGCCCTATTCCACATTTTAAGGGATTTAATCCCCATTTTGGACCACTTGGTATCTTTAAACTCAGATCTAGTAAGATCTAGCCATCAGATTGCCGTCAAATTGTAGATCCACACCCTCACCGGATCAACCTACTTGGATCTAAAGTTTGGATGCCATTGGACTTGCCTTGATCCATTTATCACCCTTTTTAGCCTCCTTGGGTAAAGTCGCACCACCTTGGAGAAGGGAGTTGGTCCACTTCTAGGACGTGGGTACTTGAGATTTCAGTGGATTTGGAACAGGAGTAATTCAAAACCTAGGTCTAGTAGGTCACCTTGTCAAATCTTGCCTTAGGGATAGCATTCCTTGTTTTAAGGGATTGTGGTCCACTTAGGTCAAACATTAAATCTCTATATCTAGACCTATTCATCCATCAAGACTTTAGTTGCCCACTTGTCTCATGCAATAGGAGTCCTCAACCACAAGTTAACCTTACTTTGACTCCATTATCCCAATTCCCAAGGCACTGGTCTCTCTCCAAGTCAATTCGACTTTCCTAGATTGTTGGATTAACTTGTGGTTTGACCTTTGTGTGATGAACTAAACCCTTGGACGTCATCATGTATCATGATCAAGCTTGTCACTTGTACTAGTTAGCCCCAATTCAACCCTTAAACTACCCTGCATTGGACACGGTTCCCAAGGCAGTGGATTTTCTTGCATTGAACTAGTACTTTAATCCTGGATCCTATTTCACAAATCATAAGTCACTCTCACATCAATAATGAACCAAAGCTATACTCATTGAACCCCTCACTTGTCTTGTGACTTCATCCTAAGGTCTAGGATAAACCATACACCTTACTTCACTTAGAATTAACTTGATTTGGTGTCTTGGTTTTGATCTCTCCTGTCGGGAGTAGATCGGGTCTCCCCCTTTGTTGTCTGGTCTAGATAACATAAAGCGAAGGTTGCCTCGACTGGCATGGCAACCATCTATTGGAGGTCGAGGTGATCGTGGTTGCACCTTTTGAGTTGCCCTTCCCTATTGCCATCCATGAGTGGATACATCCATAGGGGCAACTACAGTTTAGGTGATAACAGGAACAAAGGGTCACATCGGTCATCAAATCTAGGCTCTCATGGCTCAGCCTTAGCACAAGGTCTAACAAAAGTCTGATACAATATACTGCTCTGATCCACTAGTGATCACAAATAACAAGCTCATCATAGTCGATCTCTGTAAAAGCAAAGCTCTGAAATGTGCAGATATCTGCTCAGCAAGAATAGTAGCCCAGCTACTATGGTGTGATAACATCACCTTAACTAACTAACAAGCTTTTTTTATATTGAAAAATACTTCTTATATTCATATAAACTTATTTACAATGAAAAAAGCTAGCAGTGGAAGGGTATATACAATGCCTCTCCTAACAACTTCTAGGCTAACTAACTAACAAGCTTACCCCGACTAGTTACCAAAAGATGGTAAAAAATCACTCTACAATGTTTTGATCAGACATACAATGCTTTTCTAATTGATAAAATTGTGGTTAACAACCAACCGTCTTCACTGATTGTTCAACAATGATAGCATAAGAAATATAAGCAACATAAAATAGGATACTGAATGAATCTCTATTTTAAAGTGTGGTCCCAATTGATGAAGAATACTAGGAAATCTATCTAGTACCAGGGAGCTTAAAGCAACCTGTGTTACAAATAATTGTTAGTGAAATATGTGCTTTTACCTGTATGTTTACAAAATCATATGAATCATTCTCATACTTAACATTATCTTTTGGGGTTACTCCAAAATTGTTTACACCCACACCATCCTTAGGGGTGCTTCATGTGATGTAGGGAGCACGGTGTGTTGATTAACCCTTGGTTGTACTGTATGGACATACACATTGAAGATAGCTTGCTCATGGATTGCTAGACCTTGACTTGATGCTTGTGTGGCACTCTTCCTTGGAGCATTGGAGACCTATCTAGCTTAGTGACTTTCTTCATGGGGTGCACACAGGGAGATGTTGGTTGCTTGTTTTGGAGGATGACTCACCTTGGAGGAGCGTTTGGCATCTTAGAGGAGAGAGTTGAGCCCTAGATGACATGGGGACACATGTTATCTTGCATGGAGACTTGTAGTTGACTTGAGAATGCTCGGGTTGAGGAGTGGTTGTGTAGATGGGGTGGACACACATGGCTTAGGAGGGAGCATTGGAGGCTTTGTAGGAGTGTTGGACCCTTCTTGAGAAGCACTTAGACTTGGACCCTTGCTTGTTGGACACATTCAACTTAGAGCTTGACATATTCACCTAGAGTTGGAATGTGTCACATGTGGACCTATTTAGTGTGTGGATAGGTTGTTTGTGGTGGACTAGATCCACTCGTTGTTATCGGCCTCCATCACCTTTCATATAAATAAAGGGAGGGGAGACTCTCCCAACACATACATTGTCATCCACAAATGTAAGCACACACTTGTGTTAGAAATGTCAGAGCTAGAGCAAACTCGGCTGCATGTACTCTTTTTCATTATATTTTCTCGCTTTTGTCTTTAGCGCTAGGGGTTCTTGAGGAGATTCAAGAGAATACTAGGGTTAGGTCTTTACCCTAAGGAGACAAGGGAAGTTAGGGTTTCGGAAAAACCCAAGAGGAGCAAAGTGAGCACTTGATCTTGTAGTTCTTGTGAGAAAAGAAGAGTAGGGTTATGTGGCATTTGGAAATCCTAGTCTTACTTGGAGTGCTTGATGTGGAGAAGATAGAGAGAGATTATCATGTACACATGTGGGATGCAAATGTAGGTGCCAAAGACTTCCTAGTGTTTATGCCAGTTTGATGAGGATCATGGTGGAGTGACTAGCTTTGGTTGGGAGTGATTGCTAGATAGGAGTTGGTGGCTAGGGTTTCCTTATGGTTTCCATGGCTAGGGTTTGGAGAGCTTGAGTTGTAGCAACTTGTATTGAGTTGTTGGTATGTACATGCACTCATCTTTTATATATGCATGAAGCATTACAGCTGTCCAAATTGTGTACTTGCAGATTTGAAGTTTACCTTATATTATCCTCATGATTGAATAGATTCTAGTACTAGTTATGCACACTGATTTTGTTAAATTTTCAACATAGATCTGATTGTTAGCAGTAGTAGTCCTTTTTTTTAACTTTTAGCAGACTGTTAAACTTGTAGATCTGAGATTATATAGCAGCAGTAGTATAACAGTAGATCATCAACAATAAGATAGAAGAACAAGCATCCACAAGAACACAATTTTTACCCTCAGGAAAACCTTTCAAGTTATAAAAACCCCAGCAAGAATAATCTTCTTTATATATGAGATGACTGAGAGTTACACGAGCAAATATAAAGTGCAGACTTTAAATTACAAATTCAACTTGCCTCTAGGGCACTTAAACCAAGAGAACCTGCTAGTAGATGATGAAGAAACCCTTGAACATAAGACTGTTTTCATCAACCAGACTGTCAAACCATTCTCATCATCAAACTGAGATAGCAGTTGACCAAGGAGGAAAACCTGTAGCTGCTTTGACTGTTGACTGAACTGTGGACTGTCTGAACTTTTCAAGACTGAGGTGGCTGAGAATTAATGCTCCTGGTGCATAGGATATGCCCTAAATAGGGCTCCGTCTGCCTTGTACACTTCTGAGACTGAGAAATGGAGGCCCTAATAGGGCTCGGCCTCCTTGTAAACCCCTGTGACTGAGCAATAGAGGCCCTTAACAGAGTTCGGCCTCCTTGCAACCCCTGCTGCTGAGAAGAAGTAGTCCTAACAGGGCCCGGCCTGCTAGGACAGGGCTTAAACTACCCTCGGCTGAGAGGAGAGAGCCCTGGATTGGGTTCGGCCTGCTAGAAGCAACCTCTTTCAAGGCTGCTGAATATGTGACAGGCCCTAGTTAGGGCTTGGGTGGCAGCAACTCTGCCCTAACAGATTTCGGCTGCCTCAAAACACAAAATCAGACCTTAATAAAAGATTACAACGGCTGTTTTCAAGGATAAAAAACAGTCCCGTGTTGATGAAGAGAGAAGATACCAGCATTAACCCCAAAAACAGTCTTTCTAATTCAGAGATGAAGATGCCATCTGTTATATTTTCCAAATGAGAGTGCCTTCTATTTATAAGACATCATTGAGTGTCCTGCCCATAGATTTAGGATTAATTAAATGTTAAAAATCCAATTAGTTAGGGTTCCGTTATTTTATTTTTCCTTTTAACCCCTTAATAAAAAATTTGACTTTTATTTTGGACCTTTGGCCCTTTGCTTCGTCCTTTATTGGGGAACTTGGACCTTTCATGGGTCGCTTGGTCCTTCAAGGGGGGTTCATGGTCCTTCATCAATGGGCTTTATGACCCAAGCTCTTAAGCAAGTCCTCTAGGACCTTTTCTCTTGGTCCCTATGGTCCATACGTACCAACTCAAAGTACACCATCATAAATAAAGAAGATTATTCTTGTTTTCTTTAACTACAAAGGTCATGTGCTAGGTACATCAACAAGGGGTTGCCAGTCCATTGAGAAGGTCCTATAGCCCCACTGACCAAGGAGAGGAGTTCAACACTTGCAAATTCAGCCCCATAGCCTAATAGTGATCAAATGAGGTTTCCCAGGTTTCCCAAATTCAGTCCCATACCCTAATCTAGGTCTTCTATTGCTGTAAATTAATAGTTCAGATTCAGCCCTAAAGTTGAAAGTTCATGGGAAATAGATCTGGGAAACCTCAAGGTTGATATGAAATTTCTAAATTTGCAATAGAAGTCAGATTCTAGAAATTTCTACACTTGAGTTTCTATATTGAGGTTCTCTTTCCCAATTGTGTAACCGATATGTATTCTTCAACAAGCCTAAAGCTTCCAATGCTTGTTGAACATAAATATTTTTGAAGACCTCAAAACCTTGATTTTAAATTGCAACCATGTCTCAATGTAAAGCCTAGAACAATAATATTTGAAGAAAAAAAGAGAAATCACCACTACCCATGTGTAGAAGTGTTGTCCACTGTAAGAGATAATGCAATCTAAAAAAAAGATTATGGTAGTTTGGATGTACCAGGGTTTGAGATTTGATAAACAGAAAAGTCCTTTAATTCTAACTTTCTCATCATAGATATAGCCCTATCTATTTGTTCCTCTGATGCTCGAGGTGCTGGACCATTTGCACTCATATGAAGCTGCATGTTTCAAACCGAAACATCATTTTAGTGATTAAAAATGCATAGGAAAAATTACAAAAGAATAAATATGAAGACCTATAAAAGAAATCATATAGCCAAGTTTGGTTCAGGTCACACTTAGAATTCTTCCAAGTCTTAATGCATCATAGTATCAACGCTTACATTTTCAACATGACGAATATCATCTGAATAAGGCAGATAGATCATATGCATCCCAGGAGGTTCAATTTGGCCACTTGAACTTGTTATTTCTTCCTGCAAGAAAACCAATAAAATATTTAAAATGTCAATAGTTGGATATTTGGAAGAAAAAAATATGTGTTAAATAAGAAGCTGATTAAAGTCAGAGGAACTGCTAAGAAAAAAGTCATCTTAACAAGAAAATAGAAACATCAAGCACTGAAGAAGCCACTACTGCTGTACAATTCATCAACGATCACCTGCATCTAGGAGCTAACTTATCTTTATTTGTATTGCTTACTGCTGGAAGATTTCCATTCCTCCACCATTATACTGCTCTGGTTGCTTGTAATTTGAAAGCTTTCTAAGCTCTCTTAGTGAAGGAGAAGGGAAAGACCTTCCTAACATTGTTACATTCATCTTCTGGCATGTTTTTGCAACTGCCATTTGCATTTGCTGTAGACTGTGTTAGATTTTAATATAGCAGTATAACTTTCATTATTTACAGCGGAAACAAAATAGGATCACTGAAAGAACAACCATGCATGGAAACACAAGGACACAAAGAATTTATCCTGGGAAAACCCAAACTCAGGAAAAACCCAGCCAACCTTTCTTATTCAGAGATTTTAGTCCAAGATACAAGTACAACTGGATATAAGAGTGATCTAGTACAAGAGATCACATAGAAGAATAAACCCAAAGATAGAAACCCTAGAAACAGGCTTCTCCTTGCTTGAGCGAACTCCTCCTTGAGCTTGAGCGAACTTGCTTGAGTGATCAAATGAGGAGGGCATCACCCTTTATTTATACGTGATTCTGGCAGACTTTTCACTGGGGCCAACTTGTCTATTTTGTCTGGGCTTGTCTATTTTGTCTGGGCCGATTTGTCTTCTAAAATAATAAATTACAATTTATTAATTGTTTTTCTGTTCGGCCGACTTGGCTAATGAGAATATCTCACTAAGCTACAAACATCAACACTCCCTCTTAGCTAGGGAGGTATCATCACACTGGAACACATCTGGATATCATCTCAGCATCACGGTTTGTCCCGAACAACTCGTCATCATAAGAAACGTCTATTCTCGTTCATGTGGCTACAACCAACATGACATCCACTCAGTCCATCGAGTAACACATCAACCTAGTCCGTCGGGTAGTACAACACACAACTCAATCCATTAAGTAGTGTAACTCAACTCAGTTCATTGAGGAGTATGTTCACACAGAACACATGATTGTTACAAATAAAATAATTATAAAATAAAGTAAAATATATATGTAATTATATATTTATATAGAGTTAAATATATAATAAAATATTAACATTATTATTAAAATAACAATAATAAAAACCTTACGAAAAGTTGTGACTTTTTAAAAATTCATCCTAGTAACCTATAAATCATCGGTCTTGTTGTAATTGTAAATCATCAATTTTGAAAATTATTGTCTTCAAATATTATTCATATTTCTACGTTTCATTGGTATCAAAGCAGGATCGACGCCTGTTTCACAACCGCCGCCGTCAACGACCAAGTCGTCGTCCACCGTCCATACGCCGTCGCCACATCTCTATTCATCGACGAGCCTCCTCTTCCGCGTACCATCCTTCCCTCCTCCACTCCACGCCTGCACTCATCCGCCTCTCCTCCATTTAGCAACACACCACCCCTGCACCACCCATGTCCACACCCTATAGCCGCCACCCATCGTCGTTGTGCCCACGTACCGCCTGATCGACGCCACCCGTCGCCCCTCCTCTCTATTGCTCGACCCCACGCCCCTCCTCTCTATTGCTCCTCCCCACGCCCTCTCTTCCCTCCTTCTCACCTCCCTCCATCCCATCTCGACCTCCGCACCTGCTCTACGCTCCTCCCACACTCCTCTCCATCCCACGACGTGTTCCACCATCTCCCAACTTTGCCTGTGTTCACCTTTCGTCCTCCACTCTGTCGCCTCAAACAAAAATAATAATAATAATAATAATATTATAATATTGTATTATAATATTTTAAAATGTCAAAATACTATTAATAGTAATAAATATTAATTTAATATTGTTAAAAATAATAATATTATTATTGAAAAAAAATTGATAATATTTATTATTAAATATTATCCAATTTCAAAAATAAATTGTGGTTGATTGGGAGTGTACAGCCAAGAAAAACCAATCCAGGTTCAACACAAAGAAAACTATCTAATCACAGGAATGGCCGAATTCAATGCTAGACTGGAAAAACTCGAGCAAAAAGTTAACAAGAATTATGAAGATCTAAAAGCAGAAATCGAAAAAAATAATAACAAATTGGATCAGAGTATTGCCGGAGTGAGGGAAGACATAAACACCCTAAGAATAAAAGAAAGACAAAATCTCGATAAACTTGTGGATTTTTATAGCCAGTCTACGTTCCTCTACCCCCCTTCATACTAATAACGCCCCTCTAGATCCTTTTAATAAACCTAATCCAAGCACACCAAAAACACCTGACCATCAAGCAAATCCTACCTTTCAGGGGTTCCACCTTTTTAACACACATCACACCATCCTAGCCCCACCAGCACACGGATACCAGATCAGCGTAAAATTGGAATTACCTAAGTTCGATGGTGACGAGAAGCAATGTATCGCATGGATTAATAAGGCAGAAGAATACTTTGACATCCATAACATACATATCGACAATGAAAAAATTAAATATGCAACCATGCAGTTGGATGGTAATGCATATAATTGGTACATGTGGTGAGGCTACAACGAAGGCCTGGGACTTTAGCTGGATAATTTTTAGAACGATCTTCTTAAAAGGTTCCAAGGTATAGCTAAGAAAGATCTTTTTCCTAAGATCACCCTGTTGTCCGCCGAGAAGCACACCAGCGGCAGAAATCTTTCGAAAGTTGTTCCCTCACTACAAGTGGGGAAAGTGTGGCCTTAGGGGCAAGCAATGAGCTAGGTATTGTCACCTGAATCCCAGCTCCTCCGTTTAGGCTAACTCCTAACGAAGCCAAGGGGGGTAGTCCCTACAAAGAGTTGTCTATGGCTCAATGTGTTTTAATGTTTTTTGGTGTATGGTGATGCGGATGAGTGTTTTTTGGGAGTTTTGAATGAGAGATCACAGCTTATAATAGACACAAGATAAAGTGCAATCCATGTTGCGAAATAGTATATGAATTTAACAGTATAAAATAAAGACTTGTGAGAAATCAAAGCATCCACTGATAAATCTCTTAAACAAAGGACAAATGGCCCCAAATGATAATGAAAGTGAAAATAAAACTAGTGCCTTATGGAGTCAAAAACTTGTGTGTAGTGCTGGGGGATGATGAAGATACAAGTCTTAGTTGTTGTTCGTGAGATCGATTTGCAAATTATCTTGGTAAATTAAAAGTTTTAATGGTCTTGATTATTAGGCTAAGAACAACAAGGTAAGCAATCGACCAGAAAGGCATACTTTCAGTGGCTTCCCCTCTGATGGTATGACGGACCGCCCAGATATCAAGGAGTAGGTGTCTTAAGAATTAACCACTCCGAAGTCTAAGACAGCGGTAACTTTCGGCCCCACTAGGTTTAGGAACTTTGCCCACTACCTGAGTATGTCTCGAATAAGCAATGCCGGTTCGTTGGTTGTGGGGGTGAAAATTTTATTATGTTATCGAAAAATTATCAAATCCAACACCTTTCTGAGTACTAACCCAACCTTTTCAGGTTGGCAGAGCATACGGATGTTGGATAGAAACCACGATAAATTATTAAGGGGATGTGAGTTGGAAGTTTTATTATTATTAGAGCACACTATTCAACTCTCCAATAGAGAGCGCTCTTGACTTTGTCTTATGACAAGGTTCAAGAGACTTAACTACTCTATATGCCCAATGCAAGGAAAATGCAATACTATTATGCTCTCCGACAGAGAGTGCTCTTGACTTGGGTTATTGCAAGTTCAAGAGGCTTTGTTCTTTGTTAAAATAGAGGCAGTTTGTGAACGAGAACACATGTGATAGCTCAAAAAGACTGAAGATAAACAATGATATATTAAAAGAAATGATCCACTTGCAAGAAAGAAAACTAGTGTTCTACCACAACAGGGACTAATCTAAAGGTGAAGTCAAAGTCACTTTTGCACACCGCTCATGAAACTTCCACCTTAGCCGGTCCTATGCAGTACACGGCGGGGAAAGAGAAGTAGCACGCAGTGTTAATGCGGCACTTGGGATAAAATCCCAAGAGGCTTTTGAGGTCAAGACTTGAAATAAAAATTATTCTATGTATGAAAATGAAATTTAATCTAGAAAATTGAAACAAAATCTAAGCTAAAGAAACACACCAAAACACTCTTCCCCAAATAGGGAAGAAGAAACCAAAGTGTGGGAGGCCTTATCCCACCTAGCCTTTTTATTAATCGATTACAAGTGCCTTTGGGAATTTAACCCTTCTAAGGTCTTTTAAGAGAAATGAAACAACTAATGAAAAAATCAAACTTTAGAAGCCCTTAAGGGCTTTTACAAAGGAGAGTGACTGTATTCTTGTCTTTTTTGGTTCAAATCCTCCTCTTCTTTGGGTAATCTCCAAGCAGTTTTGGTCCAATATTTCTTTTTGCTTCTCTTTTCAATAACTTTTTCTTTTCTCAAGACTTGTAACAAACAAAAAGTGCAAAGAACTCATGCACCCATTAGCATTAGAAAAATAAAACAAATTTTGAAACTAGCTAAAATCTAAGCTTGCAAAATTTGATCTAAAGTGCAAAATGTAATGAGATTCAACTTTGAATTATTAAAAATGTGAAAACAGACCAGCAAACAAACAAATGCCTAAAATGCTAGGAAAGAGATCTGAAACATGAAATAATTTTGTTATGCAATTTTTATGTTTTAAATGACAGACCTAAAATGCAAAGAAATAAACTACATGCAGAGCCTAGAATGAGAAATGCAAGATCTTCTTACCAAATGAAACGCAAACTACTAATAAAAATGAAAATAAAAATGCAACTAGAATGAAACTAGATGCAAGATCTAATTATGAGATGTAAATTGACAAAAGAGAAATAACTAGATCCTAAGTGAACGCAAACTGCAAAGTATGCAAACAATGCCTAACTACTGCTAACTCTTTAATCAAATCTAAAACAACTAACCAATGCTATCTTTTTGCTGTTTTGTCTTTAGGGCTTGTTACCTCCCCATCTGCATGGGTGGTCACTTGATAATAGGATGAAACTGCTCCATGAAAATTCAATGGAAAGTTGGCAAGCTGGCCATGATGATTAGAGAAGTGTGACAGCGTAGGACAGGAGGAGATTGAAGCAGCAGAAGAGATTCTACAGCTAGTGTGGCCAGGAGCAGGGCTACTGAATCACCATCTATGCACAGTGCTCCAATTTGCTGACTGGTTGTTCCATTATTGAATTGGTTTCTGGTGATAGAGTTACAGGATTTGTTTTTGTAGCAGGTTCTGTCACCAAATTGTGTCGAATGACCAATGTGAAATTGTTCCCAGGATGTTGAAACAAAATACAGACCTACGATTATGTTCACTAGTAGCAGGTTATGCAGAGATAAACGACAGGAACGCTTGAGTGGGGAAATCATGATCAAATCTCAGAGAGTCTGAAACAATTTCCAGAGGGCTTTTAACTCATTATCGGGGCTGACATTTGCTTTCAAATGATGTAGCAGTCCTTCGCCTTTTAAAGACAGTTGTGAGCAACTGTGATGCCATAGAATTCAACTCCTCAGGATCAAAGGCAGTGTTGTCGTTGTCTGCACCCTTATAATCAATTTATACAGAAGTTACATATGCCGATGAGGATCCAAAATCTTCTTATCCTAAGCATTTAAATCAGGATTATCTTTGGATGGCTACAAAGGCAGAAAATTATCCAATCTCAGAAGGATATGCCGCCATCGGTGGCGGTTCACCTCTACGAAGAGTTACAAATGAGCAGGCTGATTCATTGAGGAAGGCTTTAGAACATGAAGATGTACCAGCCAAGATGTATGTTGGAATGTTGTATTGGCATCCATTCCACAGAAGAAATATAAGAAACTTTTGTAGAAATCGGTGACAGGGAACCTTCATTTGCTGGGTCATGGAAATAGATTGGAGCTATTGAAACTAAATTTTGTTCTTGACATCAGTTCTGAGCGAAGACCCGGTGCCTTATATCAAGTCTTTTGGACCTGTGATTTGTGTTTTTACTTGGCTGCCGAGTTATGTGGTGTCTAAATCGAGCTTTTGACAGGCGGATCGATAGAAGATTGCTTCCACTTGCAACACACCTACTCCGGTTCAGTTAATATCGATCTCGGGTGTCGTACCATCATCGTCAGCGACATCTCTACCAAACATCGCCGAGGTACAGTGCCTGAGCTTTGAGTCCATGTCTCAAACTGCCAATCGATTTCATATTCGACGCCGAGTTGTGACCTATCTTTCATTAACAGCCGTGTTCAGCGTGCGTGGGCAGCTCGTTGCAAAGTTTTTAAAAGAAAAACAAAAAATAAAAATCAAATGCCAAAATTTCGGGGCTCAGCAAGATGTCAACACACGGCATTTTCTGAGCTTAGTCGGGGGTTCACGCTGTTGGTGACCGATCGCTGATAAATATGGTAAAAAATAAAAGGGTGATCCCGTTCACCATTCACACGCCAGGGCTCGGTTTTCTCAGCAGAATAAATGGCACACGACGGGTTTCATGGTCAATTAAACCGCCAATACACGAGCAGGAGCTGACGACTGTGATTTTCCGCGATTTGTGATTGTAGAGCGGTGCTCTATTTTCTTTTTCGATTTTTTTTTCCACATGGATTTCCTGTGATAGCCGATTAGTCGATGCACAGTAGATTCGATACGGGAACTCGGGTCTCAACAGGTTATTAGCACACAACGGAATTAAAACTGATCGTCACAATTTATTTGACAGTTGTGTGCTTAAAACTCAACATTGTTTGACAACTAGCTCGGGTTTCAGTGAGCTAAGCACGCGGCACAGGTTAAAATCGAGCGAGGGTCGCGTTTTGGGCATTCCACGTTTTCATCAGCAGTTGAGGACAGTTTCATTGACAACCGATTTCACTTGTGGTTGATTTTTATATTTTAGATTCAGACGGAGCCGAGGGAATTTGCAGTTCGTATCACACGACCGAGTCATGCCACGTTTCTGTTAACATCTGAAGACACTGGCCGTGGCTGGAGGAGTTTCGTTTGATTCGGCTTTAACAACTGGTTTCATATTTGATCTCCCCGTGTCACACTGACAGTTGCTCAGGTGCAGTTTCACGGCCGCTCGGGGTGTAAGCCATCTCAGGGATTTGTATTTTCTTGACCCACGTGTCAGGTTGTTTGCTGCCAGCCGATTACAAGAACAGCCTGGAGTAGCTAGTGACCCACTTATCAGTTTGTTTTTGGTGACCAAGCAGCTAGGAGTTCGCTGTAGTGGACTAGAGGTCCCCCAAATCGCATGGTGAAGGGTGAGTTCACTTTAGAAAAAAGTGGATCTCACCTACCTTTTTATATTATTTTATTATTTCCATTTTAGTTCCAAAAAGGGGCCTTTTTGGCTTGTAAAAGGAGCCAACCTCCTTCATTGTAACGAGATGGAGAATTTCGGAAGTTTTTTCCCGTGAGCTTAATAGAAAAATATCATGATGGGATTCTTTGGATAAATGGAGAATTCTTTCGTCCTTTGTTTGCCATCTTTCATTTTGCATGAGGCAATACCTCTCTTAGCTCCTTGCTTTCGATTCTTAAGCTGGGATCATCTGAATAGAAGGCTAACAATCTAGCACAACTTTATTTGACCCATGTTTTTCTCTTAAGTTTTGCGGCTTTCAGGTGTGCTCTAGTGCAAGAGCTCTTAGTTGGTTACTACATTCATCTGGCAGCAAGGTCCTTTTAGAGTTTTTCTTTGACTCCATTCGCCCCTCTCTGATACTGGCACTGGTCTTTCCCTGAGGATTGATCTTCCCTTCCTTTTCCATCATCCATTTTGAAAACTATCTTTTGTTACTTGCGTTTCTCTAAGGCAGCCTCTTCCATTCACCTTGCCCGTTACCGTACCTGCCTTAGCAATCCTATTTTAGGGATACCCCCCTAGTGTTGGAGAAGAGCCAACCTAAAGCGAAGAGGAGAGGAGTGTGGTGACATTGACCTCTCTCCTGAGAGAGTTGTCATCCAGCTGGCGTTGCACATTTTGGGCTTTCAAACGACACGCATGCCATTTCGGAGGACAACACGGCTTTTGAAAGTGGATGAGAGGAGGAAAATAAAGCTTGAAAGGAAAAGAGGGACGAAAGCAGAAGGGAGGATGGGTAGGTAAGGGGAAGTGAAGCTGCAAAATACTTCATAGTAGGCTGCTAACAGTGAGACAGCAGCAAACAGTGAGCAGACAGAGAGGATGAACAGCAGCAAAATAATGAGGAAATAGGGCAGCGAGGTGAAGGAAACTTGGAGAAAGAGGGCATGCGAATGCACACTTGGATAGAGTTTGAAAAGATGAGGAAGCTTGAGGTAGGACGAGAGCTAGGGTAGAAGTTTTTTGGACGGGAAAAACGAGACCAAGGAGAAGAGGCCAAAAAACGAGAGGGAAGAATGTTGGCTAGAGGAGAAAGGCAAGTCAAAGGGGAAAAACTTCAAGGAGAAAATGGATGGGCTTGAGGAAGAGAAACCTTTGGAACCAAGGTAACCATGTTGATTTTGAAAATGTTTTGTAGGATGGAACACCAGCAAGAGTTACTCTTGGCTTTCCTTTTGTGATAAAAGATGACAACATTATAAGTCCTGCAATCACAAAGTGTTAAAAGAATGATTGTTGAAGCTTGGGATAGAAGCAACCGAGCTCACACCCTTCTTCAGTTGGTGAAACCTGACGAAGCACAACACACTCAATACAATAGTGAGTTCAAAATCAACTAGTAGGCTAAGCAGATCAAAGCTTTATCAATATTAGTACAACCGAATACGTCCTATTCAAATAACTTTGATAAACACTGCATAATAAGTCATGTTGACAACTGCGAATGACAGATCTTACGTTCTAAGATATTAGACTTCTAAAGCTAGCATTTGATCACAACATATATGAGTATTGAAAGAGAAATGCTTGGAAAGAGATCACCTCAACCATGAAGAATTCACCACAATGAGCAAGTTATCATAGACCTCCAAAGTCGAAAAACTTTATTCACAAATTCAAAGCATAAGCTTGATACAATTTTGTCAGAGTAACTCTACAACAAAGAATCCATGTGGAGAGCTCAAGGAGCCTCTACTTATACAAAAACCAAAGCTCCAATACCCTAACTCGAATTGGCATCATAAGGGAGCCAATGGCACTTGGGATCAATTCGAAATCCAATCAAAAGCTAGTCAATTCGTGGCTTGGAGTGATAACTCCACCTTATAACTTGAATTGTGATTAAGGAGATGGGGAGGTGGCCTCCACCTTGGCAAGCCGCCCCCCATCTCATCCTTGGAAGCTTCACCATCCAACAACGAGTTGCCACATGTAATATTCTAGCTCCAATAGAGATTGACGTGAGCCTTCAATAGGATATGTGTGAGCCAAAGAATGACACATGTGAGTGAAGATAGGGATTTGAGGCTGAGTTAAGTGGGAGCCAAGCCTTGGTGGTTGCATAGATTGAGGGAGGCGCCCACCATTTCATAAATGCAAACTAACAACCCATTGAACTAATGCCACATCACAAAATCATGATTCCCATGCATTTGAGCTCCCATGTGAAGGCTGAAATCCGTACAATTCAAATTAATTAAAAATTTGACTTTTGTGGCATGGTTTAACTTTGTAATGCATTCGTAGCTCCCCAAAAAATATTCCATGCCTTTTCCATAGTTTAAAAAATCATATTTTTTTATTTTTTTAAATTTTTGTCCGTTGTGCTTTTGTCATTTTATGGCCATTGAATGCCAAAATAATGAAAAACTACTCCCATACGCAATGTAATCGCACAAAACCTTAGAAACGTTGGCACTAGGGTAAAGAGGACGCTCCGAGCGTCAAAATGAACCTCCCCATGCCCAATTCTGCCTCCGGATGAGGTTTTTATCATTTTTTGAAATTTTTTAATTAAACCATTAAAAAATGGTCTAATTTATGGACAAATGTATTCGTCTCGGAATCCAACGAAACTCCTAGGGGACCTACTGCATGTTCATACGACTCAATCGAGATGGCTAACACGTAAAAAATCCTAGACACAAGACTCTAATAACCACCTTAGGTTTTGACCACCATGGGAAATACTCCAGCTTTGGAGGTTTGAGTGAAAAACTCAGGGATTATACGCCACTGATGAGTAGCGCATAATTCCTAAGGAAAAAACACTCTAGAGTATCCCCCAAATGGCTTAACCTACGAATAGCCGAGTCTTTTATAAAAGGACCTCGTTTAGACCAACTTTTTTACATTTTCCCCATGGGGGTATGAACATGCAGTTATTACAAATGGGGTAAAAAATGCCCTGAAAATGACTTCTGAACACTGATGATGAACATGGATCATGTTCAATAAACTGGCGGCTCACAAGAAATTCAGCTATTTGTACAAAATAGGTGATAACACACCCGATTACAATAGAAGGGCAGTGTAGATGAGTACACCTATGAATGGAAGGCCTTGGCACCCTGAGTCCCAAAACTCACAGATGAACAACGTCTTCAGACTTATATACATGGGCTGAAACAATACATACAAGACGAATTAGAGATGCATAACATCACAACTATGAAGAAGGCAAGATGTAAGGCAAAGATCGTAGAGAACAAGTTTAAGAGATATTCTCAAACTAGTTTCAATAAAGTCTACTCAAGAAAGAAACCGACTCAATCAGCAAATATGGGAACTTCAAAATATACACCCCTACATCTAAGCGGAGGAGTAACACTCAATTTGGAGGCCCAAAGGATGAAAGAGGGAAAATGCAAGTATTGCGGAGGAGAATGGGAACCCAAACGTAGATGCTCCCAAAAGAGCCATCCGCAAAAGTTGTATGCATGTGAAGCAGAAGAGGAAGTTGACTCTGACAGTGATGGGTCAAGTGAAGGCGATGAAGGAAATCACCAAGATTATCCCTCAGAGATGGAAGATAATGCTCCAAGAATTTCACTCGTCGCCATTACAGGGATATCTAAACCTCAAACCCTAAAATTGAAGGGTCATGTCAAAAATAACAATGTCATGATCCTCATAGATATAGGGAGCGCCCATAATTTTATCAATGTTAATCTCTCAAGGAGTTTAAATATATTCGTATATCCCATACCTAACATGAAAGTGATGGTGGCAGATGGTAAGAAGATTGAAAATATGGGAAGATGTCACAAGGTTAAATTACAAATGCAAGAGTATACCCTAGAATCTGACTTCCTCACGGTGCCTCTTGGAGCAGTAGATGTGGTGTTGGGAAATCAATGGTTACAAACATTAGGTACTTACTCCACTAACCATCAAAGCACTTCATCAAGTTCAAGTGGTTCGAAGAAAAGGAGCACTCGAAAAGGAAAGACTGATCAGAAAAGGAGCACCCGCATACATAATCCAATGTCAAGAAATGGAGCTATTAACATGCAAGATGGAAGATCCGAAACCACCAAAAGTCCAAGAAATAATTCAAAAACACAATAAGGTTCCAAGAGCTTTCAATGGAATTACTGCCTAACAGGAAGATCGAACACATGATTGAGATAGAACCAAGGGCGAAACCTGTCAATATCAAACCTTACAGATATCCACATCATCATAAAACAGAGATTGAGAGGTTAACCCAAGATCTGTTAAGATGTGGCATTATTTCAAAGAGTAGAAGTCTTTATGCAGCTCTAGTGGTGTTAGTTCGAAAGAAGGATGGATCCTTCAGGTTGTGCAGAGATTATCGAGGGCTAAACAATATAACAATTAAGAATAAATTTCCTATCCCATTCGTCGATGAGATGTTGGATGAACTTCATGGAGCTAAGTATTTCTCAAAATTAGATTTGAGATCAGGGTATTATCAAATCAGAGTTAAATTAGAGAATGTAGCGAAAACTGTCTTCCGAACTCATGAAGGCTATTATGAGTTCCAGGTAATGCCCATCGGATTAACTAATGCACCAGCCACATTTCAAGCCGCAATGAATGAATTGTTCCAACCATATTTGAGGAAGTTCATATTAGTATTTTTTGATGATATCCTCATATACGGCAAAACTTGGAGAGAGCACCTACAACAATTGGATCAAGTACTCACCATTTTGGAAGAACATCAATTCTATACAAAAATGTCAAAGTGCACCTTTGGAAAAGAAGAAGTGGATTATCTGGGCCACATAATATCACAGGAAGGAGTCAAGGTTGACCCCAGTAAGATCAAGGCAATCATTCAGTGGCCCAAACCAAATAACATCTCCAAGTTAAGAGGATTTCTAGGCTTAACCGGATACTACAGAAGATTTGTGAAACATTATGCCCATAAGATTGCTCCTCTAACAAATCTCTTAAGGAAAAATTCATTTCAATGGAATGATGAAGCTAAAAGATGTTTTGAAGCATTGAAAAAAATTATGTCATCAACTCCTGTATTAGGGACACAATATTTCACAAAACCCTTTGTAGTCAAGTGCGATGCTTCAAGATTTGGGATAGGAGTAGTATTGATGCAAAGGCCATCCAATAGCCTTTGAAAGTTGAAAGCTCAACAAGAGAGAAAGTCTGAAGTCCACATACGATAAGGAAATGCTTGCCATTATACATGCCCTAGCAAAAATGGAGACAATACATTCTAGGGAGCAAAATCTTGATCCAAACAAACCACAATAGTCTTCAATATCTCTTACAACAAAAGACATTGTCAACTAAACAACAGAAATGGATAGAAAAAATTGCTACATTTGACATGGAGATATTGCATAAGAGGGCAAAAGACAATGTAGTCGGTGATGACCTATCTCGAAAAGATGAATTCAAAGCTTATGCGATTTCAGTTGCAGTTCCAAACTGGTTGGATGAAATCAGAGGTGAATATGCCAAGGACCCAGACACATGTGCCTTAATTGATGATCCTACTCAAAGTCCAAAATTTGAATGGAGGAATCACATCCTTTGGTATAAAGGAAGGATCTACTTAAGTCGAACATCAAGGTTTAAAGCTAAGGTTTTAATGGAGTCCCATGACTCACCCGCTGCAGGACATGTAGGTTTTTTCAAAACTTACTACAATGCCAGGCAGACATTCTTTTGGAAAGGAATGTACAAAGACATTCAAAAGTATGTAGCAGAGTGTGAAACATGTCAACAAAACAAAAGCGAAAATGTCATGACACCTGGGCTACTCCACCCTTTACACATTCCAAACCAGAAGTGGGAGGAAATCTCCAAGGATTTCATCGAAGGATTACTATTATCCGAAGGAAAAGATAAAATCTTAGTGGTAGTGGATCGACTAACGAAATTTGCACACTTTATGAGTGTGAAAAACACTGACTCCGCTAAACAAATTGTTGAAGTATTTTGTAAAAATATTTACAAATTACTATTAAGATTTAATATGCTAAGACAGAAAATAGCAACATTACATTCCATTTCACAATACTAGCATATACGGGATCACTGAAGAAACAACAAGCACAACATAAACACAAGAGACACAGATTTATCCTGGGAAACCCTCATGGGGTAGGAAACCCAGCAAAGCTTCCTCAATATAGATGACCAACATTATACAAAGATGCAAACCAAAGACATGATCTCCTCCTCCACCATAGCAGACCTCTCCTCCACAAGTGCGCTACATTCTGAGTGAGGGAAGTGTGTGTATAATGAGGAACACGCCTCCTCTATTTATATACATCTCCGACTTGTACTTTATATTAACTAGGTTGGCCCCAACTTTACCACTGAGTTAAACACCCCACTACAACTGACTGGGACGACCCCCACTAGGGAAGTCTAATAACCCAAGTTACCACATTCCGAAGGACTTTACCACTGAGTTAAACACCCCACTACAACTGACTAGGACGACCCCCACTAGGGAAGTCTAATAACCCAAGTTACCACATTCCGACGGAGGAATAAACATCTCCGGATATAAAATAAGATCTTCACGGAGGAATGAAACATCTCCGGAATAATAGAGTACAAATATAATATTCTTAGAAGTTACAATATCTCAACACTCCCCCTTAACGAGAAGGATATTATAACAACATCTGCAGGAGCAAGGAGTCATCAACATGATACATCTATAAATCATTGGAAGCTTTCTCAACATCATCAGTAACTCAACCAGTTACTGGAACATCTTCAATACTTGAACATCAACATCTTCAATACTGAGTCTTTATCTTCTGCAACACTCAAACAGCTACAGCAACATCAGCATCTAGATCCTCACGATCATCAGCATCGTCATCACACGATCATCAACATCGTCATCACACGATCATCAGCATAGACATCACACGATCGTCAACATCGTCATCTAGACCATCACGATCATCAGCATCGTCATCTAGACCATCATGATCAGCAACATCGTCATCTAGATCATCAGTATTAGTATCCACACCAATACAAGTATACACATCATCAATACAAGTATCCACACTAATACAAGTATCCACACCAATACAAGTATACACATCATCAATACAAGTATCCACACCAATACAAGTACACACATCATCAATACAAGTATCCTCATCAATACAAGTATACATAAAAGTATCCATACATCAATACAAGTATCCTCATCAATACAAGTATCCACAATAGTAGCATACCCTGCAACACACATGATCTATTTAAGACACCTCATCATGTCTAGGGACGATGTAGTCCACTCGTCAATTTAGACAAAGTCTAAGGACCACTTCTCGGAGACATACTCCTACGGATCATTTAAGACACCTCATCATGCCTAGGGATGATACAATCCTTTCCACTTCTCGGAGACATACGTCTACGGATCATTTAAGACACCTCATCATGCCTACGGATGATACAATCCTTTCCACTTCTCGGAGACATACGTCTATGTCTACAGATCATTTAAGACACCTCATCATGCCTAAGGATGATACAATCCTTTCCACTCATTTAGGACTATGTCCAAGGATGACTTAATCCCCACCATACATTTAGGACTATGTCCAAGGATGACTTAATCCCCAACCGTACATTTAGGACTATGTCCAAGGATGACTTAATCCTCACCCCGTACATTTAGGACTATGTCCAAGGATGACTTAATCCTCTTCCCGTACATTTAGGACTATGTCCAAGGATGACTTAATCCTCACTCCGTACATTTAGGACTATGTCCAAGGATGACTTAATCCTCTCCCCGTACATTTAGGACTATGTCCAAGGATGACTTAATCCTCAGTCCGTACACTTAGGACTATATCCAAGGATGACTTAATCCTCTCCCCGTACATTTAGGACTATGTCCAAGGATGACTTAATCCTCACTCCGTATATTTAGGATTATATCCAAGGATGACTTAATCCTCTTCCCGTACATTTAGGACAATGTCCAAGGATGACTTAATCCTCTTCCCGTACATTTAGGACAATGTCCAAGGATGACTTAATCCTCTTCCCGTACATTTAGGACTATATCCAAGGATGACTTAATCCTCACCTATCCATCAAGGACTTCATTCTCGAAGACCATACGTCTACAGATCAATTCAAGGGACCGAAGTCTGGGGACGATACAATCCCCACTTGTCCACTAAGGACTTCATTCTCGGAGACCATATGTCTACGGCTCACTTAAGGACTAAAGTCCAGGGATGATCCAATCCCCACTTGTCCACTAAGGACTTCATTCTCAGAGACATATGTCTACGGCTCACTTTAGGACCGAAGTCCAGGGATGATCCAATCCCCACTTAGATCCTATCTAAGGATAATCCACCAACCTCTATGTCGGCATCACCAATATAGGTATCCACATCATCGACCTCACTGTCGATGTAGGCAATCTCATCATAAGTGATCACATCACTCCCCCTTTCAAGGAGGGTCCTTAAGTTTGTCTCGGAAAACTTTACTTGAGGTAGAGGTTTGGTTTAGTATATCGGTAACTTGTTCACTTGAGGTAGAGGTTTGGTTAGTAGATCGGCAACTTGTTTCAAATTCGAACTTTATAGTTCCTTTCTGCACCATATCATGGAACAGAAATGTCAGATCTCTATCTGCTTTGACTTATCATGGAACACTGGATTCTCTACCATCTTGATACAACTCTGTTTGTCACATAGGATCACAGTTGGGTCTATCTCTAAGTCAAACAATCCTAAAGCCATACTTCTTCACAACTAGCAGAGCAAGCAGCCATATATTCTGCTTGTGCTGAGAGCCACACTAGACTACTTCCAGCTAAACCACGAGATCATGGCTGATCCCAGACAATAACATCCTCTCGATGTGTTCCTCCTGTCTGATACACTTTCTGCCCAATCAACATCTGTGTAGCCATCTGAAGTCATGATCTCCAAGATAGCATAGATCAAAGTCTATCGTATCCTTTAGGTACCTCATCACATACTTTGCAACTATTAGGTGAACACATCTAGTTTCCACTAGATACTGACTCAAGGTGTTCACAGCAAAGCATATATCTAACCTAGTATTTGTTAGATACATCAATGACCCAATAATTTGTCTGTACAGAGTTATATATACTAACTCTGATGAGTCATTCGCTAACAGCTTCAAGTTGGAATCCATGAGAGTGGCCATTCCAACATATCAAGTCCTTTTAATATTTCTCGGCATACTTTCCCTGTTTGAGAAAGATTCCTTCTGAGCCTTGCCATACTTCCAGACCTAGGAAGTAATGCATCAATCTGAGATCTTTCATTTTCATTTCTGTAGCCATCTATCTGTGCCATCTCTCGTCAGATGGGTTTACTGATACAAGCCTCAACACCATTCGAACTCTGTGGTGAGTTCCTTCTTGCATCCATGTCATTTGTGTATAGAAACCATATTCAACCTTGTAGTAATGGTTGAGATCCACATCACCCATGGTGATCACTATCGATCATGGGTACCCAAACATAGCTCTCTTCAATTACATTATTAAGATAATGGTCTTATCTAGCCACTTGGAGCAAACATCTCAGCATGATTCTCTTCCTCTTCCTAAGAGAATCTTCTAGCCACGAGCCTTCTATATTTTGTTTGATTTGTAAATCTTCTTGTTCAACATCCGTCACTTGTTCGGTGTTCATCATTCTTCATGATCTTTCCTACAAATCAAAATTAAGTACATGATTAGTAATACTTCATAATCATCAAATCATACTGATATGATAACCTATTATGCATACAGATATCATTTACATAGTTATGCACCTATCTTGACCAATACTTTGGCACAACACTTTTCCATATCATGTATGCATACAGTGGCTATCTAGATGCCTTCCATCTCTACCAGAACATACTATCGAGAGTGTGCACAGCTCTCAGCATGTCAGCAAAGAGGTTTCATTCTAGACAAGCAACAATGGAATGTTTGTCCAATTTACCAATCATATGCATATTAGTAGTATACTGTTCAATGCTATATGAATGTTTACACTCAGCATGATATATTCTAGGAATACAAATATGTATACAACTATTACAAGCAATATCATTTACTATTTCAAATAACAACTAAAATACTTATCTTTTATGTTTGTGTGGTTGCCTCCCGCATGATCTTCTAAATGTCTTTTGAACTTCTATTCATTCTGTACCACTGTGCATGCTCAAGTTTGCACTATTGTTATCTTCATGATCTCATACACAAACATACATTCATTAGTATATTATAATTCTAAATAATCTTGAATATGTATAGTCATGATCATAGATAATAAACATTAGTATTAAAGGTTTCAGGGAAGTCTTCTTTTACTCATGCATATCATCAATCAAGATAAAAGACATAATATGCATAAACCCTTGATTACCTACATTTCTAACTTTATGAATAAGCATAAACAATCATACCAAGTATACTTATATAAGGGATCCTAACATAAGGTAAGATTCTAACTTGACATAGGAAAACATACCTGGATTAGTATACCTGCTTAGTTATGTCTAACATACCTGATCAATATCTTCTTTGTTCTCTTCAATGATTTAGAGATTCTGTGCTGGAACTGCATATCTCATAATAGAACAAAGTCATACATACCTCGTAAGTAGAACAAAGATTATGGATGAGTCTTTGTCTTCATGTTGTCATGGTCATGGAACTTGATTTGTCTTTCGTGATGTACCTGTATCTTGTTAGCAGACAACATCAACCTCATACAACACCACAGTGCATTAGTACAATCAGATAGCCCTAATCAATGAATGTCTTCTATCATTCACATGCATTCATACTCTTACTAGGATGATAAGACAATTCTAACATTAATCAAGATTGTACTAATAAATAATATGAAGACAAACATATTATGAACTTAATCAGGAATCAGATTTCAAGACATACCTGAACCTCCTTAAGTCATACCTATCGAGACTTCTTGTAGTCTTCTTATGTAAGGCATTAGCCTCAACTCCCCCTGAAACTTGATCTGGAGCTTGATTAGGGTTTGCTAGAGAAACCCTAAAAATTCAATCTTTGACTTTCACACTTCTGAATGGATGGAAGGATGTGTCTTGCTGCGCTGATCAAACTAGCATACTTCAATTTTGAAATCTCCAAAATTTGACCCCTCAAAATTGCCTTTGAAACTTCTAGATCTTCTAGACAGGATCCCGAACGAGGGTTTGATGGAGCCCACCCTTCTGCCCAATCAAAAGGTTTGATCCAAGGCTCTAAACTCATATTTTTCCGAGGAGCTTCCAGCCGTAGTCACAGACCTCAAAAAATTCCAACTTTTAATGAAGCCCTAATTTTCCATCTTTCCGATCAAAATCCCGAACTGGGGTTTGATCAAGCACGGTCTTCTACCCAACCAAAAAATTCAATCTTAGTCTCTAAATTTCGATTTTCCTGAGTAGCATTCAGCCGTGGACTCCGATTCCAAAAATTCTAACTTTCTCCGAAACCCTAAATTCCGAAAGCCATGAATGAATGTGCTCAAAAAATAATTCTGTTTTGACAGAAATATGTACCTGATTGTTTCTGCTGTAACTCCGAATATTTCGCTCCACAGGGTCTAAAAATGTTTTCTGTGGTAGCCTGACCTGTCATCTTTCCATCCCGACAAGTCTGACCTCAATTGGATTTTCTGAGAGAGAGTTATGCCAAGTGTCGCAACATGACCTGTTTATGGGATAAAACAGGAGAGCGAACTTGTACGGTGTGCCACGTGTCACTGGTTCAACTTTGGCCTCTGAAAAAGTTTCCTGAGATAGTACAGTCTGTGTACTACCTGTCACTTTTTACAAAATTTCATTTGGAGCTTCCTAGCCCAAGTTATGACCTTTTTGCCAAGGTCACCTGATTATGACTGAGATCTGGAAGAGGCAGAAACCCTAACTTGTACTGATCATAACTCACAAAGTACAACGAATCTGAGGGTGCCCTTTGGACACAACGTACATGGGGTTGTTATCTACGACCTGTAAACTTTTCAGATCCTGAACCTTCGCCAAAATGGATTTATAGCGAAAGTTCCATGATGACTGGTTTTTGCTATATAAAACCCTAACCTTCAAATTGTCGCAAGAGAAGCAAGTGTCGTAAGTGCCATACATTGCCTTCCTTCAGGTTAGCTCTGATACCATGTTAAGATTTAATATGCTAAGACAAAAAATAGAAGCATTACATTCCATTTCACAATAACAGCATATACAGGATCACTGAAGAAACAACAAGCACAGCATAAACACAAGAGACACAGATTTATCCTGGGAAACCCTCATGGGGTAGAAAACCCAGCAAAGCTTCCTCAATATAGATGACCAGCAATATACAAAGATGTAAACCAAAGACATGATCCCCTCCTCCACCATAGCAGACCTCTCCTCCACAAGTGCGCTACATTCTGAGTGAGGGAAGTGTGTGTATAATGAGGAACACACCTCCTCTATTTATATACATCTCCGACTTGTACTTTATATTAACTAGGTCGGCCCCAACTTTACCACTGGGTTAAACACCCCACTACAACTCACTGGGCCGACCCCCACTAGGGAAGTCTAATAATCCAAGTTACCACATTCCAACGGAGGAATAAACATCTCCGGATATACAATAAGATCTTCACGGAGGAATGAAACATCTCCGGAATAATAGAGTACAAATATAATATTCTTAGAAGTTACAATGTCTCAACAATTACATGGTTTTCCCAAAATCATTGGAAGGAATTCTGCAAACAAGTTGGGACCACTCTTAACATGAGTTCAACTTACCATCCCCAAACAGAGGACAAATGGAAATTGTCAACAAATGTTTGGAAGCTTATCTTCGTAGTTTCGTCACTGGCAAGCAGAACAAATGGTTACAATGGTTACATCCCACGGAGTGGTGGTATAACTCTACCTACCACACGTCGGCCAAGATGACACCTTTCCAAGCATTGTATAGTTATGAACCTCTCAAATGGAAGGAAATCCTTCAGGGTGATGCAAAAGTACCTGCAGTAAAAAGGCCACTTGAAGAAAATCAAAGAGTAATGCAAGTACTCAAGGATAATTTAACCATGGCACAAAATCATATGAAGTAGCAAGCAGATTATCATAGAACAGAAAGTGAGTTTGAAGTAGTAGATTGGGTATTTGCAAGACTTCATCCATACAAATAATTGTCACTTAAGCAACAAGGAAAGAATAAATCAGCCCCCAAGTTTTATGGACCATATCAAATTACCCAAAAGATTAGTCCAGTAGCATATGAATTGAAATTACCAGAAAAAAGTCATATTGACAATATTTTTCATGTTTCAAATCTTAAAAATTGTATGGTCAACATCAATCTGCTCAGACGACACTTCCTACCTTGGACGAAGAAGGGAAACTTGTTTTAGAACCACAAACCATCATCGACATCAGAGAAAGAAGACTACGTTCTCGAATAGCTAAAGAATACCTTATTAAGTGGAACAATTGTCCAGAAGAAGATGCTTCATGGGAGACAGAGAAGTTCCTTAAACAATATCTGTCATTGCCTTGCTTTGAGGATAAAGCATCTTAGAATGAGAGGGCAATGTTACAAATAAAATAATTATAAAATAAAGTAAAATAAATATGTAATTATATATATATATATATATATTAAAATATTAACATTATTATTAAATTAACAATAATAAAAATCTATTGAAAAGTCACGACTTTTTATAAAGTCATCCTAGTAGCCTATAAAATCATCGAGCTCGTTGTAATTGTAAATCATTGATTTTGAAAATTATTTTGTATTCAAATATTATTCAGATTTTTGTGTTTCAATGATCAACTCAACTCACATTAGTCCACACAGAACATCGAGGAGTTCACACAAAATTTGAGGAGTACACACAGAACTTGGATCAGTTCACATTGAACATCGAGGAGTTCACATAGAACTCAAGGAGTCCACACAGAACTCAATGAGTCCACACAGAACTCAAGAGTCCACATAGAACTCGAGGATCCCGCACAAAACTCGACGAATCCACATAGGACAAGGAGTCCACATAGACCTTAGGAGTCCACACAGAACTCATATTGGTCCATACAGAACCACAATCCACACAAGACAAGGAGTCCACACAAAACACAAGAGTCCACACAACTCATATCAGTCCATAGAAAACCACAATCCACACATGACAAGGAGTCCACACAGAACTCACATCTTTCCACACAAAACCACAGTCCACACAAGACAAGGAGTTCACACAGAACTCAGGAGTTCACACAAAACTCATATTGGTCCACACAGAACCACAGTCCACACAGGATCAGGAGTCCACATAAAACTCACATCGGTCCACACAGGACAAGGAGTTCACACAAAAATCAGGAGTCCACATAGAACTCATAGAACAACCAACTGCATTTCTTTCCCATTCAAAGAAAGACCCACCATTCTCCCAGTCCCAAGGAGAATGTCACACCAATGCTGCAACCATCAACACTCCCTCTCCATGAGGGAGGCATTCTCCACCACTATGATCCTATCACGTAAGTACACAAACTTTCCCTTGGGGAGAGGTTGGGTGAGAATGTCGACAATTTGATTATCTGTAGGAATATACAGGAGCTAGACTACTCCCCTCTGTACCATAGCATACCAATACAATCTGTACTACTGGACAATCTTGCCCATCCTTTAGTGAGTTTACTGAAGTGAGCCTATTGCTCTCTCTATGTCACTAGATATCATTCTAGACTCCCTCTGGAACTGTGTTGAGACTCCCTCCAAGACTCTGCATCATATTCTCCCTCTAGAGCTACTCACTGGCTAGTCCATAAGCCTATACAATGTGTCATCCTAGATGGAAATCTGAACCGCATCCTGAACACTGGCTCTACACAACCTCTCACGAGAGTGTAATAGAAATATCGGGTTTGTTGTTATCAAGATACATCAATGACCCAGTCAATTGTTTGTTAATGGTTGGATCTACCAACTCCGACTCGGAGGCTAAGTCATTCAACTTCTTCAGATTCATCACCATAGGTGTTTCAATGGACTTACAATCCATCATCCCAAATTTCCTTAGGACATCAATCGTATACTTCCACTGACTCAAGAAGATCTCATCATGTCTCTACCACACCTCTAACCCTAAGTAACAATGTATCAGGTCAAGGTTCTCAGATGCTAACTACCTCTACATCTATCAAGGAATCTCTATGTCTCAGTGGGAACAACATCACGATCAAGGAATCATTAACAGCGATTTGTGCCATCTGCACATGTTGAATCCTGAGCCACTGCTCTAACTGAACAAATCTGAACACTTAGGCACAAGTAATGCTCTAACCAATTTTAGAGTCTGTCATGATTCCAACTGGAATCCCACTGCTCTTCATGTGGTCCCCACATCTCAGGTAGCACGCTGAAGTAACTTCAAAGAACTTATCATCTGTAACTAACTACAATTCCTCATGATTATCGAAAGGATGAACATATGTAGTAGATAGAGACCAACATTTGTTGGAGCCTCCTACTTCCAATCATCAATCTCCATGTGTGATCCTTTGGACCTGTGGTTAATATGACTGAATGTACTAGGTCCACACTTGACCCATCCCTAGTCAAGTTTCATGACCAACACTGGAAAATGCTCGATGCTCAACCTCTAGGAGGATAGTGTGTGCAACTAAGGACTAATCTTCCCATCCCGTCACGGGATGTCCGGAAGAAAGCACTGCTATAATATAAGCTATTTACCTCTGGCCAAGTCAACATGGCTAATACGAAGGGAAAGTCCGACGCCACAACACTATTCATCATGCAAGGACCAATCTCCCCACCCCGTCACAGGGTGTCCGGGAGAAGATAATGTTCTTCCACTGGACCATTCACCCTTAGGCTATAGCCAAATCACATGGTTAATGCTGGGGAAATGACCGCTTGTTACGATGGTACCAACACCAGCGCGCCTATAGTGGTACCCCAGGGAGAGGGTGTTTTTTCTTCTAACTAGGAGGGATGTTTAGCCAACTCATTCTGAAGTAGAGGCATGGCCAAACCCTCTGGCTTCTCTTCTGGAAGTACTATGGCTTAATGGCATCGTTGACTGCCTCATGAAGGGGTTTGAAACCCTGAGGTTGGTGTCCGGGTCTTCCAGGGGTGGGTCACTCGATCACATGCCCCCCACCTTGTTTCAACACTCCAGCAACAATTGTTCCAGCACCGAGACTCACTCTTATCTTCTGGAGCACATCCAGCACCCTCCTGGTCCTCCAGTTCAGCAGCGCACTCCCTCTGGGCCCTCCTTCAAAGGATGGCATCATCCTCCTGACAGACTGTTTGCTTGCTAAAAGGGGGGAGCATTGCAGGTTTTCATCACTATTGGGGTTAGTTGGGGCATGACGACGCCCCCCCTATACAATTTGGCCCTTCGTTTCATCAAATTTGTCCTTGTTTAGCATATTTTGGCCTTATTTTTGTTATATTTTTAAGTTGACATTTTTAAATATTAAATTGACATTATTTTGTGTAAAGTGAGTGTGAGATCATATAAATAAGATCTCCTCAATTCATTTTTAGACATCAACTTGATGGGATCATACTTCCATTTCTGATTTTTGCCCTAACTAGGGCTTCTTTGAGTGATGTGAACCTCTTGAGGATGATCATGCTTGCTATTTTGGGGACAAATCTTCGAAGTCTTTGCTCTTGTTTCTCTACTAAGGTGATTGCTAAGATTTGTTTGCTTGACACATGCACATAAAGGTATCTAAGTCTCTCTCTCTTGATGTCTTTTTGTTAAATATTAAATATATGCTTGTCTAAGGTTAAATGGTAGCCATTGTTGTTGCATTTTTCCCTAACATAAGTTATTTTCTAGCCTTTAGTCACCCTAGCATTGACAACTTGAGTTTTAGGTCTCCAAAGTTTGTCTTAGTTAGGGCACCATCAACCAACTCTTGAAGTTGTTGAAGATGCCCTAGCTTTCCAAACTTGGAAAGCACCATCTCAAGAAGAGGGCTATCCTCATTGATGCCCTAGGGTTAGGTGAATGTCATTGATAAAAGCCCTAGTTGTTCATTCTACTTCATTAAATCTAATTTTCTAAGTTGTAATTATTGTACATATTATTCTGAGGTTAGCTTTTGTTTTTGAGTTAGTTGTTAAATTTATATGCTAGAAAAACCCTAAGAACCTGAAAAATTCAAAAAATTTCAAAAAAATCATTTTTTTGGCCATTTTAGGGCCTCCCGAAATTTTCATCCCCTAAAATTTCGGGCCCTATAATTCCGGGCCCT
This sequence comes from Larix kaempferi, assembly GCA_027924585.1. Taxonomy (NCBI): domain Eukaryota; kingdom Viridiplantae; phylum Streptophyta; class Pinopsida; order Pinales; family Pinaceae; genus Larix; species Larix kaempferi. The sequence goes on along the minus strand of BSBM01001243.1, from coordinate 4,479,684 downwards.
AAAATTCCGGACCCTATAATTTCGGCCCACCTCTACCATTTGCCCTCAGGCTCTCCTTTCTCCACTTCTCTTCCCTCCATCCTACCCTTCTCCACTATCCTGGCTGCCCTAAGTCTGCGACCTCCCCTTGCTGCCCTCTCCATCCTACCTCCTCCTTGTCCGCCCTTCTTCTCTTCCCTTTTCCTTCATCTTCCCTCTCTTCCTCCATCCTTTCTCCTTCACCTTTCAACGTAGCCTTTCATCTCCCCACCGAGCCCTATCCTTCATAACACAGGTCTGCAAAATAAATTTGCGGACCCTGTGTGTCTACCCTAGATGTACCTTACCTGCAAAAGAACACAAAAACAAAAGCCAGAAGTTAGCACGTTAACTTGGGTTGTTAGTTGAGTTAATTTTTGAGTTAGTTTCTTACCATTGCTAGTATCGTAAAACACTACTGTATCCTATATGAAAGCCTGATTTTTATATCTGAATTATATTCTCTGCTGCTCTGTGCAATTATATTTATGTTTTTGTCTATTTCAGTTCTGGAAATTAATGGTTGAGCTTGGTTATTAAGAAATGGTACACATTGGATGTTAAAGTGCCTAATTGAATACAGCCTTTTTATTTACATACAATCTGGGAGTGGCCTGGGTTTCATTGTCACGACTTTCTGTGCATTGTTCAACTTGATATCCATCGGAAAAACACTTGATATTTATATCTCTGTGACCCTTTCAAATTAATGTTTGCACAGATCTGGAAAGTACTTAGATAATGCTAACTATCAAATACTGAGGTGAATGACACAGTATGCTATTGGTTGTTGGTATTCAGACTTGGTTAAAATTAGATATCTGTGTATGATCAAAGTGATACTTTGACTGCTAAAGTGATATCTGGTTTTATACATTGGACTGATTTACATACTGCTGACAATAATCCCAACTAAAGACATATTTACATACAGAGCTAATGGCTGCATAAATTAAACTAATTCTCAGAAAAGTCTGATTTCTTTATAAATGATCTTAGATATCATGCTTTTAATGGTTGAGTGTTATCTCCTCATGAATGGTTACTGTTAGATGATGATATCAGGTCTTACATTGGACTGATTATGGTTCAAATGCTGACATCAATATTACGAAATCTTGAACTAATAAAGTGTTGAGGATTGATCTTGATTCGTTGTTTATCAGCTCTTTGATGCTCATACATTGACGAGCATTAACCTATGTTTATGATTACATCATTGAATGATATATTTGAGTTGATTCTTGAATACAATGTTCCATGTTGAATGCTGAAATAGGTTGTTATACTTTTCTATTGACATACAGACCCGAAGTTTACTTCAGCAAAATTGAATTACTTTTGCTTAACGCCTATGTTGTTATAAATGTTGAATGATCTTGACACTTAACTTTCTGCTGTCATACTTATTCTCTAGGCAGATCTAGAATGTTATATTATTGTTGGTGGCAGGATTGAGTTTCCTTGTTATATCTAATCGATAAATAATAACCGTTGCATCATTTCAATTATTTGTTTTCTGCTGCCATAATCATAGTCAAGTATATGACACAATAAATTACAACTTAATGCATAAGTGGTTATTGGTTAAGGTGTGTTAGCAATATAGTCTTTTGATCCAATATTGATTATTATACATGTGTACACGTTCTTACATTTCATTGACTGAACTACGCATTACTGGTTCAAGCAGAATATATCTGACTCCATTAGGCACTGGTCTGACCACAATTTGCATAGAAAATATAGTTTTCGGTTGTCTCAGTGTTCTACAGGATTCCATAAGGATACTTCTCCTTGGAGGTCTCGACTTCCTAAGAAGTTAGAACAGTGACCGAGGTGACATTGGGTCTCTGTCCTTTTTTTTGCTTACTGGGAATTAGCCCTGCTAATTTGCCCAGTAACACTGCCCAATGCTGTAAACATCCGTCTTCAAGTGCCCTGCTCCCTCTACATCTGAGCATCCTACTCCTTCTCAAATACTGAGTATCAACGGGATCTTCACATCCATCAGTTGTCCTCTTGCTGAACAATATCACTTGTTCTTCGGAATAAGTCTCTTGTAGGTTATAGCACATGATATTTCCTACAAGTCAAGTTCAGTCAATTTGTTACCAACATTGCATAATCATGAAATTCAGTCACCTCATATTTCAATGCAATAGTTCACATAGTTATGTAAGCATCTTAGCCAATGATTCAGCACAACACCCATCCATATCCCAAACACACGTGGTGACTATCTGGATGCCTTCCATCTCCACCAGAACAAACTATCAAGAGCATGCACTGCTCTGAGCAATGGCAACAAAGAGGCTTCATCCTAGACTAGTTCCAACAATGGCTCATGGGTTGCTGTATAGCACTATAGGCTACTTACCCAACATATATATAGCATGCAGTACATGAACCTACTGCTCGTCAATCTTAGTCATATATAAGTGCATGACAAAAAATTGAACCACATATCTAGATTTAACTGTTATGAACATTATTCAAAGACTTAAAGAATAACTCAAATGATAGTACAAATACTTATGTTTTATTGTTTTGTTAGCTCCCTCTTGATCTCTGCTTCCTTGCAGAAATCACAGGATTCCTCATATCCTCATCTTCTTTCTACAACTTAGATCACTAATGACAATCACATCATCTAGATATTGCAATTATTGGTGCACTCATAGAGTGTAGTAGAAGAAGTCTTCTTTCGACGATCTTCTGCAATTTCCTCAAGATCATCTTCTGCAATTTCCTCAAGATCATCTTCTGCATTCCTTAACCTCTTTGGTGGAGAATCTTCATCAACATCAGCAATTGAGGCATGGTGCTTTCTCTTCTTTGAGGTACATTGTTTTGCATAGTGGCCATACTTTCTACAGTTGTAACATTGAATGTGTGAAAGATACTTCTTATTCTTCTTCTCTGGAACTGGACTTGATCTTTCACCTTTGTCTTTTCTACCAAAGCTCTTCTTTCCTTTCTTAGAATGAGTTGTAAGGGCTTGTCCTTCCTCATGTTGAGGGCAATGTGACTTGCCTCTAGCTGCAAGTCTAGTTTCTTCTTGTGTACAATCTGCCCACAAACGATCAAACTTGGGTAGCTTGGATCTTCCACTCACACTTTGAATGAATGGTTCCCAAGAATGACATAGACCATTTAGAGTCATCATGACAAGTTCTCTGTCTCAATTATTTCTCCACTGGTGCCCAATTGATCGTTGATTTCTAAAATCTTCATGAAGTAGGATGCAATAGAATCTGATCTGATCATCTTAACATTTGAGAGTTGTTGTCTCAAGGCAAGAGCCCTATTGACATTGATATTCTCAAATAACTTCTTCAAGGTGTCAAACATGGCTTTAGTTGTCTTCTTTTGAGAGATTTGAGGGATCAAATGATCCTTGATCGAATCTATTAGAATCCTTCTTGTCTTGGCATCACTCTTCTTCCATTGAGCCTTTCCATTTCTTCTTCTAGTTCTGTTGCTCCTTCTTCAACAAAGTTTAGAAGATCATTTTCTTCTAAGACGATAAGTATCCTGGACTTCCATGAGGTGAAGTTGGAAGCCCCGTCAAGTCTATCTTCAACCTTGATGCTGGTCATCTTGACTGAAGGCTGAAAACTGAGATCTGAAATTTGTTGCAAAAACCCTAGTAGGAGCTAGGTTAAAAATGAAATTTGGAATTTGGAAAATCCAATTCCACAGATGGATGTGCCCTCCTAGGGCAAATTGAGTAGCCCTCCTTTTCTTCTAGATCTGTGTATAGAACAACTCACAAACTAAAACCCTAATTTCTGCAGTTTTTGCGTCAAAACTGAAACTTCACCAATTTGGAATTTTCCTCCACAGAAAGATGCGCCCTCCTAGGGTGAGCTTCCTATTATCACATATTTAGTAGCCGGGCTACCATACATTATTTTTCTGATTCCAGTACACTATTCAGCCAGTTCCCTTGCATTGAGATGCTGAGATGAGCATCTACTAGGGATCATTATCAGATTTTGGAAAGCAGTTTTATTCCCCATGCCATGACTGAGTTTCAGGACACTCAGAGCGATGACCGATGTAGCTATTTAGCCATTTATATAGAGCAGTCAGTAGTGCCCAGAGTTGCAGTAGCAGTTGTTATCACCAATTTTGTACAACAGTTGAACTTCTGATGAGCCGCCAGTTTATTGAACATGATTCATGTTCATCATCAGCATTCAGAAGTTCAGAAGTCAATTTCAGGGCAATTTTGCCCCATTTGTAATAACTACATGTTCATACCCCCATGGGGAATTTGTAAAAAGTTGGTATAAACGGGGTCCTTTTATAAAAGACTCGGCTATGCGTAGGTTCAGCCATTTGGGGGATACTCTAGAGTGTTTTTTCCTTAGGAATTATGCGCTACTCATCAGTGGCGTATAATCCCTAAGTTTTTCACTCAAACCTCCAAAGCTAGAGTATTTCCCATGGTGGTCAAAACCTAAGGTGGTTATTAGAGTCTTGTGTTTAGGATTTTTTACGTGTTAGCCATCTTGATTGAGTCGTATGAACATGCACTAGGTCCCCTAGGAGTTTCGTTTGATTTCGGCAAGAATAAATTTTTTCATAAATTAGACCATTTTTTAATTGTTTAATTAAAAAATGATAAAAATGATAAAAACCTCATCCAGAGGCAGAATTAGGCGTGGGGAGGCTCGTTTTGACACTCAGAGCATCCTCTTTACCCTAGCGCCAACTTCTCTAGGGTTTCGGGCGATTACATCGCCTCTGGGAACAATTTTTCATTATTTTGGCATTTAGTGACCATAAAAGGACAAAAGCACATAAAGACAGAAAATCAAATTAAGTCAAAAAGTCATGTTTTGAACTATGGAAAGGTGTGGAGATATTTCATTAAGGTGTACGACCCACTTAAAAGTAATGAGCACATGTTATATTAAAGCTTGAAGTTACAAATGAAAGAGAGATGACATGAGCCATTTTGGTCGTACAGCTAGCTCTCATGATTTTGTGAAGTGGCAAAGGTTGAATGGAATGGTGGTCATGCATTAAATGAATGGTGGGCGCCTCCCTCATATTGCGGCCACATCACATGGATTGACACCCACGAGCTCGAGTCCATCTCTCCATTCAACGCCAAGCTTCTCCCTCACATGGATTCACGCATACCCTTTAGCTCAGGTCAATCTCATGTGGCAGCTTCATATTGAATGGGTGGATATCACGAGGCAATGATGGAGTTTCCAAGGTTGGGATGGGGAGCGCCTTGCCAAGGTGGAGGCCACCTCCCCATCCACATTCAATGAAACTCGGGTTACTTTGTTGGACACCACTCCAAGCTTGGAGTTTGACTGGATTTTGAATTTGTGACTCTCGCCATTGGCACTCTCGATTGCCAATTCGAATTTGCCCTTTGAGGTTGTAGTTTTTGTATAATTAGAAGTGCTTTGCACTCTCTTCAATGGACTTTTTGTTGTAAACTTACTCTGTAGTTTTTGTATAATTAGAAGTGCTTTGCACTCTCTTCAATGGACTTTTTGTTGTAAACTTACTCTGCTGAGATTGTAAAAGTTTGTGGCTATTGCTACATTTTGGAAATAAAGTTGGCTTTGGAGGTCTATCGTGTGCACCATGTGTTTGTGAGCAAATATTTCCATCATTAAGGTGATACTTGTCCTTGTTTCATTTATATTATTTCATGCTTAATCATTGTTTAGCTTAGATCTCTTTCTTAAGAGCAAAGAGCAAATATTTGATGGTCCAAGTTATTTGTTGGTTTTAAGCTTGATTTGTTTTAAGAGCACAAACCGTAGTCGGTAATACTCGTTTGTCTTTTATTTCGATTTAGTCTAATACACTAAGCATGATCTAGTTTGTTTGTATAAGTGTTGCATGTGTGCAGGTATCCAAAAGATAGAGTGGAGGTGAACTTGGTTGTCTCTCCCTCCTCTCCATCAGTATTTTGCCCTAACACTTGTGTTTTCAAGAAGCCTCCCAAAGACAAAATCTTAAGATTGCACTTGAAGCTAAGAGTTTGCTTCTCTCCATCAACACAAAATCATTATTTAAACTTGGTTACCTTGGTTCTAAAAGGCTCTCTTCTTCAAGCCCTCCATTTTCTCCTTGAGTTTTTTGTCTTTGACTTGCTGGCCATTTCTCCTCTATCCTAGTTCTCCTTGTTCTCTTTTCTCCCTTCAAATCCCCTCTCCAAAACCCTTCTCCTCTTTGCTCTCGTCCACCCTCTACTTTCCTCTCTTCTAGCTCTCGTTTTCTTTGCCATAGATCCCTCATTCCCAGCCTTCACTTACTTTTTCTCATCTCTCTTTGCTGCCCCATATATCAGTCACTTTGATTGTTTGCTGCCCATTTCGTTGGCTGCCAGCTCACTGCTGTCCTTTTTGCCTGTTGGCAGCTACTTGCCATCTTTGTTGGCTGCCCTCTCGTCCACCTCCAAATCTGTCCTAAACACATCACAAAAACAAAACAGGGTTAAAAGTTAGTATTTTTGTTGGTTTAGTAATTAGATCCATTTTTGTATCTTGCTAGTATTTTTATGCATTTGAAAAGCTAAACACTTGGGCATTTTTTAGATCTCATACTTTTACATTTGTTTTAGTAGGATCAAGTTTGCATCTAAGCTATTGATAGTTTCATTTTTATTTGCATTTTTATTAGTAGCTTGCATTTCATTTGGTAAAAAGATCTTGCATTTCTCATTCTAGGCTTTGCATTTAGTTTATTTCTTTGCATTTTAGATCTATCATTTAAAAGATAAAATTGCATAACAAAATATTTCATGTTTTAGATCTCTTTCCTAGCATTTTAGGCACTTATTTGTTTGCTGGTCCTGTTATCACATACATAGTAGCCGGGCTACCATACATTTTTTGTCAGATTCCAATACACTATCCAGCCAGTTCCCCTACATTTGAGATGCTGAGATGAGCATCTATATTGGATCACTATCAGGTTTTGGACAGCAGTATATATTCCCCATGCCATGACTGAGTCTCAGGACACTCAGATAGATGACCGATATAGCCATTATACCATTTCTATAGAGCAGTCAGTAGTGCCTAGAGCTACAGCAGCATTTTCAGAGGACAGATGATGGTACAGGTGATGAGCATTCAGGTATATGACTCGGCAGGTATATCATTGTGCTATGGTTATATTGCTTTTATATTTATTCTTATAGCATGTCTTAGCACCTAGTGTCATGATCTGGCGATCATATAGATATGTGGACATGGTGGATCTTATTATATATATTATATTGTCCCTACTCAGACTTAGAAGTTCATTATTCATACTCATTGGTTTTACCCTCCTTAGGGAGAATAGAGGTGATCATTCCACCATACCTTGGCTTGCTAGTGTTGGCTCCATTATTCATTATCTTCATCCATCCATTGCCTACCTTTTAGTTTATCACCCTGACTTACTACTTGACTAGTGACATGGAGGATCTTTTCCCCACTGTAGCCTCTGTATTGGATGAGCTCCCATGTTTATTGTGTCTCGGCTCTGAGTTGGTGACAAAACTTACCTATGGTGAGTTGGAGTTCCTTGTGAATTCCCCCTAGTCACTAAAGTTGTGTTGGCTAAACCTGAAACTTTTAGTGCTGCTATGAATACAAAATTTGGAAAATGAAATGCTATATCTTGTATGAAAAGCCCGTTCATGCAATGTGTTTTTCAGCACACATGAATGAAAGGCATGCCAAATGAAAATGGCCATGAAAACAAAATGTTATATCTTTCACAGCATATGCTTGGTATATTATTCCTGATGTGGCAAACTGTTTAAAATGAGCTATAAATTATAAAATGGACATTTACTTGCACATTTAGGTTGTTTGACAAAACTCACTAGTTTACCACCTTACATAGATATGGTCTTTCCTGACACTAGTTGTTTGCTAGTTTAAGCTCCATACTCATTTGACTCCATCCATACATGACTTTCTTTCTTAGACTTTAAACCTTGACCTATCTTATTTGACTTTCTGATACTAAGGACTTCCCCATTTTCTACCTCTGTGTTTGGACCGCATCCATGTATGTTCGGTGTCTCGGCTCTAAGTTGGTGACAAAACTTGCCTTTGGTGAGTTGGATTGTAGGCCTAAATCATTCTGGTCGGTTGTCCCGATGTTTGGCATTGGCTCGAACTCCCCCTAGTCACTTGAGATGTTGTTGGTTAAAACTAAAAGCTCATGTACTACTTATGGAAACTTATAAATTCGCCCATGGAAACTAAAAAGGGCAAGAGCGATGAACTGCTAAAAATACTCCTCGAAGAGTATATGAAAGGTCCAAAAAAGCAATGGTTCTTAAAAGCTATATCTAAACAATTGTTGACCTTATATGTATATGAAAACATGCCCTGGATGCAAGCTACAACTAGTTGTGCTTATCAGCACACCTGAGATCCGAAGGGCTATGTAGGCCAAAAAGGCCATGAAATGAAATTGAATGATCCTAATGAACCTGGATCAACTTGATGTAGACATGATGCCTAAGTTGAATAAGCACTCTCTAAACAACTTATCCATTTGTGAGGCACAACCATTCCCCGTGTTATTTTGTCCAGCATAGAGTTTGTAGCTTTCCCCTTCTCCCAGTCCAAAGTATTTTTGAGTTGAGTTAGACAAGTCAACCCCTTGGCCCAACCTTGTTCCTAGCCTTCATCCTTCACTAGTAGTTTGACCATGTCCAATGGGTGAGTTTGTCGTTTGAACTATTGTGCAAGTAATTACAAATAACAAAGGAATATGCTAACTTGATTAATATCACTGAATGGATGTTATACTTTGAGCTAAGCTGTGAGAATGATCAGAGGAACATGTCTTAGTCTACTGATATGATTTTTCCTTGGTTATATATGGACCTAGTCAAACCTAGTTTGACTATGGTCATTTCTTGGGATCCGTGATGATGTGGGCCACATATGCTTATAGATGATGATTGATGGACCCACATACTCTTGATGATGATGCCATATGATGGATATATGATGCAAATGATGATTGATGCAGTTCAGCAGTTTTATTTATTACTTCAAATCATCAGATTATACACTGTCCATATATGGTGGACCTTACTGCTGGCCCATTAGGGCAACCCATGGTGTATGAGTACACATTCCTAGTGGATTTGGGTCTTTTGGATCCAATGAGACACTTATCTTTCAGTTCCGGGCACTTCTGACAATGATTGATGCAGTTTTACACTTGTTGACCAGATTTGGGGCTGATTTCCCAGCCTGAGCAGCAGGGGCCAGGAGAGGCCAATTCACCTAAGGCGTTGTATGAGGATGGGGTGGTCCAGCCACTTGTTTTACCATTTACCCCCTCTTCTGGAGAGCCTGGTGGGCTCAGTTGGACAGCGCAGATGCCCTAGGAGGCAGTTTTGGCACTTTCACAGTTACCGAGGCAGTTAAAAAATGGGATAAAATGGTCACTGAGGAATTCGATTTGGGCAATTGAGGCAAGGTTTTGGCACTTGGTTTTCACAGAGGTCTTCCAGGGTGATCCCACTAACTTCCAGCTAGTTTTCACCATGTGGGTAGGCCCACAACGATCACAGGAGGTCTTTTACTGCTTGTTTGTCACAGATTTTGAGGACAGATTTGATCATTTATATTATCTTGGACATATTTTATTATTTTATTGTGCCTTGGGGATGAGCTAGTAAGGATTGATGCCTCCTAGCCCCACCATGTGCTTCTTATGTCATGTCCCAGTCATTATGAGGTGGATTTTGTACTTTTACCCCTCTAGTGGATGACGTCATCCGCACTTTGTACCATTTAGTTAGGGCATCATCATTATATTGGGTGATCCATGTGATATATTGTTATGATTCATTATTAGCCATTGATCATGTATTGAGATCTTTTAATCTCAACCACTCATTTGATGTAGTATTGTAGAGTGGTATAGGGTTTTGGTCTTGATTATCCTATATAAGGAGGAGACCCCCTATTGTATAGCTCACCTTTGGAGCTCTGGAATATTGGAATAAAACACTTCTTTGTGGAGCATATCTCTCTTGTCTTGTGGATTCTCTTGCATCTTGAGTATACAGTATCTCTTCTATGTATCATTGCAGGTTTTGGTTCTCCAACTATTTGTCTTCCAGGGAAGTCGAATTGGTGGAGAGGAGGGCGATTTCTTGAGGGTTATTGTTGGAGGGATCCACATAGTCTCTCTTGGGTTGATCTTGGTGAAAGGGAGTATCATTATTGTATCTTTGTGACATAGTTGATGCTTTCTATTACATCTTTCCATCATTTTCATAATCATCTTACTTGGCTTGTTTCATGTGATCTTGTCCTGTAGGAGGAGGACGATTTGGCTATCTTGGAGGAGGACGTTTTGGTTGGAGCTCTTGGATCTCACTCTTGAATATACACATAGGAGAATGCTATCAATTTGCAAGGTGGCCATAAGCAATTGAGGTAAGATCTACAAGGTATGTGCCTATTTCCATCCATTCTTCTCCATTGGTCACAAACCCTAATTCATTGAAACCCTCATTTTGGTTTTTCTTAGATCTACTTAGATCTAACCTTGCTTTTGAAAAGATATTAAAAACCCACCTCTATAGCATCCACGCCTACTCGGATCTATAGTTTGGTGGTGATTGGGTTAAAATTGACACATTTTTCAAGGCAATATAGCCCTCTTGAGCCAAATCGCACTTCCTTGGAGAGGCTTGTTTGATTAGATCTAGCATATCGGTAGGTGAGATCCCACTTGATTTGCAATCTACACACTTGATAACCTACCCCTAGTGTGTCATTTCTTTGATTTTTGCCTTGGGGGTAGCATTCCTCATTTTGGGGGTTATGCGCACTTGGATCAATTTGGTGACCCACTTCAATCTCAGATCTATGGAGATCTAGCCATTGGATCCCCTTGATTTTCAAGATCCACATAGATCATTCCCTAAACTACTTGGATCTACAATTTGGTGGCCATTGGACTTGTTTTGACACACTTTTCCTACCTTTTAGCCCTCCTTGAGCAAGGTCGCACTTCCTTGGGTGATTGAGTTTGCCCACTTTAAGGACGTGGGTAGTTGAGATTTTCGTGGATTTGGAACGAGCATACCTTGAAACCTAGGTCTAGAGTATCATTTTGTGACGATCTGCCTTGGGGGTAGCATTCTTTATTTTAAGGGATTGTGGTCCACTTGGGTCATATCATGAAACCCTAGATCTAGCAAAATCCAACCATCACATCCCAATTAGTCCACTTGATTTACATACTAGTTGTCCAAATCTACACTTTGACATATCTTTTGACTCCATTAACCCATCCAACAAGGCACTAGTCCTCATTAGGCAAGTCGCACTCCTTGGGAATTGTGTCAAACCTTGAATCCCATATGTGGGTATTCCTAATCTTAACTTAGATCCATAGATCTACTCACTACATACCCCTTAGTAACAATTTCATCCCTTAAATTCCACCTAGTGGGTCCCATTTGAGCCATTCACAAATCCCAAGGAAGTGGGTCCCACTTGTGTAACACATGGTACTAGATCTTGTCTTTTTAGCTCATCATGTGGCCTAAATCATATATTGGTTGAAACACTAATCATATCTCAAACCACCTTCAACTATACTTTAACTTTAAGGTCCACTCAACCTTGCATTGGTTTCTGTAACTCATCATTTACTTATCCCTAGGAACCTTTGTTTGGGTCCAATCATCTTTGATTGGTTATAAGGTCTCCCCGTAGATCTTGATTTATCTAGATCTAAAGTGAAGAGTGCCTCGGTTGACGTGACTCCCACCTTGCATTGGGAACCGTGGCATCTCTTGGGTCACCTCTTTAGTTGTCCATCTCCTCTACCGTACCGGATGGGATACCACTAGGGACAACTACAAGTTGTGTGATAACAAGGCCATTATGCAGCGAATACCGCTGCCCATAAGATCCTTCGAGCCGGATATTATTCGCCACCCATCTTTGCGGATGTGCATAAATATGTTAAATGTTGTCGGGAGTGTCAGCTCTTTACAGGGAAGTAGAAGTTGGTTGCTCTTCCTCTCACACCAGTAGTTGTCCTTGCCCCTTTTCAACAATGGGGCCTTGACTTTATCGGGAAATTCAAAGATAATTCTAGCAATGGATTTTGCTAGATTCTCACCGCAACCGACTACTTCACTAAGTGGGTAGAGGCCATACCTACCAAAACAGCCACAGAAAAAGTTATAATGGACTTCATTGAGGACAGAATCATCACGCGATTTGGCACCCCTCTAAAGATAACAATTGATAATGCCAAGGCCTTCAGCTCAGCAGAAATGAATGATTTCTGTTTCAAATATGGCATTGTCCTATCTCGCTCTTTCGATTATTATCCATAGGGAAATGGACTTGCTGAGTCCTCTAACAAAAACTTCATGACCATCCTAAAGAAGACTGTGGGTGACAATAGAAGATCTTGGGATAACAAAATCAAATATGCTCTATGGGTAGATAGGATCACCAAGAAGAACTCTACTGGAAAGTCTCCCTTTGAGCTTGTTTATGGTGTCAAGTGGATCACCAAGAAGAACTCTTAAAGTGTCTTTGGCCATCTTTCCACTAATAAAACTTGTTGTTTTTCAGACATTAGTGACCAGGTAGAAAAGCATGCTGACGATTTTTTGAACTTTGGAATCATTCAAGACCTTCCAGACATCCTGTGCTACCTTTCTCCTACTTTTCTGAGATATTGTAAGCTGTCTGGTGCCTAAATGATAAAGGACCAGCAGCATTTCTTTTTTGAGTTGATTATAATAAGATAAAAGAACAGAGCAAGCATGCTACCCAGCGCCTGCGCCCATCCCCCCAGGAGGAAACTGTAACATTTTCGTGGTTTTTTACTTTTTGTCATTTTTTCGCTTTAGTTTAGTTTCAATTTTCAAGCATTAGATTAAAATAACACACGCACACAATCCATCCTAACGGGCTGTATAGTTATTTTTACTTTTCCTTTCGCAAAGTAATAAATCTGGATTAGTTTAATTAAACAACTTCACAGTTAATCAATTCTTAAAACTAATCAAGGCTCAAGTTCTCGTATGCTCTGGACTACAGGGGTTCGTCTGAACAGTTGGTCACACCAAAAAGGGACTTGAGTGACTAGCTTAATAAGGAAATCCAACAATATCTTAATCACAAGAACTCGAAAGGTCACATGAAACTTACTATAGAGTTAGGGGGCTACTTTAAGGAGGTTATGCCTCGCCCCATTGAACACTTGGTATAGTTGTCATTGCGCTTAGTTCTAAGGAGTAAGATGGAGTTGGGCCAAACCAAGAATTAACCCACTCCTTAATCACTCATCATTAATAAATTAAAACTGACAACAAGACATCAGCAACACATTCCCAACACAGCAACAATTTACACATCTTGACACTGGTTACTTTTCAATTTCATGGTTTTAAATCAATCTACCAATATGTCGTGAATGTTATTTATGTTAATACAATGTTGTTGATTTAATTTATCTACAGATACTCTTGATTTAGTATTTTTATCATCCATCTTTAACTCCTAGATTTAGCTTTCTTTTCATTTGTAGAGTAAAAGCCATAGTTTCATTTTTATAGGGACCACCCCCCTTGGCTTCGCTAAGATTAGCCTAGACAGAGGATTCGAGTAATCAGGTGACAGCACATGACTCTGACTTTCCCCCAAGGACATGTTGTCACATCCATAGTAGCTGGGCTACCATGATTGCAGACCAGTTCCTCATATATTTTTGAGCCAGTCCTTTGCATGTTTTGCACGAGATCAGTTGATGATGAGAAACATATTGATGATCATTCTCATGTATTCAGTGGATCCAGAGCTTATACATTTGATAGTCTCATGCCAGGACTAAGCCTCATGACCCCAGGTCGATGACTGAGTTAGCCATTCTTCTATCATCCAGAGCAGATTGATGTAAGTGCCCATGATGTCTTCAACTGCAATGCTTCATTATGATTCAGATATTCAGATCAGGGACTCAAGTATATGATCCAGCAAGTATATGGTATGTGCATTTGGATTGTTCGTGTGCTCTTCCCTTTATCTAGGTAGTTTTGACTAGGTATATGATTATTGTTTACTGGCTACACTTTAAATTACTCTTGCTTGTTGTTTAGAGTAGAAGTGGTCAGTTACTATGAGTGGGAGATTCTAGTGTATACTCGTTGTTCATACCCTTGCTTTATAAGTATGGACTTGGTCATTCCCTTTTTGTAGGGCTTTTGCTATCCATGGCATCATCAGTCACTTCCCCATCCATCTGTTATCTTCCAGTCTTGATTTCATCCCGACTTACACCTTAACTAGTGATATCGAGGACTTCCCCCACTTAAACCTCTTTGTTGGATAGATTCCTTGTTTACATTATGTCTCGGCTCTGGAGTGTGTGATTCTAGTCACAGTGATTGTTCTCCTTTATTCCTCGAAACCAAGTATTCCTGTTAACAATGTTGTTAAACACTAAAGCATCGAAACTTAAATGCTATATCTAAAAGGATGCTAAGTCAACAAAAACAGTGTTTGTAAACACTACTATATATATATTAGCTAGTCAATGGCCAAAGGACAAGCACTCATCCTTGTTTGATGTAAGGCCCTGTTACCAACTTATTTGTACCATAGTTGGATTATCTGAAGAGCCGCCATTTGACAAACATGATGAATGTTTGTACTCCAGTGTATCAGATGATCCAGCATTTGTGACTAGCCAGTTTTGGCTAGCCAGTTTTGTTTTTCAGTTGACATGACCATGGCCCCATGGGGTTTGTAATAAAGTGTGCTAGTAGGATCTGAGTGTCTCGGTTCCCCATGACTTGATTAAGCAACTAAGGTATTCCAGGGAGTTTTTTCCCTTTTCAATTATACTTTGCCTATAGCCGAGCTATAATCGATGAGGTTTTCTCCCGCTTCCTCCAAAGCTGGAATGCCCGATTTTGAAAATTTTAGCCAAAGGGGGTTATTAGAGTCCAACTGATGCATATAAGCCTACTAGACACTGTCAGAATAGTTGTCGGTCATGTCCTAGGTCTCTAGGACGCCCAAAAAAAATTTCAAAAATTTTTTACCGGGTCCGTCGAATTTGGGTTTTTAATTATTTTTCAAATTTAATAAATTTCTCTATAGTTTAAATAGAGAAATATCAATTTGTAATATGTCAGTCATCCAGGATCCGAATTTGATGATTGAAGGCTCCAGACTTAAGCCAAAAATCATTCATGATCCCCGGTCCAGTTTATCCTAAGTTTCGAATGTCAATTAGGCCTAATAATTAATAATTTCTCAAAAAGCCCAGTTACAGAGAAATTATTAATTAAAATAATAAAATTGATTATTTTGGAGATAATCCAAAACTCTCCAAAATAATCCAAATGGAATAAAATAAAAGGCTAATTGACATGGCACCTGTCATTAAAGATGATTCCAATCAACTTCACTGAGCTTTAGTCAACTATCCAGTCAACACAAGTGGATCTCCCACATAGAATTCGCCCTCCATGCATGCAAAGTTGAGTTTGTGATGTGGAGTGGGCATTTAATGGAATTTGGTTGGTGATGAGTTGCATTGAATGGGAGTGGGAGCGCCTTGCCTAGGTGGAGGCCACCTCCCACTCTCAACTGCCATGATTGGTGGTTAAACTCCAAGTATCCACCAACTAAATCACGCCCTCTCCAAGCTTGCTCACGTCATTCTCTTTGGGAGTGCGAGTTCTACACATGGCAGCTTATTATTTGCTTGTTGATGTTTCCAAAGTGGGATGGGGGGGCCTTGCCTAGGTGGAGGCCACCTCCCCATCCACATCATCCAATGAACTCGAGTTGTTTGGTGTCTATTGCTCCAAGCTTACTAGACATGAGTTTCGATTGGCTATAAGCTAGTGTTGATTGGAATTCGACTTTGGTTAGGTGGTATTGGCTCTCTTCATTGCCAATTCGACTTAGGTATTAGGTAGCTTGTATTTGCTATAAAGAGATGGCATTTTGGCCATTCTCTCATGGAGAATTTGAGCATGAACACTCTGCCAAAATACTATTGTAATATTTGTTTGAAATTTTAACACAAGTGACTTTGGAGGTCCATTGCAAGAGTACTTGCGGTCTATTTCGCATTGTCTTGGTGATACCTTTCTCACCTTGTCTCTCTTTTATGCATTTCAATTTTCAATCTATATTCTAACATTACTTAGAAATGGCTTGTTCGGTTTTGCATGCTTGAGATCAAGGGTTTTGCAGGGGTGCTCCAGGGTGGAAAGTGGCTTGGAGATCAAGCTAGTTTTCATTTATCAATGAATATTATTGCCTAATCAATTCTTCTTGCAGGTTCCCAAAGGATCTTCTCATATTAAAGAAAGAAACACTTTCAAAGAGCTTCAATCTCTTCCTCCATCAACAACTTTTTCAATACAAAACATCTTGGTTACCCTAAGCTTATCTCTTCTAGCTTCCACCTTTGCTCCTTGAAACCTCTTTGCCTTGATATCCACCCATCTCCTTGCTCTCGTTTTTCCATCTTCTAGCCCTTTCTTCCTTTCGTTTTCCCCTTTTCTCCTTGACATCTCTCCTCCCTTCTCTCCTTTCGTTTCCCACCTTTCATTTCCATTCATTTTTCCTCTCCTTGCTCTCTACCACACCCTCCTTTCGTCCATCCCATTTAGGGCTCTCTTCTTCTTGTCTTTTGTTTCTTCATCATTGTTTCTCCTCTTCCCTTCTCATCCATCTTGGAAGAGCCCTAAACACTACACACAAAACACCAAAGAAACAAGTTAGTTTTTAGTGGTTATCTAAGTTAGTTGTTTAAATTTTTTGAGAAGTTAGAGTTAGTTTGTTTTAAAAAGTCAATTAGTTAGATCTCAATTCTTGCATCTCATTAGCATTCGCATGCATTGAAAAGTTTAACTTTAGAGCATTCTAGATCTCTTTCTTTGCTTTAGTATAGCTTGCATTAGTTTAAAATTTTGTTTTCATTCAAAAGATAGGAGCTTTTCATAAAAAATATTTCAAAAAATTTATGATTTAGATCTCATTCCTAGTATATTTTAGGCATTTGTTCTTCGCTGGTCCGTTTCACCATATTAGCATTTTCAAGTTGAAATCTCATGCTTTCGACAATCTAGGTTTCATTTTTTCAATTTTATACTTAGCTAGTTTCAAGTTTTCATTATTTTATTTACTAATGTCTAATGGGTATATGGTTTGAGTGTAATGAGTACTTGTAGGTATTTGAAGAAGAAGATTTGAAGAGCAAAGAGCAAGAGAAGAGAAAAGAAGACAAAAAACAAGAAGAAGTTGAACCCAAAGCACATTTGAAACCAAAACAAAGTCATCAATCTCCTTTTGTAAAATCTATTGATAAAGCTTCTCTTTATTATTGTTCCAAGTTCATTTCTTTTCCAAAAGACCTTTCAAGGGCTTAAATCCCAAAGGCATCTGTAAAAGCTTAATAAAAAGTTAAGTGGAGGAGGCCTCCACCTTTTTGGTTTTCTTCCTCATTTGGGGAAGAGTGTTGTGGTTGGTTAGCTTAGATCTTTCATTTTCTGCTTTAGAGTAATCAAACTTTTCATTTTCGTACTCTCTTCCAAGTTTTGACTTGAGGTAGTATCCTTGGGATTTCATCCCCAGGGCAGGACCACATCACTTTGTGGTTACTCCTCTTTCCCCGTTAGTTTCCTTGGTCGAAATTCCAGCTAGCTGAAAAGTTCTCAAGTGCTAGCGGTTCTAGTGGTCAACCTTGTTCGGAGGAAGACCCCGCCTTAGAGTAAATTTGTTTGGTAGAACACTAAGTCATATTTTTTAAATTTTCATTTTGCAAGTAACATGCTAATCGTCTCTTACATCTTTTGAGCAATCACATGGTTTATTTTCACAGCTGCTTTTACTTCCAATAAAATAAACAGAGCCTCTTGAACTTGGCCAAATCCAAGTCAAGAGCACTCTCTGTCGGAGAGCATTTTTAAAAACTTGCATTTTCCCCCCTGCATTAGGCATATTAAATTAGAAAAGTCTCTTGAACTTTGGTCTTAAGACTAAGTCAAGAGCGCTCTCTGTCGGAGAGTCGAACTTTGCTCTTTAATAATAAAATACTTCAACTCACTTTCCCTCATTAATTAATTTATTTTGGTTATTTGTCCAACACCCGTATGCTATGCCAACCTGAAAGGGTTGGACTAGTACTCAGAATGGTGAAGGATTTGCTAATTTTACAAGTGATAACCTAATTAAAATTTTACCCCAAAACCAAACCAGCGTCAAATCACTGAGGTTGCTTCCTGAAACAGGTGGTGCCGGGAATCCACTGTCAGACTTGAGGGCGGTTTAAACATTGGACACTTATCCTCTGAATCTGGGTGCTCCCGACCTATCATCTAAGAGGTTGCCAGTATTTTTCTTGGTTAGGTTTACTCTTTTGATATCCTTGTTCTTAGCTTAGTAATCAAAGACCATTAAAATTTACAATTTACCAAGATATTTTTTCATAACGATCTCACGAACAGTACCTTTCAAGACCCACACATTCAGCATCATATCTTTTCTTTGACTCCATAAGACACTGGTTGTTTACAAATTATACCTTGATCAGGACCATTTGTCCTTGTGTTATTTTTTATATTGTGAATGCTTTATATGAGTATCAAGTCTTGAAGAATACTGTAATCTTGTTATCTCATTTAGCAACGTGGATTGCATTATTATCTTGTGTTTATCATATCTTTTAATTTGGTCTCATCACAAGAAAACTCCTAAACAACACCCATCTGCATCACCCCATACAAAAAACACTTAAAACACATAAGAGCCTTAGTGAAACTCTTTGTAGGGACTACCCCCCTTGGCTTCGTTAGGAGTTACCCTAAATGGAGGAGCTGGGATTTAGGTGACAGTACTTGGCTCATTGCTTGCCCCCAAGGCCACACCTCTCCCCACTTCCAGTGAGGGAGACAGCTTTCGAAAGATTTCCGTTGTTGGTGTGCAATCTGGCGGACAACAGGCCCTTTGCCCTCACAGGGAAACAGGGTGGTCACTCCACTGCACCTATGGACGGTGGCGGGCAATGGAGGTCATACCGAGACATATCTGAAGCCCAAAAGGCTTTCACAGCACCTGCCTTTGGAGGATGGCTAGTGAAAATCTTAAATGGAATTAAATGCTAAATCTTAAAGTGTGTAAAGCTGACAATAATTTGCTATAAAGTTTGCTTGTCTAGATTCTATTGGAAGCAGTCTCATCACTCTACCCATTTGTGAGACACCACCATCCCCTGTGTACTTCTCTATTCAACATATGTTTAGGTGGCCTTTCCTTGTTCCCTTATCCGAGAGATTGGAGTGTTGAGTTTGTCAAGTCATTCCCCTTAGCCTAGCCTTTTTTTTCTCCGCCCTCACCCATGGTTAGCAAATTAGCCTAGTCTATAAACGAGTATACACTTGAGGTTCCTGTTATCACATATATAGTAGTCGGGCTACCATACATTATTTTTCTCATTCCAGTACACTATTCAGCCAGTTCCCTTGCATTTGAGATGCCGAGATGAGCATCTATATTGGATCACTATCAGATTGTGGACAGCAGTTATATTCCCCATGCCATGACTGAGTTTCAGGACACTCAGAGAGATGACCGATGTAGCCATTATATCATTGGTACAGAGCAGACAGTAGTGCCCAGAGTTACAGCAGCAGTCTCAGAGGACAGATGATGGTACAGGTTGATGAGCTTTCAGGTATATGACTCAGCAGGTATATCATGGTGTTATGGTTAGATTGCTTTTATACTTATTCTTATAGCATGTCTTAGCACTTAGTGTCATGATCTGGCGATCATATAGATATATGGACCTGGTTGATCTATTATATATATTATACTGTCCCTACTCAGACTTAGAAGTTCACTATTCATACTCATTGGTACATACCCTCCTTAGGGAGAATAGAGGTGATCATTACACCATACTCTGGCTTGCTAGTGTTGGCTCCATCATATCATTGTCTTCATCCATTCATGGCCTACCTTTTAGATTATCACCCTGACTTACTACTTGACTAGTGGCATGGAGGACTTTTCCCCACTGTAGCCTCTGTATTGGATGAGCTTCCCTGTTTATTGTGTCTCGGCTCTGAGTTGGTGACAAAACTTACCTATGGTGAGTTGGAGTTCCTTGTGAATTCCCCCTAGTCATTAAAGTTGTGTTGGCTAAACCTGAAACTTTTAGTGCTGCCATGAATACAAAATCTGGAAAAATGAAATGCTATATCTTGTATGTGAAAGAAATGCCAATTGAAAATGGCCATGAAAAATAAAATGTTATATCTTTTGGAAAAATAAATACCTAGGTAAACAAGTTGTCCATGACACACCTAGAAGTGCTCAGGTAAACAAGTGCCTTAAAAACACACCTGCAGCAGAAAGCCTAAAAATAAATGTAAATCTATGCAATGTGTTTGTAAACACACATAGATCAAGGCTATGGAAACTTCAGGCCCAAAAAGCAATGGAACTTAAATGCTATATCTAAACAATTGCTGGCCTTATTTGTATTATGGATTGTGCGCATCTGTGAAGGTGAATAAACCCTCTTTAAACAACTCATCCATTTGTGAGACACCTCCATTCCCTGTGTTATTGCTCATTCAGTATATACTATGGTGTATTCCCTTTCCCTTGCCAAAGTGTCACAAAGTCAAGAGAGTTGAGTCATCCCTTAGCCTAGCCAGTTATTTCAGCCTTCACCCTTCACTAGCAAATTGATCACAACTATGAAGTGAGTATGGTCCTGAAAGTCTAGCCTGAGTAATAATAATAATTAACGACACTATATATTTGGATTTAGATCGCCAGTCATGATTACTCTGTGTTATAATTGTTATTCGAATAAGTTGTAGAGCATGTATTAACCTTGACACCTTGCAGCAGCTATGGATGATGGTCTGAGTTGTATTTGGTCTTGGTTAGACCTAGTTTGACCATGGAGGACCATGGGACATGAGATGTTGGACCTTATGATGATATGGATAGATGATATATGGTCTATGTACACATACAGGATGATTCTATGCAGCAGCTACAGGGTTATAATGATGATTCTTGGGATACAGCAGTGTTTGGTCATTTACAGATCATTATTATTGGCCTTGTTCCGGTACATTGGATATTTATTTTGATCATGCAGAGATTCATATGGTGTATGAGTACACATCTTGGATGGATTTGGACCTTCTGAGTCCAATGGGACAGTTTGTTTTCAGTTCCGGGCACTTACAGTGATGATTTAGCCTCAGTAGGCTGTCCTAGTGCAGTTTTGGTCTGTTGGAGGCCCTGTCGGAGCAGAGATGACTTTTATCCGGTTGACCTAGGGCGCTGATGATGAAGGGGGTGGTCCAGCCACTTGTTTTTACCATATTACCCCCCTCCCGGACACATTGGTGCCCTCACCTTGACAGCGCCATCACTCCAGGAGGTTGTTTGGGCAGTTTCACGCTTCCCGAGGCATTTCAGGATTGGTAGAAATGGCTATTGAGGAAATCGATTTGGGCTACTGAGGCAAAGTTATGGCATGGGATGATCAGTGATGATAGATCGGGACCTTCCACACCTTCTCCAGCAGTTTCAGCTTCATCGGGGCCCGCATCCATCACTTATGGCACTTTCTGTGGATTTTTGAGGTCTTTTGAGGACCACGACTTCACTAGGGAGGCACGATTTGGTACTTTCATGATTATTTATTGGTTATTGTGCCATGGGGATTGACCAAGGAGGGATAAAATTACCCCTTGGACCCACCATGAGCCTCTTAGGATATTTTGTCATCATGATTTGGTGGGATTCCCCTCTCCTAGGGCGACTTTGTCCACTTATGTTATATTTTATGTGTGATCCATGTATTATGTTGTTGAGCTCATCTCAACCATTGATTAGACATTTGTATCTTTTAATCTTAGCCACTCATTCAAAAAGTGGTTAGGGTTTTAGTGCCTCTCCTTCCTATTTAAAGGAGAGAGCCTCTCATTGTAAAGGGTCTTTGGCTCTTGGATTATTGGTATAGAAAAATATTCTTGTGGAAATTCTTGTGGTCTCCTTTGCATCTGGTGTTCTTAGATGGTGATTGGAAAGTCTATTGCAACCTAGCATTTGGAAATTGTGGTAAGATCTATTTTTGTTGGAAATCATTGTTTGTCTACAGGAGGGCGACTTCAACAAGGGCGATTTTGCAAGGCTTCTTCAAATCGACTTTCTTGGCATTCGCTTGTATCAGGGGGTTATCATTAGTATCATTGTGATCTATGCTATCTTTCTGTTACTTCTTTTGTGGCATTAGTCTTATCTCTTGATGCATCAAATCTGATATTGTTGACGTTTGTTGTGCAACAGAGAGGGCGCATTGGCTTCTTGGACCAAATCGATTTGCATAGAAACTACCTCAAAGCTTCCAAATTGATCGGTATTGCATAGATCATCATCATCAAGGCATCTACAAGGTTATCCAGGTAAGATCCACAGGTTTGTTTCTCTTTCCTTTATCCAATCCATTGACATAACTCATAAATTGTTAAAACCCTAAATATTTCAAAACCCCCATTTTACATTTTCTTAGATCTACTTAGATCTAGTGGGTTGTTGGGCGTGATATTGAAAACCCACCTCTATAGCATCCACGGCATCCCGGGTCTATAGTTTGGTGAGGATTGGCTTCCGTTTGACCCCTCTCCCAAGCCAACTTAGCTTCTCCCAAGGAAGGCGCACTTCACCATTTGAGCAAGTTGACCTAGATCTAGGTGATGGGTGTTTGAGATTCCACTTGATTTGACATCTACACATCAAATAACATACACCCAGGTTGTCCCTTTCTTGAAATTTACCTTGTGGGCCCCATTCCACATTTTAAGGGATTTAATCCCCATTTTGGACCACTTGGAACACTTAAACTCAGATCTACTAAGATCTAACCGGTGGATTGCCACGAAATTATAGATCCATACTCCTACCTGACCGATCTACTAGGATCTAAAGTTTGGATGCCATCCGACATGATTTGACCCACCTAAACCCCATTTTGAGCCTCCTTGGGTAAAGTCGCACCACCTTGGAGAAGTGAGTTCACTCACTTCGAGGAACTGGGTACTTGAGATTATTGCAGATTTGAAACCGGAATAATTCAAAACCTAGGTATAGACTGTCACTTTGTCAAATCTTGCCTTGGGGACTGCATTCCTTGTTTTAAGGGATTGTGGTCCACTTGGGTTAAACCTAGATCTAGACACATTTAACCATCAAGACCTATACTGTCCACTTATCTCATGTTGTAGGAGTCCTAAACCATAAGTCAACCCCACTTTGACTCCACTTCCCAATTCCCAAGGCACTGGTTTCTCTACAAGGTAATTCAACTTTCCTAGACTGTTGGATTGACTTGTGGTTTGACTTAGGCATGGTAAACTATACCTTTGAAGACATCATGAACCATGGTCAAGCTTGTCTCATGTACTAGTTAGCCCCAATACAACCCTTAACTATCCTGCATTGGACACGGTTCCCAAGGCAGTGGATCTTTTGACATTGAACTAGTACACTAGCCCTAGATCTCACTACAAACATTATAAGTCACTCTTACATTCAACTATGAACCAAAGCTATACCTATTAAACCCCTCATATGGCTTGTGACTTCATCCTTAGGTCTAGGATAAACCATACACCTAACTTCACTTAGAAATACCCTGATTTGGTGTCTTGGTTTTGATCTCTCCTGTCGGGAGTAGATCGGGTCTCCCCCTTTGTTGTCTGGGCTAGATAACATAAAGCGAAGGTTGCCTCGACTGGCGTGACAACCATACATATTGGAGGTCGAGGTGATCGTGGTTGCACCTTTTGAGTTGCCCTTCCCTATTGCCATCCATGACTGGATCCATCCATAGGGGTAACTACAGTTTAGGTGATAACAGTTCCTATTCATAGTGGTTGGTTACTTTGATCTGGACTTATTATTATTATGTTACATGTTAGTGCCAGTTAAACATCATTCTATACTTAGGTCTCACTACTGATATAATTGAAGGAGCATATCTCATCCATTTGTACTTGCAGCAGCAGCAACTATTTGTGGTATGGATCATTATTTTGATCAATCTTAACCTGGTCAACCCAGTATGACCAAGTCAATCACAAGGGCTGGGATGAGTATGGGCCAACAATGTTCGAGATGGATTATTCATGATCCCTTTGTTCCCATTGGATGGTTCCATGCTTCAGACAACAATTTTAGATGATGGTTTGATGGATTTTTATTATTATTATTATTATTTACGGGCCATTATTTTATTATTTCGAGCATGGATGAACTTGCAGATGTATAACTTGATGGTCACATTGTGTATGAGTACTCATTCATAGTGGATTTGAGCATTTTGAGTCCATTGGTACACTCAGTTATCAGTTTCAGGAAGTTACAAGTGATGATATGGTCAGATTACCACTTTTCCTCAGTTTGCCATGCAGAAATGCCCTATCCGACACTTTCATTAAGCATTTATTTTCTCCTAGGGAGCTCCTAAGGAGATATAGGGTCCAGCAAGTCGTTATTACCATATTAACCCATTTCCAAACAATTTGGTGCAGTCAATTTGGTGCCTCGAGCACATGGCAGAGATTTACATGCATTTCTATCTTTTCAGAGGTGGTTTTCCGACAGTAAAATGGCTAACAAAGGAAATCGATTTGGCTCAGTGGGATGAAGAAATGGCATGAGATTGGTCTGAGACTTCATAGTGATATTTTCTACATCTTCTAGCATGGTCTCCATCGTCAGTGGAATCCACACGTCATCCTATTCATCATTTTAGGGGTTTTATATTGGGCACACGTCCTAGTGTCTTTTTCCACTTTATCACATTTTATATTATTTTCAATGTAGTTGGAGCATTAGTCTAGTGAAGACATTATTTCCTAGACCCCCCCAACATGTTATTATGTTATGGTGTGTCCCTAGTCACTTTATGTGTCTCACATCCCCCCTACGGTGTCATTGAGGGAGGACGTCCGCCTTTGTTATGAGTGATCCATGTATTATTTGTCTAACTCATCTTAGTCGTTGATCTTATACTTGTATATTTTGATTCTAGCCCTCCATACTATTGGGATTTTAGGGTTTTGGATTGTGAGAGGCTATTTATATCCACTCTCACCATTTGTAAAGGGACTTTTGGCTCTGGAATAAGAGAATATTATTATTAATTTGCAGATCTCTCTCTTGCTTTGATGAATGTTCTTGTACATGATTGGAATGCCTCTCTTTTGGACATCTAAGTAACTTTAGCATGATTTCATATATTTTCTAGTGGAGGCCGAATTGATCTCTCCAAAGGGGTGTGATTTGCTTGAGAGAGGGTTATGAGGGTTTCTCCATCCATTTGCTTGGGCAGATCTCTTCATCTTTCAAGGAGTAACCAATTGTGAATTTTTCTATTGAGTTATTGCTTGTTAGGTGTCTTGCATGGTTTCTTTCTATTTGTGAAACAAATCTAACTCTGATTGTTCGACTTTTACAGGAAGAGAGAGCACATCTCCTCCTTGGACCCACACGCACTTGTTGGAAGAAGGCTAAAACTTGCTCGAAATTGTAACCAACTATTAGGATCATCAATGTACTTGGCGACCGCAAGCAATAGAGGTAAGATCTACAAGGTACGTAGTGATTTCATTTACTTCCATCCATTTGTCACTCAATTTTACAAGTTTCAAACCCTCATTTTATAGATCTGATAGATCTAGCGATAATTTGGGCTGAACACTTAAAACCCACTTCTTAAATAATTAATTAACCTTAGAGACCAAGTTTGGTGGAAATCCAACTCCATTTGCCCTCAGATCCAGACACTGGCCATCTCTATGGGAGGACGCACTTGTGGGATTTCAGTCATTTTTCCAAATTTGTCAGTTGGGTGTTGCTAGTTTGTCCTCTAACCTCCAGATCTATCACCTAGCAACCATCCTAGTGCCTTTACTATCCTAACTTCACCAAGTGGGCCCCACCTCACTTCAATTTAAGTAAACGCTAGGTGGATCTCATTTGGGTCTTTTAGATTGACACTAGATCTATCTAGATCTGCTCATCTAAACTCAGTAGTGGCACATTTCTCTTCGGTTGAGCATTTACCTCTTACCTAAGCCTCCTCAACCAAGCCCTAACACCTAAATCCACTTATACTCCTTAGATCTAGATCCACTTACTCTTGATCTCACTCTCTTTCCCATTTCACATCTTCCTAGGGTGCCTTGAGTAGGTTCGCTAGCCTTCATTGGTTGGCTAGGGTCTCCCCCGTGATCTTGCTCCGGCTTGATCTAAAGTGACAAGTGCTCGTTCGGTGTGACAACCTCTTTATCTAGTGGTGAACGAGGCCCTTGCAAGTGTCACCGGTTAGCTGCCCTCCTCTACCATCCTGGATAGTATCCCTCTAGTTGCCAGCTACACTTTGTGTGATAACAGGACACACCGAGTGGCTTGAAGATTCCTACCGTGTTCCCCCAGGTGTGTATTAGGCAGCACAAGCACCAACATACAGGAAACACTAATCTGCTTAGATGAGCACCAACTCAACTAGATACAAATAGATTGAAATATGTTGATATAATCTCCTTGAAATCTTAAAATCTGCTCCAAAATGAACCCTTAAAACATCTCCAAAACAGTCACAAAATCACCTTAAAATCCACTCCAAAATCAACCCTTAAAACATCTCTGAAACTGTCACAAGATTACCTTCTACCTTGCCTTCACCCAAAGTGTGCTCCTTTAAAACCATCCAAAAGAATAGATTACATCTTCAAGCCTCCCTCTCCATAAGGTGCGCCTCCTTAGAAAAGATTCTTCCCAGCAGTGAAAGTGAAAAATTCCTTAGGAGAGCTCCATGAGTTGTGGTGGTGATCAAATGAGAGTGAGCACCCTCTTATTTATAGTGTTTTTGGTTGTTCTCGGGGGTCGACCTGTAAATTCATGGCAGGGTTGACCTTACAGTTTGGCAAGGCCATTTTAACACTTCATATCTCCACAATCGTATGGAGTTAGAGGGAGTGCCATACACCATTAGAAAGGTCTCGAAATAATCTTTTCAACCATATACCATATACCATATGCTCCCATCTGAGCTAGGTCTTCAGAGAAAAAAAGGCTTTCAAAGACAGGGGTATCCAAATTGGGCATAAGAAGTCCAAAAATGTCCATCTGCAATTTACTCCTATCGTTGACATCAATGACACAATATTTCCAAGAATCTTAATCTTGCAATCTTCATCTTAGACATTTGCAGTCTCCCCTTGTCTTTCACATCAATGAAAATAATATTTCCAACAGTACATTGTTAGACCTAGGAAACCTAAAAGAGCAGCTACTTCGGATTGTTGACACGTTGGGAGGGAGGTCCATAGTTGTGCCGAGTTAGAGGTCGATTCCTTGCCAACCTATTGACCACTAGGTTGCGCATAAACATTTCTTGTAAGGCCTAGTAACTTCAAGTCCTAAAACTCTCATAACCTTAAGAGGCATGACGCTAGCGGCAACTCCAAAATCCACCATATAGTTGTAAAGTAGCATCCCCCTAATGACTAGAGTGAGATAAAAAGGTTTGTGACCCCTATTTTTACCTTCAAGAATGACAATTTGCAAATCAATGGGAGGGTCATTCTTAAGCTCATCACTCCAATTAGGATTGAATAATTTTTGGATTATCTTAAGCTATATGACCCAATTACAAGATCATCTTTGGGTTGGACCTTTTTCGATAATAGGATTGAAGGTGATGCCTATTACATAGCCACAACCAATGGCTTCCAATTCCACACTCCTATGATTCACGATTTTGTAAAACATTATCATCCGGAAGTTCCTTGATCATTTAATCTCTCTCATGGTTAGCTTAGGATTCAATTTTGTGCTTTTGCTTTCTAGATTAAAAAATTGAGCATTTAAATATCCATGTTTATTTCCATGTCATTAGCTTAGATTAGACTTGGATAATTTTGATGCAGTCTTTATTTTCCTATCTAGTTTATTTTCATTTTGAGAATCTAATAAAATGGTTTGTGAGAAGGATATAAGTGTTATTGTAGGTAATTTGTTTACTATTGTTATGCCATAGATGTTGAGGTTGTTAAGTACTCTCTTCCTTAGAGCACTTGTCCCCTATGGAACAAGATGTTATGCCACAACCTGCAGGCATACTCTATCCTAGACCTATTTTTGCTTTTTTGAGCAAGATGCATTCCAAAGTATTGAGGCCCATCTTTGCTGCCCTTGGGTTTCCCCTTTGATGTTATGATATAATGATCAGATAAATGTCATTGTTTCTACTGCTATGCCATGCCATGATGATGAATTATATGATGATGTACTATATGTTGCTATTGTCATAGTTGATGTATTGATTATCTGAAGAATACCTAATGAATCATCTCTGGCATTGAACAAGATGTAGTGATATCATAAATGTCCCCCGTGGACTGGCAACAAAGGGTGTCCACATGAACCAAAACATAACATATGTAATTAATCATCATAGTGAGTCATCATATAGCTAGTCATGTATACATGATAATATACCTACACCACAAGTATCTTCAAACAAGTTTATGAGAAGCAAGATTTATCAACTAACCAGATCCATCATAACATCTAAGTAATTGCAAGGACTAATTTCTTCTAACGGTTCGACTAGGAGGAATAAACCAAGTTTGCACAAGTGAAATAATTGGTCAAAGGTGATTCAATTGACTCAATATGTAGGAAGAAGAGAATCTATATGATCTTTACCACTTAGGCAAACAATAGGAAAATGTTGGACTAGTCTTCATTTGATTTCTTGAACTCTTCATTTCTTGTACTTCTTTATTTCTGAAGACCTTGGCCTTTGATTCTATTTGAAGGCTCATTAGCAATTTTTCTACTTGCTTCTTTCTTTTCTTTACTTGATTTTCTTTTCTTTGACTTGGTCTTCAATTTGCTTTGAATTTGCAGGTATAAGGAGTCTTGGACTGGGAGCTTTATTTTCATGCCTTCAAGTTTCAAGAGGAGCATTGCTCCATGCCAACTCACTCCCCTTGATGATAGTTAGTCACAGGGATTTACAAGCAAGCCTCCTATATTGTCAAAAAGACCGTTGCAACACAAACATTGCCCAAGACACAAGGGAAAATTGGGAGGCCTCCATGATGAAGGGGTCACAGAGGGGAAGTCAAGAGTTCAACTTCAACAATCTTAGACCAAGGGATGCAGACCAAGGTAATGGAGTTAAAAGGATGATGGATGAATGGCTAGTAGGTGGACCCAAAGAAGGGGGTAAAAGTCCTTGCAAACTACATAGAATTATCTAAGTTCAGTGGTACATAACTAAATCAAGGATCTACTACCCTCGTCAACTTTAAAATGTGATACTACTAACTATATTCATCAGATAATCAATAGTAATACATCAACTATGGCAATAGAAGTATATAGTAAATCATCATATAATTCATCGTCATGGCATGGTATAGCAGTAGAAACAATGGCATATATCTAATCATCATTTGACATCAAAGGGAAGACCCAAGAGAAGCAAAGATGGGCCTCAATACTCTGGAAAGCATCTTGCTCAAAAGGATAAAAATAGGTCTGGGATATAGTATACCTGCAGAATGTGGCAAAACAGAGCCCATCCTTTACACTTGGAGAACATTTCCATAATTGCTTCTTTTCTACACAAGATTTGAGCCCTGGGGAATTCTACTTGTTGATGCAACAACTATCTCTATCTCATTCTTTTTTCCTCCAAGGGAATTGCCTCCCTATACCCTATGGGTCAAGAGGTTGCTTCTCTAAGGTTTCCTCTCTCCTCCAATCTATTAGCATATCAATAGAGCATCTCCCTCCTTTCAATGACTCTTTGGATGTTGCATCTCATCTCCTTTACACAAAGGAGATCAGCAAACATCTATTGAAGGTACATTCAAAGAACATGGGTTTCCCTCCCCCCCCCTGCCCCTCAAACTCTTGATCCCAAGATGGTGTCTTACTATGAGCACTTCATGCAACTAGAGGACGGTGTCATTCTCCATACCAACTACATTTGGCATCATTAGATTCATGGCCTGTGGATCTCTCCCAACCAATTGCAAGTTTTCTCACATCGCCTACAAGTCGAGATGGACCACCACATTCCAAGGTCCCAAAGGATCTGCTAGCTATTACAATTTACATCTCCAAAGATTGAGTCCAAGGAACACTTTGTCTTCAAGTGTCCAAGATACTCTAAGATCCAACGGAGATTGCATGATGAGTTTTGGGACTCAAGTGATGCCCTTATGGCATTCTTTCACTACATTGATTAAAGATGCCTAGCTTCGTATGTTCGAGAGATGGTGATCCAAAGGAGAGAGATTTAGCAAGGCCTCTCCAGGGCTAGTTCTGTTAGGCCCATGAACTTTTTATTTCTACCTATCAATGTTGGTGGAGATGCTAAGCACCAAGTTGACCCCCCATCCCATGAGTTCGATGGTAGATCTGTGAGACATACCTCTTCTCACATGGATAACAAACATGTCACTCTACAAGACCTCAAATCCAATCCTACTCACAATGGCATATGCTCTCCTAAGTCGACTCGAGCAACCAACCCTTCATCATTAGATTCTTCCCCTCAACCTCAAATGATGGGAGAGACAAGGCTTCTAGATCTTATCTCTCCTATTCTCACTCCATAGCTCCTCCCAGTATTTTATAGCTAGGCCCCCTCAACCCTAGGAACTCTTTGGATGACAACATTGGGCTCTTTCTTGATCCCTTCACAAGCAATGATGAGGAAAGGGAGACCAATCCTCCATCTCCTTCCTCTAATTTTATTTTAACTTATGATGTTGATATGGACTTAGAACTTCACACCTCGTAGTGCTTGCCTAACTATTCTTCTCTCCTTTCATCATCATCTATATCTCTTGTATTTTGATAACATTTTATCTCTAGGAATGTTCTAGACACTTCCTCGATTTAACAACCACTAATTGTAATCTCTAGTCCCGTTGACTTATTACATGGTCAATTGTGGACATTAATAAATTATATTATTTGTGTGTGTGGAGAGCAGGTGTGTGTTTTGTGTTGGAACCATTGTATGGTGGTTTCAAAACCTTGGACAAAAATATCAAGCTTGATCTTTATAACACACTTATGAGATATATATGGCATCAAAGACAAGGGAACTTTCAAATGTCCCCATGAGATATACAAGGGAAATCATTCCAAAGATTGGATGGTGTCCTAAGTAATGTGAATTGTTAAAATTGCCATATTGATAGATAAAATAAATATGATGTGGAAGGCTTATGGGAATATGGCTCTTCTTAAGTAGTAGAATCCTTAAATAGATTAAATAATCTTTGTTATATCACAAATTAGAAATTCTACTCCATTGTAGCATGAAACTGTATTCACTAATATCACTTTAAATTTTAAATTCAAATGTTAAAACTTTTCATAGTAGAATCCTTAAATAGATTAAATAATATTTGTTATATGACAAATTAGAAATTCCACTCCATTGTACCATGAAATGTTATTCACTAATATCACTTTAAATTTTAAATTCAAATGTTAAAACCTTTCATAGTTGGTATGAATATATTCCTACCATGCACATATGATCATTCACATTTTGGCAACTTCCCTTTGTTAAGAATGTTGTCTGAAATCTTGGAAAATGACTCTAGTGTCCTTGTGCCTTTTGCAAAGAAGCTTAACCCTCATGCATTTTTGAAAGATACTTGTACAAGTTGGATATGGTTGTCCTGACTATTTGAGTGTCATGTTGAACTAACTTTGATCATACTATACCATTTCCCAAATGCTCTTTCCCATGTCATTAGCCTAGAAATATGATCTATATTATTGGTGATAGAAGATTTCAATGAATGTTCTCTCTAACCAAATTTGACATTTAGTTATCAAAATGTTCATCTTGGTTTACTATCCATGTAAGGTTTGTCTTGTTTTTTGTAACACCTCTATCTAGTCACTTGAAGAAACATTAATAATCTGTTTTCCTTTGAAGAACTTTAGAACAACTTAAATAATGCACTCTTATATATCGTGCCAAAAAATTACTACAACGTGAAAGGAAAAGCCAACCCGTGCAACTAGAGCAACCAGTTCCGGAATTGATGTTTTTCCATAAAATGCCACAGCATATCTGCAAACAATAACAATAAGAAGAGCTTGAACATGCCATGTAAAATAAACAAGAAAAAGAAAAAATGAAAAAGTGAAACATACCAAACATATAACAACTATAATAGACAACATTTTATACTTTTCTAAACAATCTCATCTTTGATCCTTAACTTTAAATATTTGTTCCGTTTCTGATATGGAAACTATTGAATATGGATTTAGACTTTCTAGCGTAATGTACATTCACAAGATCAGGGGTATGTTGGTTATAGTATTTGTTACAACCTAGGTATATGCCCACATGTTGGTATTGGCTTGCATACAAATGTAGGTAATCAATGAGAGTACCTAATTGATATTCTTGGTTTACCCTTTTTCACTCACTATTATTTTCATTTCATTTGTCTTTCTTTTTTCTTGACACGTAGGAGTTGCCTCGACACTACCACGTTACTATTGTGGCTTGTTGTACTCTCTAGTCTCATTGACTTATTTTGTTCACTTGTCAACATTGATAAAATTATCTTATCTTCTTGATACGAAGACCCAAGATTCTATTCATCAAGAACCAAAGAAGTATAAGAATGCTGGTGGCTTGTTTGGGTGATGATAGTCTAGGCATTCAGACAAACTTATAGTGCTATGGGTGTGAGAAAGTATTGGCATATGTTTGAAGATGAACTTTGAGCACAGAGACTCCAAAATCTGCAATAAGTTGGGAAAAAGTGGATGCGTGATTCATTGTTCATCCACTAATCAGAAATTTTCTTCATTGTTCATCCACTAATCAGAAATTTTCTTTTACAAAATTGAAGGAACCAAATATTTCAATGACATTACACCAGACAAATTTGATCCAACAATAGATTCGATGAATCATTCATCCACTAATCAGAGATTTTCTTTAAAAAAAATGAAGAAACCAAAAGTTCCAATACCATTACACTGGACATATTTGATCCAACATTAGATTCGACTGTTTAGAGAGAGGAAGCAACATCCAAAAATGCTGACCTTAGTTGTCTAGATAGATACTAAGAGAGAAAATCAGTAGCATTGTCAAGGGCAAAGATGAGGTGCTCCCAATCACAAGCTCGACAGTTTCTTTTATTTGATTTGTTTCATCATTCATGCCATAGTCCATCACCCATGGTGTTTGTGCTTTCAACTTGTTTGCTATTGGAATGTTGAAATCTTTAAACTATTTGACATTTGTCTATTTTGAAAATATGTTGTACATTTACAACTTTAATAGACTATTCAATATTTTGGTGTCTAAAATTTAAATGATAGATTTGCCATGTAATGGAAAATCCCTTTTCCTTTACGTTTAAAATGCTAAATACATTATGTATATTAATATGCCAAGCTATGCACATTTTTGTCAAGTTGACTTTCAATTTTAGCTTGTTGAGATGTTGAGTATGAGTTTTACAACATTGGCCAGACCACTTCAAGCTTGAGGATGAGACTCAATACCTTAGGTACCAATCTTAGTTTTTATTGAGATGAGATTTGTGGAGCATGTGACAATGATGGGAATGCTAGCCAAAAAAATGAAAATGTGATCCTGTATGCTAGTTAAAGGAGTGTTCAGGCCTTTCCAAGAAACTCTACAGTAGAAATTTCAAGAGGCAAAGCAGTGCCCCAGTATGAAACGTGGGAACTTGTATCCAAGTAATTCCTTTTTAATTGAGTTGAGGATGGTCTTCTATGCACAAAGATAGCATTGGCATTCCAAATATGACTAGTTATTAAAATAAAGATTTACAAGGGTTTCATGATTTCCTTTTAGTTAAGCACACAAGAAGGAGAATACTTAAGCAAGAAGTAAGAGTACTGCATTCCCATTGTTCACTACACTGTATTTAAAACTAATAAGCCAATGTCAAGCTAAGCTTCAATCAACTTGGAGTTGGAGTGATAGTAAGGGCATATTGCTAGATCATTTTAAGTAGTACCTTCAATCCTTTTGATTTGTAAGGTACATGCTATCAATACACTTATGTTTCTAGTTTGTCCTTGAGTGTCGAAGAACCTTCATATACAAATTATCATAGACATATAAATCCCAAAATTTGTCACTATTGCTTTAATGCAAAAATAACATTTAATTGATATTATTATGATTTTTCAGACTAAATTTACCAGTCTTTAAAGTCTACTTGGATTGATGTTTTATGCAATTTACAGATAAGTTCAATTCTTAGAATGAAAAAAATAGGATGATTGTACGTGGCATGAACAGATTACTTACTTTTGCAAACGCAACATTGCCCTATAGAGAGCAATAAATGCACATGTACTTCCACTAATCTCCTGCGTCAAGGAAAAAACATAACCAAAATAAGAAGGCATCATACAGGGATGTGCATTTTGACATTATATTCGAACAATGAACAAATAATATGCGAAAAATCAGAGCACGAAACAATCCAAGAAATGCACACACAATACAATATCCAAACCATCAAGCTACCTAGAAATACAAGATTGTTTGAAGTATAGACAAAAGCAATCAAGTGGCTCATTACAAAAGGGAATTATCTCAAAAATTACAGATGAAGAAAATCATGTTAAAAATGCCTTATCCAAGATGCACCAAGTGAACAATACTTCATTGGTTCCAAGCTTACCCCAAAGCTGTGTTACCATATCCGCCACCCTCTGTGTAGGATTGAAGGATCCATGGACCCGATCCAGATCCAAATCCCAATCCACTAGGATCTGCCCAAGATCCTTTATGGAAATGGATCCCCTAGAGAAAGAAATAGATTCTGAGTCCATGAAATGGATCCTGTGGAAAATAAAACGGATCTCGAAATTTTTAGTGCTTTTTCGACCAACTAATCCCTATTACCCTCATTTCTGTCTTCAGCATTCGTGTGTAGGTGCTCCAAAATGATGGTTATGTTCGCCATTGTAAAAAGGCCTTGATGGGACGTTTTGTACAAGTGTCAAACAATTAGGGTTTTTTGGCCCCGAAGTGGGCCGGTCATGGCATGTCCTCTTTGTATTT
The DNA here is from genome assembly GCA_027924585.1 of Larix kaempferi. Classification (NCBI taxonomy): domain Eukaryota; kingdom Viridiplantae; phylum Streptophyta; class Pinopsida; order Pinales; family Pinaceae; genus Larix; species Larix kaempferi. Next base: position 4,444,440 of record BSBM01001243.1, on the reverse strand, counting down.
ATCTCACAGTGTCTTGGTCTTGTGGCATTAACGACTAGCCCTTGATTGGATGCTTGTTCCCATGTCTTGTTAGGATTTTATGCTTGTTGCACCAAGAGTAGCGAGGTGCTCTCCAATCCAGTATGGCGAGATGTTGTGACGTTGCCAAAAATAAAAAGTAATTAAAAAACTTCATGTGGGCTCATAACTCATCAAAATAAAAAGTAATTAAAAAATTCATGTCGGCTCATAAAATAAATAAAAAATAAACCAACATAGATCCATTTTAAACCCGCATCTGTTAAGCACCGAGAGGGATCCAATTTCTTGAGGTGTAATTTTTTTTATCTTAAATTCTTTGCAGATTAAAAAAAAATTAAACCTCAAGAAATTGGATCCCTCTCAATGCGTAATAGATCCAGATTTAAGATGGATCTATGTTGGTGGGTAGGTATTGGGGCACTATGGGATAGTCCCACTGGAACACATGGCTTATGAAGCCTTTAGTCACACATATTATGGAAAGGTGATTGCACTTGTAAGGGTTTTGTACCCACCTTAGCACACCTTCCTCTTTCGCACATGGACTTCCATCAATCTTTTAAACCTCATTTTGTCACCTCCAAGCAAGAAGAAGAAGGACGTCCTCCATCAAACAAGCACAAAAACATCATACCTTGCAAGAAAGAGGGGGGCACTAAGGGAAAAAGACAAATGTTGGGGTTACTTGTGGTATGACGTCCCCCTCTTGGGCTCAAAGTTACATCATTTGTTGAGCTACATGCTTATATCTCATCATTTGTACTATTTGGCTTAGTCTGTTGATTTTTGTTGCATCAGACAATTACTTCTGCATAGGCCAAGTGTCGAGCATGCAGCAGTAGTCTAGATTCCTTTAGGAACTTGCTTGAAGGAGCAAAGACTTTTGTATCTCTTTCATAAGTCTAACTTAGGAAAAGTACATTACTAACTTAATGTTGGTTAATGACTAAAAGGTGACTTAGGGCCCATGGTATTTGGTCACCCATCGTATTGGCCCAAGATATGTTGGTCATTGAGATGTTATAAAAGGAAGCCTAAGGAAAGGATGAGACACGACAGTCACACAAAGTGAGAGGATCTCACTTAGTGGGTGGAGAAGGACTTCCATCCAAGTGTGTGGGCAAGGTTCAACGAACAAAGCAAAGGGTAAGCAAGGAAGATAGCAGGCAACTAGCAAGATCAAAGGGTTGATCTTGAGGTTTACAGGCTAAGCTATTTGTTGATTTGTACATTCCTCAGTGGGCCATTATCCTAGGAAGGGAGCCCGGGGTTTTATGTTAATAAAATCTATTGTTTGTTGGTTTTTCCCCAGTTGGGGTTTTCCAAGGTAAATCTAGTGTTCAATGTGTGATTGATTTCCGGTTTATTATTTCGTTGTGTAGTTGTTAAGATCTAGCGTGTTTTCAGTTAATTATTGTTGTAAATGATTTGAGACTGTTAATGCCTAGATCTAGAAAATTAACATAGTCCCCAACCACATTGTGGGTGTACAAGTCTGATACAACCCTGGGGGGGTTATATCAGGTTAAATATATATAATATGATCCCACTTTAGAATAAATCTGCTTGGTAGAACACTAGACTTTGTTTTCTGTTATCTTCAAAGCATCTTTCTTTGTGGTTATCCTTATATTTTCAGTCATTTTCAATTTCATTTACTCCTTTAAGTTTCACAATTGCTTCACTTTTTGCAATAAAATGAACAAAGTCTCTTGAACTTGGCCAAATCCAAGTCAAGAGCACTCTTTGTCGGAGAGCATATAGATTTGCACTTTCCCCTTGCATTAGGCATTTTAAAGTAGGAAGTCTCTTGAACTGTGGTCTTAAGACGAAGTCAAGAGCGCTCTCTGTCGGAGAGTTGAACAAGTGCTCCTAATAAATAAAACATTTTCAACCCACATTTCCCCCTTAATTAATTTATCTTGGTCGTTTGTCCAACACCCGTATGCTCTGCCAACCGGAAACGGTTGGACTAGTACTCAGAAAGGTGAAGGACTTGATAATCTCATAAGCGATACTTAATTAAAACTCTCACCCCCATAACCAACCAATCCGGAGTTGAGTGATAAGATAAGTTCAGTGGGTAATCTCCTAGTTGGGGGCGTCGAGTTGCCATGTTCAACCTCTAGTTTGCTGGTTAGCATTGCGCGACGTGACTAGAGCACTGGGTGGTCCGACATGTCCTTGAACGGAGGCACTTGATACTGTCTTTCCGGACACTCTCTTGATATCCTTGGTTTTAGCCATAATAATCAAGAACATCTAAAACATTTAAAATTTACCAAGAACAATTTCAAAACGATCTCACAAACAGCTACTTTTGACTTAAATTTTTCAGCATCACAAGCATTTCATTTGACTCCATTTGGCACTGGTCTTTAAAACTCTTATGTATCTTCCGAATCTGGACCATATGTCCTTGTCATTTGTTTAATCTTTATCTTGTGGATGCTTTGTTTTAATTTTAAGTCAGAAGTATTTTGTTCATCTTCTAAATTGTATCTCGTGGAATTTGCAACGTGGATTGCGTGTTTAATTGTGTTCTCATCATTATACAAAAACTCCTAAACAACACTCATTCGCATCACCCCACACAAAAAACACTTAAAACACAAGAGCCTTAGACAACTCTTTTTTAGGGACTACCCCCCTTGGCTTCGTTAGGAGTTAGCCTAAACGGAGGAGCTAGGATTCAAGTGACAATACCTGGCTCATTGCTTGCCCCCAAGGCCACACCTCTCTCACTTGTAGTGAAGAGACAGCTTTCGAAAGATTTTCGCTGCTGGTGTGTAGTTTGGTGGACAACAATCCCCATGCTGACTGTTTTGTGGCCAGAAAGTTGGATCTTGTGGAGGTCGTGAGCCTTGTTGGTCTGGTCATACCTGCTAAGTGTCTTTTTTGTGGCAGCCGTGAGCCTTAATAGCTTGATCTTGCTTGACGTGAGCCTGTTAGAGGAGGCTGTGACCCTATTGGGGTTTGTTGAGGTTGCTATGACTTACTGAGAGCATATCGTGATCCTTTCTGAGCTTGTGTGGGGCTGCCACAGTTCTATTTAAGGAGGCTATTGACTGTTGTCAATTACCTAGGGTCTGATGATCTGATCTATATGCAAAGGCTCATTTGTGGTTAGATCTATAGAGTTGAGATCTTGTTGGGGTCTAATCTATATGTTGAGACTCATTTGTGGTTAGATCTATAGAGTTGAGACCTTGTTGGGGTCTGATCTATATGTTGAGATTCATTTGTGGTTAGATCCATAGAGCCGAGTGTGAGATTTTGTGACATTCTCATAGAGATCTAGAGACAAAGATAAAGTTCACACTAAGTCTAATAGAGATCAAAAGAATTGAGCAGGGAAAATAGAGAAGGAAAAAACTATGTTACAACACAAGAGAATGAAGAACAATTGGAAAAACTTCCATTACCTCTATTATTAAGTAAAATGTGTACATAAATAATACATCTCCAAAGGAGAAATTTGTGAGACCAAAGAGGCAGTTGGAATCCACACAAGTGGCAGGCTTAGTTTGCATTGGAACCATCTCCCGATAAGGTCAAGTGGCCATCGATGATGAATGGCTAGTCAACTGAGGTGGACTGGTGCATGACTGAGACATTGGGGCTAGAAATTAGGGGATGAGACTCCAAGGGCGCGAAATACTTACTTGTAGTGGTCAAAATAGGCGCTCCTATGCTCAGTGGCAGTGAAACTAGGTGTAGCAGTGAGTTAAATAGTCAATCAAGGGGACAATGCATCCTAAATCATGGAACTGACTGTGCTAACTCCGAAAATCATGCATAAGGGCGCCTTTGGACTTCCGTGATGTAACCAAGGCGCTCTGAGTGGATAAGAGGTCTAATGATGACCAAAATTAAGCTCTAGTGGGCCTAAATTAAGGACAAGGTGCTAGGAGACTCAACTACCACTGCATGGAATGCATGCGAGATGCATGCAAAGCATGGAAAACCAAGATGAGATGGTTAGAATATTCCAACACTGAGACCTTGTTGGGTTTGATCTATATACTGAGACTCAATTTGTGGCTAGATCTATAGTGCTAAGACCTTGTTAGAATATGATATGTTGTGTTGAGTCTTGCTTGTGGCTGCCACTGTGTTTTTTACTGTTGATAACCACTACTACAGCTTATCATCTCTCTCTCTAGAGTTTGTACTAACCCTCTAGCAAGGGTCATCTTTTTCCTAGTGATTGATTGGCCTCTGAGAGGCACAATCTATTCTGAAAGTAAATTCTTCTACGTATAAAAATACGAAGGATCCCACACTCCAGGTAAGTGCTCTAACTTGTTCTTCTTATTATTAGACATGTTATTGTTAGTTATTCTACTACTGTTGATTACATGTTACTGAAGATTACTTTAACACAGGGACCTACTTGGTAGTGTTAAAGTTGAAAGAGATGAAAATTATGTCTTAAATTATCTTGTTTAGCCACTGCTGTACTATTATGCTTCAGTATTAGTTTGTTGTATCTAATTTTGCATTAAAGTATATGAAGCTTTGATTTCTCTGCATTAAACCCTAACCTAACCAAAATTTAACACTTTCCACATCACCTTGGCTTCCTCTGCAACCTACGTGGCCTCACAACCTGCAATCTCCTCTTCAAACCCACTGTTGTACCCTCGGCCTTATCCTAAGTTCTTCGGCACTCTCCTTGCCAAGCCACCACAAGAAAGGGGAACAGCCCTCCCCTAATCGACCTCCCACAAACCCAATGTTGAAAATATAGCTCGGGAAGTCCTTTTGTACAATGATGCCTACATATGAAAAGGACATTAAAAATGCCTCTAGAAAATGTGGTTTTTGGTTTATAAAAGTCAATTATGTCATAAAGTGATTTTATGATATATAGTGAAAGTGACTATTATTTAATGTGACTTTAAGTTATAAAGTGCAATTATGTTTTAAAAGTGACTTTTGTAAATGTGTATTAAATGACTAAAAGTAAACATTTAATGAGAAATTAAATGAGAGCCCTAGGTCTTGAGATTATAAGATCTAATCCTAGCCATTGAAAAAGGTTAGGGTTAGGTTCTTTAGTCATGAGATTATAAATGTATTTTTCTAGAGAGAAGCATTACATTCAATGTGAGACTAATTGATGAGATCAAGTGAGAGAGAGATCAGAGAGAAGAAATCTGAGTTTGATATCCAAATTAAGAGAGAGCAATTTTCCAAGACAACTTGCAGCAGAGGAAAATCCTTACAGACATCAGATTCCCTGTCCGTAAAACAGTTTTTTGGCTCAGTTTTCGAGGCAGCAAGCAGAGGCACAGTTTCGATGTGGTTGGAACAATTCATACAGACCGTACTCTCCTCAAATCTGGCACAAATCCCAAGTAGAATAAGTCAGCAAACTTTCAGAATCTGTACAGTACAAATTGGCACATGTGGGCACTTTCTCCTAGATTTTGACAGATTGAGAGATAAGTTCTGTGTTGTTGCATTTCTGATTTGTATAGTGGAAAGAAAATTTCTGAGTTGTATGAAATTTCAGTATTGCTCTTGATCAATAAAAAATTCTCTCTGGGTTTTCCCCTGTGGGAGTTTTTCCTTGGGATTGGCCCTAAATCCATTGTGTTCATTTTCTTTTCAGTTCAGCAGTTTGACAGTTGAAGTGAATCATTGTGTTTATTTTTCAAGTTCTGATTTGTGGGATAACATTAAGTTTTTAATTAATGAACAGTGAGAACTAAGTGAAAAGTAGATCAAGGTTGAATCTAAAGTGTTTAACAAAAGTATTAAAAGACTGTTAGTAGTGTTTTGTCAAATTTCTTAATGGTATCAAAGTGGGAGTTCTGAGAGACAAAATGACTTGGTTTGTTGAAGGGTTAAGATAAAATGACTTCTGTTAGACATGAGGACAGGTTGGACAGAGTGTCCAACTATATACAGTGGAAAGTTAGAATTACTGTTGTTCTCAAGCAAATCAAGATTCGGCATTTTGTTAACACTGTAGTGACAACACCCACTGATCCTAATTCCCTTGATATTCATGAAGTGAATGAGGCTAAGGCACAGAGGATTATTCTAGATGGAGTGAAAGATCACCTCATCCCACATCTGGCTGAGAAGAAGACTGCTAAGGATATGTGGGACACAGTTAAAAACCTTTATGAGGCGAAGAATGAAAACAGAAAGATGGCTCTCAGAGACAAACTGCATAGTGTAAAGATGACCACAGATGAGAGTGTGGCTTCTTATCTAACCAAAATGGCTCAGGTAAAGGATGAGTTAGCAGCAGTAGGTGAAGTCATTGTTGATTCTGAGATGGTGCAGATAGCCCTGAGAGGGTTCACTAAGGAATGGAATGTCTTTGTTAAGTGTGTGGTGGGACTGTGGGACGACTTTACTCAGGAAGAGATCCGAGAGGGCACTCAAAGTAGAGTTCAGACCAGTGTTACAAATATTGTGTTGGTGAATATATCGCCAAGGGTTCAAAAAGAAAATATCGGATTTATTAAGGAAAATGTCGGCAAACATCAGCAATATATCGGCAAAATTAAAAAATACAAAAATATTGATTTTTTTACTCCTCCGATATTTCCCAAATTTTGGCGATATTTTCCAATTTTTGCCGATATTTGCAAAAATGGCGATAATTGCCGATTTTTGCCGATATTATCAGCGAGCTAGGAACATCGCGATATATCGTGATGTTGGCGATATATCGTCGATGTTTGTAACACTGGTTCAGACAGAGAATGGTGTTGATGAGAATGTGGCCCTTGCAGCTAAAGCCAAAGGCAAGAAGAAGGCAACTTCTGGGAAGGACTTGGGCAAAGTCCGTTGTTTTGCACGTAACCAGTATGGTCATTATGCTCTAAATTGCACTAATAAAAAGAAGGAGAAGAAAGAGCATGTAGCATCTTCAGTTGCAATGGACAAATTTGCACAAGAATTTGAGAAGGAATTCCCGCATGTCTCTGTTGACTCAAGAGTCAAGCGTGGACAGCACTGGTTATCAGAATGCAAGCACATGGGTAGTCAAAAACAGGTCAACGCGACATATGACAGGAGTATGGGGCATATTCCTCAATATCATGAAAACAGGTCCAGGTTATTATGTTGAAACCAAAGAGGATGGTGTTTGTGCAGTGAGAGGAGTGGGACAGTACGATTCTCGCTCGAGTTTGGAGAACTCTTGGAGTTGCATGGAGTTCTGATTGTTCTGGGGCTAAAAGTAAAATTGCTTTCAGTATCAACTCCGGAAGACATTGGATATGGAGTATTATTCAGAACTAGGGATGTGTTTCTATATTCAGTGAGAATAAAGCCAATTCATGCCATGTTGCTTGGTGATCGGAGAGGTAGATTATACATATTGTGGGGGGAGCTTATATATGCAGAATCTGGTGGATGGTTATCAGGTTTGAGAAGGAGATTGCAGCAGCGACAGGTATTCAGTCTCTGGTTCAAGAAGAAGAGAGTGAGTCTCTTCAGAGTACTGGTAGGAGACTCAGCCAGTACGAGATGACAGAGTTAGAGCAAGCTCAGGATGGGAGTGAGGAGTCTCCTAGGAGCTCAGACTTCCAGATAGTCTTTAGGCACACATCTTTAGAACGGATTCAAGAGAAAGAGGGAGTCGCTACTATGAATAGTGATCCGGGTGGTGGAGATTCTAGTGTCGGAAGGACGTCCCTCGCTAAGAGGGACTGTTGAAAATATAGCTCGAAAAGTCCTTTTGTATAATGATGCCTAAGTACGAAAAGGACATTAAAAATGTCACTAGAAAATGTGATTTTTATTTTATAAAAGTCAACTGTCATAAAGTGATTTTATGATATAAAGTGTGAAAGTGACTATTATTTAATGTGACTTTTAAGTTATAAGGTGCACTTATGTTTTAAAAATCACATCTGTAAATATGTATTAATTGACTAAAAGTAAACATTTAATGAGAAATTAAATGAGAACCCTAGATCTTCAGATTATAAGATCTAATCCTAGCCATTGAAAAAGGTGGTTAGGGAAGTTAGGGTTAGGTTCTTCAGTCATGAGATTATAAATGTATTTTTCTAGAGAGAGGCATTACATTCAATGTGAGACTCATTGATGAGATCAAGCGAGAGAGAGATCAGAGAGAAGAAATCTGAGTTTGATTTCTGAATTAAGACAGCAATTTTCCAAGTCAAATCATTGGCATGATTTCCAAGACAACTTGCAGCAGAGGAAAATCCTTACAGCCATTAGATTCCCTATCCGTACAGCAGATTCCCCATCAGTACAACAGTTTTTTTGGCTCAATTTTCGAGGCAGCAAGTAGAGGCACAGTTTTCGAGGTAGTTGGAACAGTTCATAAAGTCTGTACTCTGCTCAAATCTAGCACAAATACTGAGGAGAATCGGTCAGTAAACTTTCAAAATCTGTACAGTACAGATTGGCACATGTGACCACTTTCTCCTAGATTTTGACAGATTGGGAGATAAGTTCTGTGTGTTGTTGTATTTCTGATTTGTATAGTGGAAAGAGAAAAGTTCTGAGTTGTATGAAATTTCAGTATTGCTCTTGATTAATAAAAGATTCTCTGTGGGTTTTCCCCTGTCAGGGTTTTGCCCTGGCCTTGGCCCTAAATCTGTTGTGTTCATTTTCTTTTCAGTTCAGCAGTTTCACAGTTGAAGTGAATTCATTGTGTTTATTTTTCAACTTCTAATTTGTGGCACAACATTAATTTTTTAATTAATGAATAATGAGAACTAAGTGAAAAGTAGATCAAGGTTGAATCTAAAGTGTTTGACAAAAGTATTAAAACACTGTTAGTAGTGTTTTGTCGAATTTCTTCACCCAAGGATGCCACCATTTCTCCTCTAACGCCAACAAAAAGGTGTCTTGGCCTCTTGAGTGAGAGATACAACTTTCCTTCAAGCAAGAGCAAGAGTGATTCCTCCACTCAAGAATCACACCCAAACAATGAAATTGGCCCCCTCAAGAAAATCAACCCAGTAAATCTCTCTGCCACAAATAGAAGACAAATCGCCAAATGAAGCTCAATCAGGAACCCTGAGTGGATTTCCCTATGGTTTAGCTAGGGTGGATCTTGCACAACCAAAACCAAGGAAGTGATGGAAGGGAAACCCTAACAAAAACCCCAGTTCACCAAACTAACACAAGAAACCAAGTCAAATCAACATATCCCACAGGTGAGGTGCTCTTTTCCATTTATCTTTTCCTAGAACTCCATTCCATGGGAAATACTATGGGTCATCCAATACCATCCACTAACTCTTTTTTAATTAAATGACACCTTGCTAGTACAACAATTTTTAGACCAAGTGTCATCCAATAACCCCCTGGACTGATCACCTAAAAAGGGACATCACATAATATCTAGAAACAACATGTGTTAGACATTTTTTAGCACAGGTGTCTAGATCAGCTTGTGTTGGGGAAGGAAACTCATTTGACAACAAAAAGCAAAGATCAAGACAAATATGATGAGCAAAATGAAATAAAAAATGGTAATGCTCATAAAGTTATCTATGACTGATGAGATGCTTCCAGAAGTGCAGGTTGATGGCACTGTGAAGGATGTTGCAATTTGCAACCACTTGCAAGCACTTGAAAGACTTGCATGAAGTCTCGGAGAACGGTAGAGACTTTTTCCTAAAAGATATGTTGTTTTCTATTAAAATGAATGAGAATGAATCATTACATAAACATTTGATAAAGATTAAAGATATTAAAGAACAATTTGTGCCATTAGGCAGAAGATGGAAGAAGACATGGTGGTAATTATCGAAACATTTAATATTACTACTGATAAAGACCTGAAGTTTGATGAGCTATGCACAAAGCTTTAGCAGCAAGACAGGTGGGAAAAGCAGTTCGACAATGAAAATACAACAGCGATTTTCAAAACTAGCATTAGCAACAAACCTCAACGGTAAGTGCAAAGTTTGCTCAAAAGAACAATGGAACAGGGAATCAAGGCAACCCTAATTAATTAAGGAATCAAAAGATTCAAATGTCATTATTGTGGAAAGGTGGGTCACAAAAAAAACTGCAGAAAGCGCTTGTGGAATTAAAGCACAACCAAGGTGGCTCTCAAAAAAAGGAGAAGGCCCATGTTGCAAAACACCAAGAAGGGACTGCTGACTTCGCTTTCATGGCTAAGCAGGCAGATCATGGAGAGTCATCTTCTTGGAATATTGATTCTGGTGCATCAAGTCATTTCACCTGTTACCAACTTTTTTGTACCATAGTTGGATTATCTGAGGAGCCGCCATATGACAAACATGATAAGTGTTTGTATTCCAGTGTATCAGATGATCCACCCTTTGTGCCTAGCCAGTTTTGGCTAGTCAGTTTTGTTTTTCAGTCGACATGACCATGGCCCCACGGGGTTTGTAATAAAGTGTACTAGTAGGATTTTGAGTGGCTCGGTTCCCCATGACATGGTTAAGCAACTAAGGTATTCCAGGGAGTTTTTTCGCTTGTCAATTATACTTTTCCTATAGCCGAACTATAATCGATGAGGTTTTCTCTCGCTTCCTCCAAAGCTAGAATGCCCGATTTTGAAAATTTTAGCCATGGGGGGTTGTTAGAGTCCAACTGATGTATATAAGCCTCCTAGACACTATTAGAATAGGTTTTCGTCATGTCCTAAGTCACTAGGAGCCTCAGAAAAAATTTTACCGGGTCCTCCGGTTTTGGGTTTTTAATTATTTTTAATTTTTAATAAATTTTTCCATAGTTTAAATGGAAAAATTTCAATTTGTAATATGTCAGACATCTGGGATCTGAATTCAGTGATTGAAGGATCCAACCTTAAGCCAAAAATCATTCATGATCCCCGGGCCAGTTTATCCTAAGTTTCGGATGTCAATTCAGCCTCATAATTAATAATTTCTCAAAAAAGTCATTTACAGAGAAATTATTAATTAAGATATTAAAAAATGAATATTTGGAGATAATCCAAATCTCTCCAAAATAATCCAAATGGATTAAAATAAAAGGCTAATTGACATGGCACTAGGCATTAATGAAGATTCCAATCAACTCAGTCATCATCCAGTCAAGTGTACAGTCAGCACAAGTGGATCTCTCCAAGTGAATTCGCCCACCTTCCTCAAATCTGCAAATTGGTTATATGTCAAGCAATGAATGGGTTGGTTGTTTTGCATTTAAGCCTATGGTATGCGCCCTCCTCTTATTGTGCCATCACATGCTTGGCTCTTAATACAACTCAATGCACATCCCTATAAACACTCAAGCTTTAACTTATGGAGGATTCACGCCATCTCCAAGAGTGCTCACATATATTCCCTATTGGAGCTCGAGTTTACACATGGCAATGGTCTATTTGGTGGTGAAGCTTCCAATGTGGAGATGGGGGGCGCCTTGCCAAGGTGGAGGCCACCTCCCCCTCTCATTCAATGCAACTCGAATTCCTTGGTGGAGTTAGCAATCCAAGCTTGGCTTGACATGGATATGATAGGGATTTGATGGCAATTCGATTTGATGACTCATGGCTATTGGCTTCCTTCATGCTAATTCGAATTAGGGTAGATTGAGCTTTAGTTTTTGTATAAGTAGAGGCTCTTTGAGCTCTCTTCACATGGATCTTTTGGGCAAAATTACTCTACCAATTTGTAACTCTGTTCTAGCTATTGCTATTTGGAAATAAATGCGACTTTGGAGGTCCACGTGGTGTTGATGCTTGTTATGGAAATGCTTCATCTATTCTAAGGTGATATTGTATTTGTTTATTGCTCGTATTTCATCACTTTGATCAATTATTTAGCTTAGAAGGCTTTCTTAATCCCATAGGGTGGGCATTTGGGTTCAACTTGTCCATTGCTGTTGGGGTTCTATGTGATTTGGAAGGAGTAGACTGTAGTCGAAAATATTTATACTCTTCTAATCTCATTTTGCTTTACATACAATATTTGATCAAGGTGTGTTTGTGAGTAATTTCTTGTGCAAATCTCATAGGTTGAAGAGAGGTTTGAGCTCGGGTGCATCTCTCATCTCTTCAAAGACCTTTTTCCTAACATTTGTGTGCATTTCAGGATCTCCCAAAGTTGATCTTAAGCATTGGAATTTTGGCAAAGAAGTGCTAAGTTCAAAATCCATCTTCAAAATCATATTTTCAACTGGTTATTTGGTTCTAAGGCTTACCTCCTCAAGCCTCTCTCTCTTTTCTCCTTGATCCCTTTTTCATTTGACTTGCTAGCCCCTTTTTCCTCTTCCTTAGCTTCGTCCTACTCTCCACAAGCTTCCTCCTAGCTTCGTTTTCCCTACCTTGCTAGTCTACTCACCCTTCGTTTAGGCCTCTCCTCCTTGCTTTCGTTTTCCCTTTTGCTCTCCTACCCTTTCTCCTCTCCACCTTGCTCTCGTCCACCTTAGGTTAGCTTTCCCTTTCCCTTGTCTTTCCAATCTTCTATTCTTCCTTTCTTGCTCTCGTCTCCCTTCAAGCCTTCTCTTCTCCCCTTCTTGCTCTCGTCCCTCGTTCTCCCAAAGCTCCTCTTGCTAGCTTTCGTTTTCCCTTGTTTTGCCCCAAGTCTCCTCTCGTCTCCCCTTCAAATCTGCCCTAAAGACACAAAAAACAAACTTTAAACTTGTTAGTGGTTAGTCTAGTTAGTAGTTAGATCCGTATCTTTTGCATTTTATAAATAGTTTCATGCTTTTGAAAAGTTAATACTTAGGAATTTTTAGATCTCATACTTTGCATTTGTTTTGGTAAGATCTAGTTTACATCTAGGTTATTAGTTGCATTTACATATTAGATCTCATATTAAAAATTTAAAAGCTTGCATCTCTTTAGTTTTATTTGATTGATAGATCTAAGTAGTTTCCATTTTTGTTTGACTTTTTAAAACTAATAAAGGGTACTTTGAGTTTAAAACTTTTTTTTGTTGGTGCTTTGAAGGAGAAAAAAAACATTTAGAAACTTTGAAGACAAGGAGATCTATACCCAAAAGAAATCATTGAAGAGACCATAAGGATGATCCAAACCAAGAAACTACTTACACTCTCCTTTTGTAAAAGCTCTTAAGAGCTTCATATTTGTTTTTCTAAAGTTTCATTTTCCTATCAAAAGTCCTTTCAAGGGTTCCATTCCCAAAGGCACTTGTAACTCATTAATAAAAAGGCTAAGTGGGATAAGGCCTCCCACACTTTGGTTTCTTCTTCCCCATTTGGGGAAGAGTGTTTTGTGCATGCTTAGTTAGATTTGCTTCAATTTTCTAGATTAATTTTCATTTTTGTACTTAGAGTAAATTTTATTTCAAGTCTTGACCTGAGAAGCCTCTTGGGATTTGATCCCAAGTGCCGCATTAACACTGCGTGCTACTTCTCTTTCCCCACCGTGTACTGTGTAGGGCCGGCTAAGCTGGAAGTTTCATGAGTGGTGTGCAGAAGGCACTTTGACTTCACTTGTTAGTTTAGCCTCTATTGTGGTAGAACACTAGTTTCATTTTTGCAAATAGTTCATTTCATTTAACATATCATTGTCTTGCTTCATCTTTTATCTTATTGAGCTATCATATGTGTTCTTGCTTATAAACTGCTTCTATTTTAACAAAGAACCAAAGTCTCTTGAAGTTGAAATAACCCAAGTCAAGAGCACTCTCTATCGGAGAGCATTCCCACTGCATCTACCTGCATCAAGCATATAGTTTAGCTAAGTCTCTTGAACTTCTGTCTTAAGGCAAAGTCAGAACGCTCTCTGTCTCAGAGTTGAATTGTGTGCTCTCAATAATAAAAAATTCCAACTCACACCCCCTTTCATAATTTATCTTCGTTGCTATCCAACATCCGTATGCTCTGCCAACCCTAAAAGGTTGGGCTAGTACTCAGAAAGGTGTTGGATTTGTTAATTTTTGATAAAATAATAAAATTTTCACCCCACAACCAACGAACCAACGTTGATCATACGAGAAATACTTCAAGTGGTAGGCAAAGTTCCTAAACCTGGTGGGGCCGGAATTTACCGTTGGCTTAGACTTGAGAGTGGTTAAGTCATCAGACACTTACTCCTTGATAACTGGACGGTCCGTCATACCATCAGAGGGGAAGCCATTGAAAGTATACCTTTCTGGTTGGACGCATACCTTGTTTCTTTCTAGCCTAATAATCAAGATCATTAAAACTTTTAATTTACCAAGATAATTTGCAAAACGATCTCACAAACAGTTACTAAGACTTGTATTTTCAGCATCCCCCAGCACTACACACTTACTTGACTCCATTTGGCACTAGTCACTTTACATTTTCATGTTTTAATTAAGTTGGGCCATTTGTCCATTTGATTTTCTTTTCGAAACTATCTATCTGTGGATGCTTCTATTTTGCAAGTCTTTATATACTGTTAATCTCATATCTTATATCGCAACATGGATTGCTCATTTATCTTGTGTCTGTTTCAAATTTTACAACCGTGATCTCTCACCACTTAAAAACTCCTAAACAACACCCATCCGCATCACTCAACACAAAAAATATTAAAAAACATAAGAGCCATACAAAACTCTTTATAGGGACTACCCCCCTTGGCTTCGTTAGGAGTTAGCCTAAACGGAGGAGCTGGGATTCAGGTGACAGTACCTGGCTCATTGCTTGCCCCCAAGGCCACACTTTCCCCACTTGTAGTGAGGGAACAACTTTCAAAAGATTTCTGCTGCTGGTGTGCATCTCGGCGGACAACATCACCAATAGATGTGGTTTGTTCACTATGATGCTTATGTTTTGACATTGGTTTTTGGTGGTAGGGAGGAGTTCAAAATATAAGGCAAAGGAAATGTACAAATTATCTTGGGAGGTAAGTGGTTGGTCTTCCTTAATGTCTACTATGTGCCAAGTATGGAACAAAATTTGTTTTCAGCAACCATAAATGCTACATGGTTGAAAAGGACAGCAAGAAGACAATTGCTCTTGGTATTGAAGATCGCAAATTGTTTCAATTGGTTGATATAAAAATAAAAGACCAAGAAAAGGTAACAAATATCATACAATCAATTAAGCTTTGATGAGTAACATTCAGGATTTATATGAACCTCCAGAATATGAAGAGGCCAAAGGAAGATTGGAATGGGCGAAGGCCATGCAAGTCGAACATAAGAATGATGAAAAATCGAACATGGGTTCTTACAAAGCTACCTCCACGTAAGAAACCTATTGGCTGCAAATGAGTGTATAAAGTCAATTGCAAAGCAGATGGGCCACTTGACAAGCATAAGGCAAGACTAGATGCAAAGGGCTTTGCACAGAAAGAAGGAATTGATTATGAAAAAACCTTTGCTCCCACAGTAGAGATACGCATGATTCGTTTCATTCTAGGCATGGAACCACAATTTGGTAGGAAACTATTCCATGTGAAAAGTGCCTTCCTCAACGGAGATTTGGAGGAAGAAGTATACATGTACCAGCCACAAGGTTTTCAAGTTTCAGGGAAAGAACATCTGGTTTATTGATTAAAGAAAGCTCTCTATGGCTTGAAGTAGGCACCTAAAGCATAGTACATCCAAATTGACAAGTCTTTGGATGAACAAGGGTTCCAACAAAGTCCTTCAGATCCGAATCTTTAGATCAAAAGCATTGGAGATGATGTAAATATTCTGGTAAATATGTAGATGACATCATCATCACAGGTAGCAAGGCAGGGGCAATATCACAAGTAAAATCCAATTTATGTGCAACTTTTAACATGATTGACTAAGGCCTCCTACATTATTACTTAGTTGTAGAAGTTAGGAAAATATATAAAACATAATTTTGTTTCACAAACAAAGTATGCCAAAAGTTTGTTAAACAGGCTCAAGATGGTAGATTGCAAAACACCATCTACACCTATGGAGAAAGAGATGAAACTTTCAAACAAGACTAATTCTAAGGGAGTTAATGAATCAGTAGACAGGAAACTAGTGGGGAGCTTGATCTATCTTATAGCCACTAGACCTGACTTGAGTTTTGAAGTCAACTACATCTCCCAATTCATGACCACTCCAAAGCTAGAACATTGGACAGCAACAAAAAGAGTTCTACCATATGTGAAGTAACATTAGATTTTGGCATTCTATATGGTAGACACAACGAACCTTAGTTGTATGGTTATATAGATTCAGATTGGGCAAGATCATTGGATGATGGGAAACCCACATCAGGCTATGTTTTTAGCCTTGGTATTAGAGCAGTTACATGGACCAGCAAGAAGCAACATGTTGTTTCCCTTTCTTCAACTGAAACAGAATATTGAGCAATAGTGAAAGGAGTATATGAAGTAGTTTAGCTCAAACAGATGCTTGTAGATATGAAAATACATCAAAACAAGCCTACATTTTTGTGTTGTGATAATTAGGGGGTTCTTAAGCTAGCAAAGAATCCAATCTCCCACAAGAGTACCAGACATATTAATGTCCATTGTCACTTCATCTAACAGCTTGTAGAAGATGGAACGGTTGAGTTGCAATACTGTCCCACAAAGGATCAGACTGCAGACATTCTCACCAAGACTTTGGGTCTAGAAAAATTTGTAAAATTCAAGGACAGGCTTGGTTTGTTTTTCTAGATTCACCATTAAGGGAAAGTTTTAGAATATAAAGGTCCTCTAAGATTCTAAACTATAGACTTAGGCATATTAATAAAGTCACTAGGTGATATAAGCTTACTGTAAGGACCTGTCTCACTACTAATTGATGAAGTTTTCATTATGAAACGTATACATCTCACATTTAGATGCACAACAGAAGTAGGACTAGGATTTAAACAATAACAAGAATAACAAAATAATTTCAACAAATTTTTCCTTTGAGATTTAAGTAATATAAAACCTAAGCTATTAGTATTTTTCACATAAAACTATGCAATCATTAGCAAATAACCACGAGAATAAGTAGGAAGAAGTACTTGTGTCCAGCAAGTTTTTGACTTACAGTTGCTCATTTGAAGCCAACAAGATGTCCATCAACTCAATAGCAGCTCCTCAAGAAACCATGTGTGGGGGGGACCGCTCTCTCCTCCCAACCAAACCCTCTCATAGACTGAGAGCCCCCAAGCCCTCACTCAACAATACCAAGCCAGTTGAACATCATAATCCGAATCCTATCCTACCCCCAGCCTCCAAACCTCCATCTCCACCACACCCATAAAACCCTCTCCAAAAATACAGCATGACTAAGCAACGCAGACCAAAACCTCCCCAACAAAGAGCATGAAAAGACCCCAAACTCAGGCCACAATTCTCCTATTTATGCAGAAAATTCCAATTTTAATTTAATCAGAGTAAATTATGCATGAGGGCCACATGGCCTTCATGCACCCTAGTTTATTTAATCAAGTATGATTATCTTAACCTAGATTAAGTGTTAACTTGCTTTATTAGTAGTATCTTAACTTTATTAACATTTCGCTTTTTATTTCTCTTTTTAATTAACTGAGAACTCCCACTTTATTAATGCTTTATTAATAGTTAATGAGGTATTAAGAATTCTAATTCCCTAATTAGTTTTAGGGGTGTTACACTTACTTTATGTTTAATTGTTGTATTAAAGTACACATAAGTCATTTTAGGGTTGTACAATTAGGGTTTGAGCAATCAGAGTTTATGTCATCTCATTGTTATAAAAAGAAGGTTATTCTCTTCGTTTGATAATTGAAGAACCATTTTCTCTCTTTCAATTCTCTCTTTGTGTTCTTGGTTTCATTGTATCTTCGGTATCCATAATATTATGGCCATAGACTCCAAAGCTTTTTCCAAGTATATAGCTCTAAAGAATTTTTTAACCATCAAGATACTAAAGTTTATATGTAATTACAAAAAAATGTTAAAAATGTATATACATGGTAAAAACATGCCTTACAAGATCCAAATGTCCAAGAAAACAAAGACTTTGCATCTTCTAAGTATTATTACATCCCAATTTGATGTAATAATGCAGCTTTAGGTTATCTCTATTCAAAACATCTCACGGTCTGTTTGTCATGGCTTGTTCAACCATTCAACCAACACAACAATGACTTTGAAAACACTTCATAAGACAAGCATTTGCATCATATGGCTGGACTGATAACAAATGCTGAAATGCAATACAGGATTCTTTCGAGCATGTACCTAAAGTCTCTTACACGGATTTAATGTAAATCCAGACAAATCAAATATGGAAATAACTTGATGTTCCTTTGGCTAAATCATGCATTTCAATTACAA
Organism: Larix kaempferi; assembly: GCA_027924585.1. Lineage (NCBI taxonomy): Eukaryota > Viridiplantae > Streptophyta > Pinopsida > Pinales > Pinaceae > Larix > Larix kaempferi. The sequence continues at coordinate 4,426,250 of BSBM01001243.1, read as the reverse complement.
AGAGCAGCTGCTTGTTTTTGATAATTCTGTTCTGAAATATCTTCCAGAGTGCTAGCATTGAGTACATAGCAACCAAACTGAAAATTTCCCAAATAACATTCACTTTTTTCTAATTGGAAAATTGCAATACAAACAAGCTGATAATACCTCATCACTTGGGTAGAGAAAAGTTGCTGGCCGCAAATTATGGTAATCTTTCAAACAATGTAATGGCTTAAATCCTAAAAGTCGCAAAGGCACTCTAGTGACCTTTTTTATTTCAGATAGTTCATCAATAGTGAGTTTAACCTTTTCACTGCAACCAAAGCAACAGAATCATTAGTCCATGGCTCTATTGTTGCAGACAAATCATGCAATTTTTGGTAATTTTAATAAAGGTATACTTGAATGAAACACACATGTATCATGTAAAGTAACACAGAGAAATAGATAACCATTTCATAAAACATGAATAGGAACGTACTTAAAGAAAAAATGCAATTAGATTTCAAAATCTAGGCAATCATAGTTTAAGGTGTTCTTCTCATTTCCAGGCAAATGTTGTTGAAACTAGAATGTTTCCATAATGCTTGATCCATCAATCAGGAATGTTCCACTGAGTAGAAGTGCATGAAAGATCTTCATACAGTTAATTTAAAGATGACTATAACAACCAAATGTTTGCAATATGAATAAACTTAAAATGATTGTGTTTACATCTTTGTGTCAAATGGGTTTAGCCCAGGTGGGTGAGAGGAGTGTTATCCTCCCCACCCAGGATCAATTCCTGCAAGTGACATGTTGAACTCTTAAGCCCTGAAGAATCTAGTTTATCCTCAGTACCATCCTCAGAAAAAGGGGATGTGCTCAGTGGGCTTCCCTGAGATATGTATTCACAAAATTTGAAAACAAAAATGTTTGCATCTCTGTGATTTTATTACTGTATTTTTTCCTTGTAGAGATTTTAGAAATGTGGTAATGCTCAAAACTTTTGCACCATAGCAAACATATTAGGGCGCTTCTGGAAACAACCAATCAAATAGCCAATAGCCAACGTATAAAATATTTCGAGTGGGCTCCCATAGATTCTTGGTAGAGACTGATCACCATATCCCGCAGCCATACAAGACCCGCCATGATCCATAATCGATCACTATATAATTTCTCATCTATTTTCTTACTTTCTGAGTGAAAAATTGCAGCCATAGAATTCTAGGGCCCATTTTAGGGGTAGATCCTAATTTGGTGAGTTGGGGTTCTGAAAATTTCAAAGCCCATTTCAAGGACTAAAATATCATTTTAGGGGTCAGAACTTTGCAAATGAAGTTGTCAACTCGTTGACATTGTTCTACTCATTAAGAGCTTTCAAATTGTCCAAGGACCACCTCAATCAGAGTTTCTATTTGGAAGATATGCCTCCTGCAAGTTAACCTATTCTTTGACCACAACTATGCCAACTAGATGTCATGTTAGCTCCCATCACTCACACATCTGGAGTTAGTCATGTGTGGACTCTCAAGAAGATTCTTGAGGGTCCAAAACCCTAACCCTTATCAAAAGATAAAGCATGCAAAAAACCTAACCCTTCTCAAAATATAATACATGCAAAAACCCTAACCCTAATCTTAGACAGTTTTCAGAACATGTTAAATATTGAGCCACAAGGAAATGAAGGGATTCCATTCCTATTGTATTGATTTATTGTTCCATAAATGAGTAGAGCAAAAGTAGTGAGCTATCATGAGCAGAACAATGGAAGTAGAAGATCCTATAGCAACCTTTCAGGCCAACATGTCTATTACAACTCCTAGTGAGTCCATCCCTATTTGTATTTGCATTTTATATTTAGAAGAAAAGAGTGAGGCATAGTCATCACATTCTCGCTAGGTTTGCCCAAGGAATGGGGTTTAGCAGTGTATTAATGGACCTAGGGCAAAGAAAAATCAATGTTTAGAAACACTTCCATTCAGCGGTAGTTTGATTTCCTAAGGTAAAAGACATTCTAAAACCAATTCTAAACTACCCAGAACCCCAAGGTGACCCAATCAAGTAGACAGAGAAAAACGCCTAAGTGGGGCGTTTTTGGCAAAAAGACCAGTGCTAGCTCTATGGGTAAGTGGAGTCGAAATTAAATGAAACTTAAGATATGAGCTTTTAACAACGTTTCATAAGCGGGTCTACAAGGATAACAAATTCTAACGGTGAAATTCTAATATTTTGATTTTTATGGTTTTTTATATGACGTTCCGACTTAACACACAAAATGAAAATGAAAACTAAGAGACCAGCAAGAAGAACCTACTTGGAGATGAATGGATAGATGGGATTGCTGAAGACTAACCCCCAAATTCAGTTGTTAAGCAGCAGCGTGTTCCCTTGGGCATTTTGAGCTGCCAATGACCAAGTGCGCCCTAGCCACCTGCCACAAACAAGAAGAAGTCAATGTATGCAGCAAATAGTAAGTAAACCAGCAAGTAAATGACTGAAAGATAAAGGACTTGGAAGGCAAAAGGCAATAACAACTCCCTTTGTTGATGCTTTGGAGAAAATGAGCAATTGTGGGGTTCCCACTTCAAAAACTGTGCCCTCCTCCAGCTGTGCTCTTCACCTGCAAATCGTTGGCCAAGAAAAGGGTGGAAACACTGCAATAACAACTCAACAAGGCTAAGGAAAACTAGATTTCAGTCAAGCAATATACATCCATACATCAACTCTCAAGAACTCAAGTGAAAAATGGCTCTATATCAATCAAGCTCAAGTGTATAATGTGCCAAGAAGAAGTGTACAATGGGTGAGTGTCTTCTCTTATAGAGAAAGACCACTCTCAAAACCCTATTCCCTCCAAAATGGATGGCTGGGATGCAATCCCCAACAGCCAAATCGATTGGAGGAGAATGCTCCATGAGGGGGTGCGAATTGCCCTCTCTAGCGCACATCTGGAGTGAGGGGCCCCTTGTGGGGCCTATACAACAAATAGAACAAGTGTTAGGGGGTGTCTATATGATGTTTTATCCCCCTAACTCATACATCCAAGGTCCCACACCAATAACATTACAAAACATGAAATTTCACTAAGTGGAAAAACACCCCCATGGGCCAATTCGCCCCTCATGGTGAGCTGGACAAGAGAGGGCCCCACAATACAAAATATAATGTTCAAACATTACCAAAATTACCTTGGAAGTTACCCCTATATTAGCCAGCCTTTGATTTTTTCCATTTGCCATAGTTGCCTTTGACATATTTTGATTTACCATTTAATTAACTGCTGGTCTTTATTGCTGAAGGTGTAAATTGGACTTTTGACCCACTTATAGTGCCTGAATTGTCGAATCGTCTGTTGCAATGCAATCGTGGACCCCAAAAATAGTAGACACGGTACCTTGAACGACCACGATCCATCACTTAGGCACGGTTTGCCCAGAATCCATGATTTTTAATTAAAACAAGTCAATAATGACCCATAATAATTAAAAATCTCATCGCTGCCTCAACTTTTTTAAATTTTGATGCTTGGAGGCTCATATGGGACCCCAAGAGATAACAAATGACCAAAATCGAAATCTTGATCGCAATATTTTTTCGGGCCCATTTTTGGCCTAGTCAACTTGGTTTGACCAAGTCAAATCTAGTCAAAATGGTGTTGGCTGAATACCTGTATGCAATATGAAGCGATAGGCTTCCTTATACATGTTAGTACATTACTAAACAATAAGATGCCAATATGGTGATCAAAAATACATAATATCTCAAAACTACGAGGCCCCTGGTGAGGTCGGCCCACCACATCCAAAAGACTCAAACTGATATGCACAACCTATAGACTTGACCACCTAGCTGACTTTGGGTGCTGTGGAAAACAAGGTGAAGGGTAAGGGAAGACAAGGACCAGATCGTGTGACCCTTTGGATGAATCGGGAAAGCGGGGGCCCATTGAGATAAGCATACCATGATAATACAAAGGGAAGGGCGGTGCCTCACAAATGGGTATAGTGCAGGGAAACCGCCACTAGTCATCTAACAAATACCTCACAACTCACATTCATGCCTTAAGAAGACTCCGTGAGGGTCTTTTCTAGAGCCACCAAACTGGGTGTCCGGCAAACTGTAACTTGAGACTCTAGGGGACAATCTTGAGCTTGTCCCTTGCTCCCTCTCACCTCCTTGCCCCGCAGGACTAGGTGAGGAAATAACCAATACAATGCTGATATATATGGTTGACCTGTGTCCATGCGTGTTTACAAACACATTGCATGGAATTTTACATTGACTTTCACACTTAGCCTTTTTGGCTTGATTTTACATTTACAATAGCCTTTTTGGCTTGCTTTGCATTTCTTCATTTCTTTTTACATCAAGGCCCTTTTGGGCTACATACATATCTCGATAGATATAATCAAGGTGCTCATACTGCAAAGTAATGGGGGTAAGTGCACATGCTTCGATGACCAATGGGGAACACCCGGTGAGGCTACACAATCCTATACTGCATTGCAACATCGGGGCAACCGACACGAGCAAATCCCAGGTTTGAGAATGCATCTCACACACTAAAGAGTCGAGGCACAGAAGACAGGGAATCATGGCATACTCAGAGGTCAGTGGGGAAGGGGATCCTCAAGGTCACAAATCAAAATCCAAGTCGGGGAAGGCCAACATGAATGAGTCGAATGGGTGGAGAAAATGAAGTTGGATCCAACGTCAGCTGCCTAGGGGGACTAAATGACCAAGTCTATACCAATAATGGGGATATGATCCAGTGTGCATAGACAGGAGTCTACTGGAAGGGGTGGCCTGACATCACCAAGGGCCCAATCAACACATCATAGTGACAATTGGATCACCATATCAATCATCATATGCAGAGTCAGTGTACTATCATATATAAACAAGTCTAATCAACAACATGAGCAACAAAACATCAAATGCTATACCTGCTACTGAAGTTGACTCTAAAACTGGATCTGTACTGAATCCGGGCAATAAGTGGCAAACCAGCAATACTCTGTAGTACTCTCAATCAAAATAAGGCTAGGCAACTGTCTCAATGGGCTTATGCAAAGCCTGGCAAGGAAGGGTGTCCCTGTAGGCAATGATGTGTACATGTCTGGACCAATACCAAAATCATCTGTCCCCACTGATACCTCTGCTTGGGGCAATCTGAACAAAAATGTATGCCCCCTCTGAAGGCATCTAATCTCTGATCTGGAAAAAAGAAGTGTAGTATGGTCCTCGACCACACAATCTATAGCATGGTAGCTCCAGCTAACATGGATGTGATAACATCTGGCTCCATCTAGGACAAGTGCTCTAAGGGAGAGAGTGCTTGAGAACCACAGAATCTCTGGTCCGTAGCACCCCTCTCATCATCATCAAAGCGCATGCACATACATGCTATCTGCATCATCATCATAGGTGTACCTATCCCTGTAAAATGCAGACGCTATACCAATCTCTGCAGACCGCTCGTAAGGACATACAATATATATATATATATATATATATATATATATATATATCCAGCAGAAATATAAACAAAATGACAAATGTTGAAAAGGAAATGTATTAATAATGAAATGTATTCTACAACATTTTTTCTTTTTTTATTAAGCCGACACACAGGGTGTAAAAAGAAAGTGAAAAGCAAACTAAGGTACAGACGCAAACTAGAAAAAGGGAAAATGGGGTCAACAGTGAGAAAGACAAGAGATCAAAACAAAATGGACAACTAACTACTGCTCATGAGAGCTTATGCAACTTACCTACCCTACTCTAACTAATTAAGGCAAATACTAAGTAAAATCATAGATCCAGTGCAACCACTCATCCAATAGATCAATAGTTCTTCCTTGGTGTCTTTCAGTAAGACGGGTCAGGACTAGACTAGAGATTAAAAAATTTAGGCTCATGACCATCATGACTTGTTCAAAATTCGGTAAAGGGTTAGAGTGGTGTAAAATGAAAACATGCCGAGGTTGAGACTGAGTTTCGCAAGACACATCCATCAATAAGCCAAAAGGATCATGAAAATGGTGTGAATTATCTTTTAAATTTGATGGAGGAAAATGATATAACACTCGACTCAACTCTCCTTGAGACATGTTGCTCCCCTCATCTATCAAGCTGGCATTCTTAATGGCGTTCATCCTTGGATTAATGAAAGAACCAAGTGGGGACAAATTGGAGTTTACTAAACCTAATATCATAACTACTCCCACCCGTTGCTCAAAAATTGTGAAAAGATGAAATTGATCTTTGAAAAGCTTCTCGGTCAACCAATCAATAGGACTATTAGTTTGGAAAATAGGGTTAACCCAGAATGACTGAAAAAGAAAATAAAAGGTTTTACCATCAACCGCTTGGCATTCTACAAACTCCTAATCGAACCCTTTGCACAACAAAATTATGTTTGAAAGAGGCATTGACTTCATGAGTTGGGATGGGAGGGAGGATTGAAATGTGGAGGTCTGTTTAGCATTTCCTAAAATTGTCCTCCCCAATTCTGCATGAGATAAGGGACAATTGTCAAGGAATTTATCAAGGTCAACACCAACCTTCCGAAGACAAGACTCACTTTGATTCATATTTCCAATCAATTCATTGTGACCAATGAGAGAGCAAGGAATTGTGTTGACATTAAGCATGACACCTTTTGAAGGTTCTTTGTGACATTGATTCCATCTTGCAGGATGTAAACAAAGAACACTCAAGGTCGATTTTATACATAATTGGATCATCATCATCTTGACAGGGAGGTATATTGATATAATCATTTTTAAAACCCCCATCATCTTCACACATTTGACTTTCAACCACATGATGATCGTTTGATCCAACCTCAATAGGAGTTTGACTATTTTCAATATTTTCTTTTTTTTCTTCAAAGATATGATTGGAAAATGAAACAAGGTCGGGATCACTTGAGCATTTACTTGAACGATTGCCAACGAAGCAATGACTATGGGGCTGCCCCTCAAGAGGTCCATTAGTGGATTCACTGGTTGAAAGCTCAACCACAGAATTTTGTCTTTGCTGATCAATGGGATCCCCTTCTCCATTTGTGCCTTCTCTGGGTAAAGATGACAAAGTGCTTCATATGATATTAGTAAGTTCCCCTTCTATGTCAATATCAAGATCAAAATCTAGAGGGGTTGAGGTTCGCTCACTATCATACATAACTTCATCAGGAGATTTATTGCCTACATTCTTCAAATACTCTACTACATTCTTATAGACTGAGGGCTCATTCAGAAGTTGGATCAAAGGCACATTCACCATAGGCTCAGGAGAGGAGAAATCAAACTGATAAGGACAATCACTACTCATTTCACCATTGCTATCCTGATCGTCTTCCTGACATTGATCCTCCACCACAAAATCCTCATTTGATTGTTCTTCCATGGATTCATCAATGCTTTCACCTCATTCATCTTCACAAAGTTGGTTTTCAATTACATGATGATCACTAGATTGTTTCTCACATGAAATCTGACAACCCTCACCCTTCTCGTCCTCTTCAAAGAGATGATTAGAATCTGAGTCAAAATTTGGATTGTTTGAACATTGATCAGGACAATTGTCAACCACGTGATGATTGTGAAGTCACTCTTCTAGTGATCCTTTACTGGAGTCACCAATGGAAAGGTGAATTAGTTCTCGAATTCGGCCTGCAACTGCCTCAGGCAATGATAACAAAGTATCCCGTATGATTCGATTGATGTCTCTTTTAACTTGCACACGAGGTTTTGAAACATTATTCTCAAGATACTCTGTACATTCCTATGGATTATAGGCACATTCATCATCTGGAACATCTCAGGAGAGGAATGATCCAATCGAGAAAGCAGATCATCAATATAATCATCACCCATAACACAATCAGTGCTAGATTGACATTCCTAGGACTCATCAATGTTCTCACCCCATTTATCTGTTAGCAACCTCATGAACATGTCATTCCCAGTGATGGATCCTGGGGCCAAATTATCAAACCATAAACGGACACCCCCTACTATGGACGCACCAAGGGCTCGCATATAGACATCCTCACCATCAGCACCCAGAGATTCCATATGGTCCCAGAGGGCATCCAAATGACTTTCAATAGATGTTCCATCATTTCCATAAAAGCGAGGCAACCTCTTGATGTATCCATTTGGCATAAGATGAGGTGCACCATATATTTCTGAAAAATCAAAAGGGGATGGCTTGGGTTTCCTAAAGGTTCTGGTTGCTTGAGTTGAGCGAGAATCATTCACCAAAAGCCCCGGTCGGGTTTGATACTTTTTAATTGGTTCACTCGGGATATTTGGGGAAGAAAAATTATTAGATGGATGAGGCATTTGATGGGTATAAGAATTTTGATATGCAAGTTCATACCCATAATTAGATTCGTAATCATCCTCATACCTGCATATTGGATTTCTTTTATAACACTATGTTAAGTATTTTACGGCCTGCTTAAAATCACGAAGAACATCCGGGTTCATAATGAAAAAATTAAGATTCCCTCGTGGAACCTATACATGGGTTCGCTTCCCAATAGAGTCACGATTTAAGATTTTAAGATTTATAGGTTGGGTTCGCTCCTCAGTAGAGTCGCGGGGTGGAATCGCCAGGTGAACAAGGAACCTTGTTCACCGAAGGTAAGATGTCGTAGGGGAATGTAAGGGGTAAAGCAGCCAATTTAGGCTTTCCTGTGAAAAGTTGACACTCTTGGCAATACTTGACATGTTTATAGACGTCTGAAAAAATAGTCGGCCAATAGTATCTGGCTCTAAGGATTTTGTGGGCAGTTGTTTTCGCTGCATAATGGCCTCCACAAAATCCTGAATGGAACTCAATCAAGATCTTTTTGGAATCTTGTTCATGCACACATCTAAGTATTACACCGTCTGGGTTTCTCCAACCCAAACCCTCCTGAGTGAGGCAATACCTAGCGGTTTTTAATCTAAGTGCCCTTCTCTTATGTCCTTTGAGATGATCGAGGACATCTAAGTGTAGCAGAAAAAATATATGATGTCTGAGTACCAATGATTGTCAAGTTCTTGCAAAGCTGGTGTCATGCGTGGATTAGATGTAAGGTTTGCACAACTTATTTCAATAGCTTCTTCATTCTTTAGAGTTAGCATTTTAGCTAGGCCCTGTCCCTTTATCAGTTTAGTGGTCCTAATCTCTAGATCATACTCTTGGATTTTAGACACCCATGTTCCCCTTGTTCCTAAGCATTCCTGCTTGGATAGGATGTCTTTTACTGCAGCATGGGGGACATATCCTATAACTTTTGAGTAACCAATGTATGTTCTAAAATGCTTTAGAGATTTCCCTAAAGCATAGGCTTGTTTCTCCATGATAGTATATTTCAATTCTGAATGTTGCAGGGCTCTACTCATGAAGGCAATTGGTTGTTCGAACCCTTCGAAGTTCTTTTGGAGCAACACCCCGACGATTGTATCTTCTGAAGCAAAAGAGAACACCATGAAATCTTTTGTGTAGTCAGGGCTAATCAATACAGGCAATCTAGTAATAGCATCTTTTATGGTTGCAAAGGCTTCCCTCCTCTCATCAGTCCATACAAATTTAGCATCCTTTTTTAATAACCGCTGCATGGGTTTCATTAACTCAGCTAAATTTGGGATGAATCTTCTTATGAAGTTGATATGACCGTTAAAAGATTGGAGACGCTTAACATTTCTTGGAAGGGGAATCTTCTGTATAGCCTCAATTCTCTCGGGGTCAACTTCGACCCTATCTTTGTTAACAATATGACCTAAAAGCTTTCCTTCCTCGATGCCGAAAACTGACTTAATCGGATTTAAAGAAATCCCATACTCTCTGCACCTTTCAAATACCTTCCTAAGGTGACCAACATGACTAGATCTTTCTTTTGAGAATACAGTCAAGTCATCTTGGTATATCTCAATGATTTTGCCTACCAATTCATTGAAGGCATAATCCATGGCTCTCTGAAAAGTGGCCCCAGCATTTGTGAGACCAAATGGCATTCTTAGATATTCAGAGGTTCCCCAAGGGGTTGTGAAGGCAGTTTTGTGTCTATCTTCCTCTTTGATTACTACCTGATTGTACCCTGAAAAGCCATCCAGCATTGACATCATGCTTGATCCAATGACCCGTTGGAGGAGGGTCTCCATGTTGGGGAGGGGGTAATTGTCTTTCTAACATGCTATGTTTAGATTTTTGAAGTCTATACATATTCTTAAACTATCGTTCTTCTTTCTGACTACAATCAAGTTGGAGCACCATGAAGTATGTCGAGTGGGTGCTATAATGCCTGCTGCCAACTTCTTTTCTAATTCTTGCTTGACAATAGGGGCTAGCTTAGGATTTATTTGTCTCAGCTTTTGCCGGAAAGGTTTGCCCTTTTGACATTCAGGTTTCAAGGGAATGGTGTGTTGAAAGACATCTTCCCTATATGCTTTAAGCTCATCATAAGTGAAGGCAAATATATCTCTAAATTCTCTTAGCAAGTTTATAAGGGCATTTCTTTCTTCTTCAGATATACCTTTTCCAATTTTTAGTATTTTTGGTTCTGTTTCTGTTCAGATGTTGATTTCAATGTATTCACCCGACTTCATTTGGTCCACACTACTCTTTCTCCTATCATGTCTGTCAAAGATGTTTTCTAAGGCAACAAAGCCTCGTGGAACAAGATTTGAGCGGTTACCTTCATCTTGATAGTCTTTGCCTTCCTCCTGATCATTTGGTTTATAATTTAAGAACTCATCAATGTTATTTATGAACTTTAGTATTTGTTCATCATCTCTGAAAACTTGCTAACGTTCTATATTATCAGGAATGGAAGGTCTGAAGTTGATTTCCAAAGGACAATGCCCCTCTAACATTTCATCTAACGGTTGAAGTGTTGAAGCTGAAACTGCAAGTCTATCCGCGGCACTATTCTGATTTTGAGGGATTGCTTCTATATTAAGGGCATCAAAAAATTATATTGTGTCCCAGATTGCATTTTGGTATTTCTTAAGTCTCTGACATTTACATGCAAACTGACCCTTAATCTGTTGGACAATTAAATCTGAATCCCCTTTTATAGTTAGCAGTTTGATTCCCATGTCCTTGGCAATCTCTATGCCTAGTAGAAGTGCCTCATACTTTGCCACATTGTTGGTTGCCTCAAACTCTAATCTGAAAGCAAAGTTGAAAACCTTCCCCTCAAGTGAGACAATGACAACCCCAGCCCCTTTTCCTGCTCTAGAATATGCTCCATCAAAATTCATTTTCCATAACTCATTTATTTTTTCATTTTTAACCTCTTCATGAATTGGATCTAAAAATGTGGAATTGATTTGATAGGTTCCCATCTCATCAACATTGCAGATATATTCATTTGATGGTCTTTGGGGATTCTCAACATGGTATCTTCTTTCCTTTTCAGTGTGCAGTTTGACAAGCGAATGTTTTGATGCAGGAACAGTTGCATATGACCAATCTAATTGTATTGATCCACTCAAGGTTTCTCCCCACTTTCTAGAAAGTAACATTCCCCATTTGTCAAGCACATCTATAACAAGGATGTCCATTGCAATATGGATGTCAGGGTATTTAGCCAATCTAACAGGTTGGTTTTCGATCATCCCTTCAACTTCAACAGGTCTGGAATCCATGGCACATACATTCTGGTAAGGCCTGGTGGTTTTCAAGTTAAGTTGTTGCATAACTCTCTTAGTCATTAGACTTGCACCAGATCCAGAATCTAGCATACAATTATGTAGAAGGTCACCTATCATCAACGATATATAGAAAGGGGGGTGAGCTTCTTTTCTTGTTTCCCTGGTATGCAGGATTATAGGAGGGTCCTCATAAGTTTTGCCATAGTTGGTTGAAGGTTGCTCTACATTGTCCGAAAAAGTAACCTTCTTAGGGGTTTGACGAACAAGAGGAGTGGGTGGACCGGGGCTGAGAGTACATGTAGAAATGGGTACTTCGAGTGCTTTCAACAGTTTTTCCTTTTGACCAGGAATTTTATAGAGCTCATTTATGGGTACAGGCACCTTAGTAGTATTGAACCAATTATTCCAATCAAAATTCAATTTACTAGAGTCAGTTGATTCAGTTGGAATTTTTACCTTTGGTGGCTATATGGCAGGTGCAGGATTTACTCTTCTCTGGTAACCAACCCCTTTAAACTTCTGCATATTGTGGAGTTGCTCATTGGAAGGTCTTTCTCCAAAGTTCTTAGTCATATTATCTGGCTCATGTTTGCACTGTTCGGCCTGTTTCCAACTTTCTCTGGGAATGTTGCGTATGTCTCCTAATGCATTTATGTACTCAAGCTCGCTTGATGTTGGCTCACTAGTACTACCCTTTGGAAATCCATGTTCTTGTACATAGTTTGCAAAGTAGCAAGAAAATTCTTCATGAAAATCTTTGCAAGCTCTGGAAAATGGTATATAGGTCTCAGTCATGTTAGCAGCCTCTATTTGACTTGGAGGCCTCTTTTCATTGTTGGGAGCCTTTTTCTGCCAATTGTTCTTTGGAGGGTAATTTCTTTGAACCGGTTGAGTTTGTTGAACTTGTTGAATCTGTTGAACATGTTGAACATGTGCTCTTTCCATGCTTATAATTTTGTTCTGTATTTCTTTCATTTGAATTACATGTTTCTGCTCAGTTTTTTCCATTCTTTCACACATATCCATCATCTTTTTCTCATATGAATCTTTTATAGCAGACATAGGATCTTTATCTTTAGGCTCAGTTGATTTCAATGGAGTTTGAGCTCTTGAATAACCAGGCGAATTTGATTTACCAAAAGATTGCATGTTTTTATCTATCTTAGTTGCCATTGTCTGTGCTTCTAACAAAGTGGTGGGCTCTTTATCCCTAAGTTCATACTGCATCTCTCCACTTAAAGCTTCAATGTAGTAAACCAGTATAGTATGTGGAGTTGGTTTGTAATCTGTAGGGATTGCATTGGACAAGTCGGTGAACTTCTTATTGAACTCCTCCATGGTTTCCATCTCACTTCTTTTAATGTTTGTTAAAGCTGCAAGTTGATGCCAGGGCTCTTTTTTCTCACCATACTTGTTGGTGAAAGCATCCTTAAAAGCAGTCAAGGTTGCAAAAGAGTTGTTTGGTAAGCCGATGAACCAATCACCAGCATCCCCATCTAAGGATAAAGCAAACAGCTTCATGTATACATCATCATGCTTGTGAGCAGGATCTCTGACATATCCACTTGTACATTTGAGAAGGCTTTGAGATGATATGTAGTAGTAATGGCATCAGTGCCAGTAAAATTGGTAAGTTTGTCGATAGCTTTGTCTGGAATGTCATGTGGATTCAAGTCTAATTTCTGAGAGTGATTTGACTAAAAATCTACCAAAAAGGAAAACTAAAAAAGGGGAGCGGAGTCGCCAGACAGATTTTGAATCTATCAAAGGTAAAACAAACTAGAAAAAATTAAGGTCGTCCAAGAACAAAAAGATTTGTCCCCGGCAACGACACCAAAAATGTTGTTCGCTGAGATGCACACCAGCAGCAGAAATCTTTCGAAAGTTGTCTCCCTCACTGGAAGTGGGGAGAGGTGTGGCCTTGGGGGCAAGCAATGAGCCAGGTACTGTCACCTGAATCCCAGCTCCTCCATTTAGGCTAACTCCTAACGAAGCCAAGGGGGTAGTCCCTACAAAGAGTTTAACTATGGCTCAATGTGTTTTTTAAATGTGTTTAAATGTGTGGTGATGCGGATGGGTGTCGTTTAGGAGTTTTTTGAATAATGAAAGACACAATGATACTTTTAAAAGAGACACAAGATAAATTAGCAATCCGCGTTGCAATTTAAGATAAAAGATACACTGATTCACAACCACTTTAAGAAATCTTCAAATACAAGTCACTCATATATGGAAATTAACACAAGTACTCCAGATTGATAATAAGCAAATAAAATATGTGATTAAGGACCAGTGCCTTATGGAGTCAAAAATACTTGAGTGCTTGTGTTGCTTGATATAAGTGTTCAAGAGATATGTTCGTGAGATCGTTTTGCAATTTATCTTGGTAAATTCAAAGTTTTAATGGTCTTGATTATTAGGATAAGAACACAAGGTAAGCAAAGAGACCGGAAAGTTATACATTCAGTGGCTTCCCCTTCTGATGGTATGTCTGTCCGCCCAGATTTCAAAGAGTAAGTGTCTAATGACTTAACCACCCTGATGTCTAGACAGCGGAAACATTCGACCCCACCAAGTTTAGGAACTTTGCCCACTACCTGAGTATGTCTCGGATAGTCAACGCCCGTTCGTTGGTTGTGGGGGTGAAATTTTTATTATGTTATAGAAATTATCAAGTCTAACACCTTTCTAAGTACTAGCCCAACCCTTTCAGGTTGGCAAAGCATACGGGTGTTAGAAAGCAACCAAGATAAATTATTATGGGAGTGTGAGTTGAAATATTTCATTGTTGTTTAAGCACACAGTTCAACTCTCCAATAGAGAGTGCTCTTGACTTTGTCTTATGACAAGGTTCAAGAGACTTATTTAATCTAATATGCCTAATGCAAGGGGAAAAGATGCAAACTAAAAATGCTCTCCGACAGAGAGTGCTCTTGACTTGGATTACTGCAAGTTCAAGAGACTTTATTTGTTTATTAGAATAGAGGCGGCTTGCATAAAAGAAAAGTGCACTTTCTGAAGTAAAACAATTGATAAATACGATAACAAGTACGCTTTCTAAGGCCAAGATTAACCAACTAATCTAAGAAATAAACAAGAAGTGGGATCAACCTCCGAACAAGGTGACCACTAGAACCACTAGTCCTTGAGAACTTCCAGCTAGCTAAATTTCGACAAGGAATCTAATGGGGATAGAGAAGCTGCCACAAAATAATGAGGCCCTGTTGCTAACTCAGGTCAATACTTGGAAGAGAATTTAATCTAATTACAGAAATTGAATTTTAATCTAAATGACTTGAAGTAAAACTAACTAATCATGCATGAACAAACTTCCCCAAATGGGGAAGGGGAAACAATGTGTGGGAGGCCTTATCCCACCTAGCCCTTTTATTAAACGGATTACAATTGTCTTTGGGAATTAAACCCTTGAAAGGTCTTTTCAAGAAAATAAACAAACCATGAAAGAAATACTTGGAGGCCCTTAATGGCTTTTACAAAAAGGAGAATGGTTTTATGTCTTCATGGTTATCATCCTCTTCATTTGTCTTGGATATTCTTATTGGTTCAAATTTCTTCTTTGGGTTTTGCTCTTCTTCTTCTTTGAATCTTGTTCTTTCAAGTCCTTCTTCTCCTTAAAAATACCTACACAAGCTTTAAACTCATCTCAACAATGTACCCATTAGATGTTAGCAAAAATGAACTTTGAAACTAGATGTAAGAACTAAGATCTAATCTATGAACTTTGATAAACAAATGCAACACCTAGATCTTGAAGAGAGATTTAACTATAACAAGATTACAAGATCTATATCATGAAAATAACTTTAACACTAATCTATCTTACTCTTCTTTGTTGTTATGTGTTTTTGTAGGTTGATGGAAGGGAAGAAGGGCAAGACGAGGGAGAAGGAAGAAGAAGATGAAGAGGAGGACGAGAGGAGGTAGGAGGGAAAAGATGAATGGGAGAAGGAATAGGGTGACAAATGGAGAAGGAAAACTAGAGGAGCAAATGGGAGAAAAAGACTAAGGGAGACGAGAGCTAAGTGGATAGAGGAAAAAAGGTTTTGGAGAGGCAAACAAGAAGGCAAAGACCAAGTAAGCCGAAAACAAAGACAAACAAGGTGGTGATCACAAACTTGGAGAAAGGAGAAGCTTGGAAATCCACAGTTTGGATGGGTAGATCTAGTAACCAATTTAGAAGTTTGTTGAAAGTTTGATGGGTGAAGCAAGATCTCCTTGTTCTTATGCTTATAAGATTGAGAGTCCTTTGGCCACAAGTAGAGTGAAGGTGAACTTGCAAAAGATCTTAAAACTTGGAAGATACCTGCAAGACAAATATGCTCAAGCGAAAAGAGAAGACTTATAATTGCATGTGCTAGATTGTTAGCCTTCTTGAAATATAAATCAAAACTTAAGATTCCTAAGCATATGAGTAATACACAATATCACCTCGGATTTGGGATGATGCATGGCCACCAAGAGCCTCCACGAATTGACCTCCAAAGTCACAACTTTATTAAATATTAAACAAGTTACAATTCCTCCAAAGTTTCTTTGCTAAATAATCCATGAGGCATGAGGAAAAAGGACCTCATTATATAACACAAGACAAGCCTAAGCTACCCTAAATCGAATTGGCATGATGGAAGCCAATGGCACCTAACACAATTCGAATCCCAAGTCTAAATCCAATCATATCCCAATCTATCACAAGCTTGGAGTGCTACACTCCCATATGAACTCGAATTGTATTGAATGAGATGAGGAGGTGGCCTCCACCTAGGCAAGGCGCCCCTCATCTCCACATTGGAAGTATCACCAAGCAAATAATCGAATGCCACATGTAAAACTCGAGCTCCAAGTAGAGATGACGTGAGGATGTGGTAGGTGCTTGGAGTTTGATTGCAAATCAAGTGCAATCTTGGTAGTTAGGAGTGGGAGGTGGCCTCCACCTAGGCAAGGCGCCCCCACCCCTATTAAATGCAACTCAATCACCAACCAATTTTCATTTAATAACCAATCCACATCACCAATTCGAGCTTGCATGCATGGAGGGCGAATTCTCTTGGAGTTGATCACTGCTTGTGACTAGATACTTGACTGGATGATGATTGAGATGATTGGAATCTTCATTAATGTCCAATGCCATGTCAATTAGCCTTTTATTTTAATCCATTTGGATTATTTTGGAGAGATTTGGATTATCTCCAAATATTCAATTTTTAATATTTTAATTAATAATTTCTCTGTAAATGGCTTTTTTGAGAAATTATTAATTATGATGCTAAATTGACACCCGAAACTTAGGATAAACTGGTCCGGGGATTATGAATGATTTTTGGCTTAAGGTTGAAGCCTTCAATCACTGAATTCGGATCCCGGATGACTGACATATTACAAATTGAAATATTTCCATTTAAACTATGGAAATATTTATTAAAATTTAAAAAATAATTAAAAACCCAAAACTGGAGGACCCGGTAAAAAAAATTCTGAGGGTTCTAGGGACCTAAGACATGACCAAAACCTATTCTAATAGTCTCCAGTAGGCTTATATACATCAGTTGGACTCTAATAACCCCCCATGGCTAAAATTTTCAAAATCGAGCATTCCAGCTTTGGAGGAAGCGGGAGAAAACCTCATTGATTATAGCTCGACTATAGGCAAAGTATAATTGACAAGAGAAAAAACTCCGTGGAATACCTTAGTTGCTTAATCAAGTCATGGGGAACCGAGCCACTCAAAATCCTACTCGCACACTTTATTACAAACCCCATGGGTCCATGGTCATGTTGACAGAAAAACAAAACTGACTAGCCAAAACTAGCTAGGCACAAATGATGGATCATCTGATACACTGGAGTACAAACATTCATCATGTTTGTCAAATGGCGGCTCTTCAGATAATCCAACTATGGTACAAAAAGTTGGTAACAGGGCCCACTAAGATAAGCATACCATGATAATACAAAGGGAAGGGCGGTGCCTCACAAATGGGTATAGTGCAGGGAAACCGCCACTGGTCATCTAACAAATACCTCACAACTCACATTCATGCCTTAAGAAGACTCTGTGAGGATCTTTTCTAGAGCCGCCAAACTGGGTGTCCGGCAAACCATATCTTGAGATTCTAGGCGACAATCTTGAGCTTGTCCCTTGCTCCCTCTCACCTCCTTGCCCCGCAGGACTAGGTGAGGAAATAAGCAATACAATGCTGATATATATGGCTGACCTGTGTCCATGCGTGTTTACAAACACATTGCATGGAATTTTACATTGAGTTTCACACTTAGCCTTTTTGGCTTGATTTTACATTTACAATAGCCTTTTTGGCTTGCTTTGCATTTCTTCATTTCTTTTTACATCAAGGCCCTTTTGGGCTACATACATATCTCAATAGATATAATCAAGGTGCTCATACTGCAAAGTAATGGGGGTAAGTGCACATGCTTCGATGACCAATGGGGAACACCCGGTGAGGCTACACAATCCTATACTGCATTGCAACATCGGGGCAACCGCCAGGAGCAAATCCCAGGTTTGAGAATGCATCTCACACACTAAAGAGCCAAGGCACAGAAGATAGGGAATCATAGCATACTCAGAGGTCAGTGGGGAAGGGGATCCTCAATGTCACAAATCAAAATCCAAGTCGAGAAAGGCCAACATGAATGAGTTGGATGGGTGGAGAAAATGAAGGTGGATCCAACGTCAGCTGCCTAGGGGGACTAAATGACCAAGTCTATACCAATAATGGGGATATGATCCAGTGTGCAAAGATAGGAGTCTACTGGAAGGGGTGGACTAACATCACCAAGGGCCCAATCAACACATCATTGTGACAATTAGATCACCGTATCAATCATCATATGCAGAGTCAGTGTACTATCATATATAAACAAGTCTAATCAACAACATGAGCAACAAAACATCAAATGCTATACCTGCTACACCATATACCTGCTGCTGAAGCTGACTCTGAAACTGGATCTCTACTGAATCTGAGCAATACGTGGCAAACCAGCAATACTCTGTAGTACTCTCAATCAAAATAAGGCTAGGCAACTGTCTCAACGTGCTTATGCAAATCCTGGCAAGGAAGGGTGCCCCTGTAGGCAATGATGTGTACATGTCTGGACCAATACCAAAATCATCTGTCCCCACTGATATCTCTGCTCGGGGCAATCTGAACAAAAATGTATGCCCCCTCTGAAGGCATATGATCTTTGATCTGGAAAAAAGAAGTGTAGTATGGTCCCCGACCACACAATCTGCAACATGGTAGCTCCAGCTAACATGGATGTGATAACAAAACACATGCTAATATTGAACCTTGGATAGCGAATTGAATAAATCAAAGTTAAAGAGCGTCCCCTCCTCCTTCACGTGGACAGCCTCCCTACGCATTGACTCGTGATGTGTTGGGCGAATGCTCCAAGGTGGTGGGCGATGTTTGCTATGGTGTGGTTGTGGGTTACAATGGAGAGGGGCGCCCCTCTTATGAGGTGGTTGCCACCTCTACGAATCACAACTACCAACATTTGGTTCAACGCTCCAAGCTTCAATTCAACGCTCCAAGCTTCAAGTCGAATGCTCCAAGCTCTCTATCAAGAGCTCTCGCTCTCATCTCTTGACCTATTCACATCCTTTCATTGTTACCTATAAAATAAGGTCCTTGCTCCACCATTGAGGGTGGAAAATTGTGCAAGGAACCTCTGTTGTAAAATTGTTAATTGCTTGTTTGCTATTTGGCAATCAAACTTGGAATAAAGTGAAGACTTTGGAGGTCTAATGGTGCAAATTCTCATGGCATGTGCTTGAATTGAGGTGACATCTCTCTATATTTTGCTTCCTTTTTGCAATATCATTGATCAATCCTAGCTTAGAAGGTTATTGTTAATCCATAGGGTGAACATTTGTAGCTTCAACTTGTTTATCTATGTTTTGTATTTGAAGTCAAAGAGTAGCCAAAAGTAGTCAGTTATACTTAGGCTCTCTAAAATTTCTTTTATTGAAATATACATGATTTGATTATGGTTTGCTTTTAGTGGTGAAGTATTGCAGGTTGTCAGAAAAGCAAAGTAGGACTTGGAGTTCAAATGCTTCCAACCCTCTTCGCTACCTTTTAATGCTAATGAGTTTTGTTTTACAGGAATTCTTCAAAGTGATCCATTTTGTTCAAGCTTGGACCTGGGCCCCTTTCTCTTTCACCCATTAAAATTTAAACTCAAAACCTTTTCCCTTCAGTTGGTTACAATAGCGAATCTCCTTTTCAAAAGCTAAATCCTTCAAGTGCATTCGTTTTCCAAAGGCAATAGGTTGTTTAGCTTGCAAGTTTTATCTCCTCGCCTATTTGCATTGTGCATGCAGTAGGCTTGTTTCAAGTTAATTTTGTCCATCTTCCTTGCTGGCCTATTCGCATTTCTTCCTTAAGTGCTCTCGCTCTCCCTTGAAAACTTTCATCCTTGAGTGCTTTCGCCCACCTTGAAAGCTCCCTCCTTAAGTCCATTCAGCCTCATCCTTTGGAGCATTCGCCATCCCTCCAAGAGCATTCACTCTATTGCATGCAAGTAGCTTAAAGTTCAATTTTTTCAAAGTTTTATATCATTTTTACTTGCTTGCTTCTAGATCTTAGTTGTTTTCAAAGCCTTCATTCTTGCAAGATCTAGTTTGTAGTTGTATTTTTGTTTTATAAACTAACAACACTAATCTTCTAATCATTTTTTGTTCAAAGCTCTTACTTTCAGGAAAGCTACGAAGCAAGGCCAAACAAAAGAATCCCAAAGGCTAGGGCAAAACCAAAGAAGAGCAAGAGAAAACCTTAAAGGCACAAAACTCTATTCCTCCCTCTTCTTCATTCCCAATTCTATCCTTGTGCCTTCAAGGGGATTAACACCATTCTTTGTACAAAATATTAATAAAGAGCAAGTGGGATAAAGGCTCCCACACCCTACTTCCCCCATTTTGGGGGAAGCTTGTATTGTCTTCAAGTACTTTATTTGCTTTATACCTGCAAGTAGAATAGGAAAGAGTAGTTTTACTTTGATAGGTTGCTAGATCTCTGAATTTGTATCTTTAGTTTAGTTTCTTTCAAGTTTTTATTTAATTGTCTTTTGATATAAATTGATTAAAAGGAACATAAAGACTCTTGAATCTCACTGCAAAGTGGATCAAGAGCACTCTCTGTCGGAGAGCTTCTTATTTGTGTTTTAGTTGCTTAGTTTCCATTTTATATAAACTGCTAAAAAGAACATAAAGACTCTTGAATCTCACTGTAAAGTGGATCAAGAGCACTCTCTGTCGGAGAGCTTTTTGCTTCAAGTTGTTTAGTTTCATTTTATTTTAGCATTTTCTTGTTCATAAATCTCTTGAATCTCGCCATAAAGCAGATCAAGAGTGCTCTCTATTGGAGGGTCAATGGTTCTTACTTTCAACACATAATAAAATTGGAACGAACATTTTTACTACACTATGTATGCTCTACCCACTTGTGGGATACCCAGAAGCAGTTGTAGATTATTTAAATTCCTCACATCTAATTCCACTTCAACATTAATAAAATACATTCCCGAGAAAACCAACGAAAATCCGGCGTTGATCGCTATAATCGAAAGTGGGTATGATTTGCGTTTATCTATTATGAATTAAAAGCATATCGTGAAGATGTTTTCCAACACACTATACCCCTAAAGAAAGAAATCAAAGAAGTCAAGCCTTTCCAACAAAAACTAAGACAAATCAACCCTAAGTTAGCTCGCGTTGTCAATAAAGAACTTGAGAAAATGTTGGCCACGGGGATCATTGTAACAACAAGGCATTCATCCTAGTGCTCTAACATAGTGATTGTGAGAAAGAAGAATGGAAGCATAAGGATATGCATAGACGCTCGAACTCTCAATGTAGCTTGTCAAAAAGACAACTATCCGCTACCAAACATGGAAACTCTTCTCCAAAGAGTTACAGGTGCTGGCATGTGCATGCTAGATGGGTTCTCGGGTTACAATCAGGTGGTTATCCAAAAATAAAAAAGACACAAAACTACCTTCACCACTCCTTGGGGCACTTTCGAATACTTGAGAATGCCTTTTGGCTTTCTGAACGCTAGTGCTACTTTACAAAGAGCCACGGACTATGCATTCAAAGAGCTAATCGATAAAATCATAGAAATCTACCAAGATGACTTAATAGTGTTTTTTAAAGAAAGGTCCAGCCATATAAGTCATTTGAAGCAGGTTTTCGAAAGGTGTAGTTGTTATCAACTATATCTGTACAATAGTTGAAACCTTATTGAGTCGCCAGTGTTGGAACACATCAGTGTTCACTTCCAAAGTATCTGGGTTTCAGATATTTGGGTCTAGCCAGTTTTGGCTAGCCAGTTTTGTTTTTGAGTCAACATGACCATGGCCCCATGGGGGTTTGTAACAAAGTGTGCTAGTAGGGTCTGAGTGGCTCGGTTCCCCATGACTTGATTAAGCAACTAAGGTATTCTAGGGAGTTTTTTCCCTTGTCAATTATACTTTGCTTAAGGCGATGTATAATCGATGAGGTTTTCTCTCGCTTCCTCCAAAGCTGGAATGCCCGATTTTGAAAATTTGAGCCGTGGGGGGTTATTTGAGTCCAACTAATATGTATAAACCTACTAGACACTATTAGAATAGGTTTTGGTCATGTCCTAAGTCTCTAGGACCCCCAGAAAAATTTTCGAAAAAATTTTACCGGACGCGTTGGATTTGGGGTTTTTAATTTTTAATTATTTTTAAATTTTAACTAAATTTCTCTATAGTTTAAATAGAGAAATTTGAGTCTATAATATGTCAGTCATCCGGGGTCCGTTTTTGGTTTTTGAAAGCTCCAGAGTGAAGCCGAAAATCACACGACCCATGGACCAGCGAAACCAAACTTTCGGATCTCATTTAGGCCTCATAATTAATATTTTCTCTAAAAACTCAGTTTCAGAGAAATTATTAATTATTTTAATGGAAATGATTAAATTGGAGATAATCCAAATCTCTCCAAAATAATTAGAAATGAATAAAGTTAAAGGCTAAATGACATGGCTTCAGTCATTAATGAAGATTCCCATCATATCCACAAGCATTCAGTTAAGGATCCAATCACCATCAGTCAAACTCCAATTGAGAACTCGCCCTCCCTACATGCATAACTCAATTTGATGAGATGGCATTGTTTTAATTGGTTTTTGGAGAGGTTTGGAGTTGCATTAATGTTGAGTAGGGGCGCCTTGCCAAGGTGGAGGCCACCTCCCACTCTCACCCACCAAGATTGCAATCAAATCCTTGTCTAACTCCAAGCTTGAGCTCGCCTTCTCCCTCTTCCTCACGTCAAACTCAAGGGATGATGCGAGTTGCCACATGTTGATTGATATGTGGGTTGGTGAAGCATTGATTTGTGGGATGGGGGGCGCCTTGCCCAGGTGGAGTCCACCTCCCCATCCACATGGGATTCGAACTAAAGATATGATGGTGTTAAACTCTCAAACTCGGTGCTTGATGGGGATTGTGACTGAAGTATGAATTTTTTATTGGAGCTATTGGCTCCCTTATGCCAATTCGACCTGGGAGTTTGGTAGCTTGTCTTTTCTATATAAGAGAGGCCCTTTGGGTTATTATCTCATGGATCTTTTGGGCAAACTTACTCTGCCAATTTGTAACTCTGTTCTAGCTATTGCTATTTGGAAATAAAAGCGACTTTGGAGGTCCACATGGTGTTGATGCTTGTTATGGAAATGCTTCATCTATTCTAAGGTGATATTGTATTTGTTTATTGCTCATATTTCATCACTTTGATCAATTATTTAGCTTAGAAGGCTTTCTTAAGCCCATAGGGTGGGCATTTGGGTTCAACTTGTCCATTGATGTTGGAGTTCTATGTGATTTGAAAGGAGTAGACTGTAGTTGGAAATATTTATACTCTTTTAATCTCATTTTGCTTTACATACAATATTTCATCAAGGTGTGTTTGTGAGTAATTTCTTGTGCAGATCTCATAGGTTGAAGAGAGGTTTGTGCTTGGGTGCATCTCTCATCTCTTCAAAGACCTTTTTCCTAACATTTGTGTGCATTTCAGGATCTCCCAAAGTCGATCTTAAGCATTTTGGTAAAGAAGTGTTGAGTTTGAAATCCATCTTCAAAATCATATTTTTCAACTGGTTACTTGGTTCTAAAGCGCTTCCCTCTTCTAATCCATTCCCCTTACCTTTTTCCACCCATTTATCTCTTATCCCCTTCTCTTTTTATTTCTTTTTGTTAAGCCTAGCTTAGGATTTGCCATAAGGTTGAAGCTCCTTCAACCTTAGGGAATAACTTGGGATTTGTTCCCTTGTGCTCTCTTCAACACTATTGCAGGCGTATCATCCAGCTAGCTGGAAGGGTTTCTTGAATAGTGTTCTTAATCCATCAAGTGTTCCACTTGATCTTTCCATCTTCCCACTCATTCCTTGTTTCCTCATCCATTCGTTTTTGCCATCTCTCTTACCCATTCGTTTTCCCCTTTTTGCCTCATTTTCCCTTTGTCTTCTCCTCCTTTGCTTCCATCTCCCTTCCATCAAATCTACAAAGGAAACAAGCATCAAAAAAGAGGTTTGATCTAGAATTAGTTTGTTTAAAAGATTGATAAGTTTTCATTTTGAAAAGGCTTAGTTTATGCATCTTTAAAACATTTAGGGCTTGCATTTTGAGTCATTTTTCCTAGTTTTATAGTTTCATTTCAAAGATAGAAAAGTTTGCATATAGGATAGCTTAAAATTTTGTGGTTTCAACTTCATTCCCACCATTTTTTGGAGCACTTTAGCTTGCTGGTCCGTTTTGTTAAATTTGAAAATTTAAATATAAAATCTCATGCTTTTACATTTTAGAACCTATTTTTCAAATCTAGACTTAGTTTAGTTTCATTTTTTTTGTTTGATTTGACTAACACTAAAGGGTGCTTGTAGTTTCACTTTCACTTGTGTTGTAGGTGTGACAAAAGCAAGCTCAAGAAGAAAATTTGAAAAATAAGAAGAGGAGAAGTTAACCAAAGTGAAGAGAAGGACAATTGCAAAACCCAAGAAGAATAATGAAAGCAAGAAGAGGATCTTAAACCAAATAAATCAAAACCATTATCCTTTTGTAAAAGCTCTTAAGAGCTTCTTAGCTTTCCTCTATTTTATTTTAAAAGTCCTTTCAAGGGTCTCAAACCAAAGGCACTTGTAACCTCTTAATAAAAAGTTAAGTGGAGGAGTCCTCCACTCTTTGGGTTTTCTTCCCCATTTGGGGAAGAGTGTTGTGCATGCTTAGTTTAGATCTCCTCTTTTTCAAGTTCATAGATTAGTCTTTATTTTCGTACTTAGATTAATTTCTCTTCCAAGTCTTGACTAGAGTAAGCTAACTTTGGGATTGCATCCCAAAGGCCACATAGTTTTGTGGTAGCTTCTCGTTCCCCCATCAGCTTCTTGTGGACATCCAGATAGCTGGAAGGTTTCCAAGACTGACGGTTCTAGTTGTTGACCTTGTTCGGAGGTTGATCCCACCTTTAGAGTAGAATTGCTTGGTAGAACACTAGATCTTTCAGTTATTTCATTTTATTTTGCAAATAGCATGCTAGTTATCTTTATATTTCTTTTGAGCTATCACTTGATTTAATTCCGCAAAGCTTCATAATTGTTTCCACAACTATTTCATTTTCTTGCAATAAAACAAACAAAGTCTCTTGAACTTGGCCAAATCCAAGTCAAGAGCACTCTCTGTCGGAGAGCATATAGACTTGTACGTTCCCCCTGCATTAGGCATTTTAAAGTAGGAAGTCTCTTGAACTGTGGTCTTAAGACCAAGTCAAGAGCGCTCTCTGTCGGAGAGTTGAACAAGTGCTCTAAATAATAAAACTTTTCAATCCACACTTCCCCCTTAATTAATTTATCTTGGTCGTTTGTCCAACACCCGTATGCTCTGCCAACCGGAAACGGTTGGGCTAGTACTCATAAAGGTGAAGGACTTGATAATCTCATAAGTGATAATTAATTAAAACTTTCACCCCCATAACGAACGAACCGGCGTTGTTCAAAAAGTATTTTAAGCAGTTCTCAGGGGAGGCGCCGGAGTGCCCAATCTGCGACACGGTGGTTGGTTAGCATTGCGCGCCTCGCTGTGATTCCAGACAGGTCCGACATGTCTTTTAAAGGAGCTTCTTAGAATGTCTTTCCGGACACTCTTTTGATATCCTTGGTTTTAGCCATAATAATCAAGACCATTAAAACTTTGAAATTTACCAAGATAATTTGCACAACGATCTCACGAACAGTTACTATCAAGACTTATTTTTCAACATCCCCCAGCACTACAATTCAATTATTTTGACTCCGTTACCCATTGGATAAGGCACTGGTCCTTTTATCATTTAATTTTTATTTGCGGATGCTTCTTAATTATCTCAAGTCTTTATACACTGTTTCGCAACGTGGATTGCATCTTATCTTATGTTTTATTTAAAAGTAAATCGTGTGTCTTTCATCACTAAAAACTCCTAAACAACACCCATCCGCATCACCATACATCTTTAACACTTAAAACATTGAGCCATAGACAACTCTTTGTAGGGACTACCCCCCTTGGCTTTGTTAGGAGTTAGCCTAAACGGAGGAGCTGGGATTCAGGTGACAGTACCTGGCTCATTGCTTGCCCCCAAGGCCACACCTCTCTCACTTGTAGTGAAGAGATAGCTTTCGAAAGACTTCCGCTGCTGGTGTGCAATCTGGCGAACAACAGTAGTAAATATGTCATTTCCTTGAATCCGACAAAGTCAGTCTTAGGAATTGGGGAAGGAATGTTGCTAAGCCATATCATATCCAAAGACGGTGTTAAGGTTCACCCGGAAAGAATCGAGACCATTAAGAAGATTCCTTTGCCTAAAAATGTAAAAGCCCTCCATTCTTTTAATGGTCATATCAACTTCGTCAGAAGGTTCATTCCCAACTTGGTTGAATTCATGAAACCAATGTAGAAATTGTTAAAAAAGGATGCCAAGTTCGAGTGGACAAGCGAGGGAAGAGAGGCTTTCACATGTATCAAAGATGCCATCATTAGATCGCCTATCTTAGTCAACCCAGACTATTCAAAAGACTTCCTAATATTTTCCTTTGCATTTCAAGATACCATTGCGGGGGTTTTGCTCCAAAAAAATAATGAAGGATTTGACCAACCCATCGCTTACATGAATCGTGCCTTGCAGCATTCAAAATTGAAATACACAATCATGGAAAAGCAGGTTTATGCCTTGGTGAAATCCTTAAAGCATTTCAAGACTTACATCGGGTATTCAAAGGTTAGAGGTTATGTCCCGCATTCGGTTGCCAAAGATATCTTGTCTCAACAAGATTGTTTAGGTATAAGGGGTATGTGGGTTTCAAATATTCAAGAGTATGACTTGGAGATAAAACCCACTAAGCTTATCAAAGGACAAGGTCTAGCCAAGATGTTGACCCAGGGGAATGAGGATGCCTTGGGAATGGTTTGTGAGAACAATGGATCAGAGCCAGTCATGACACCAGCATTGCAAAACCTTGATAACCATTGGTATTCATGCATCATATTCTTCCTTCTTGATAACTCTGTAAATACCTGTACATGCTTAATAAAAATTTTGCTCTTGGACTGGTTTTCCCTTTGTGGGTTTTTCCAGGGTTTGTTTTGACCAAAAATCACTGTGCATGCAATTTTCAAACTGTTGTTATGTTATTTATTCCGCTACTAAGAGTCTCAACATTAGTGTTTCAGGTTGTTGTTCATTATTTAAGTGCCTGTGATTTGTCATTTATTTAATGACTACCCAAGTCTGAAATCTGGGTTATGTTGGGGGTTTGGATGGCTTTTATAAGCCTGTTTTTCATCACAAATTGATGACAACAGCCCTCTAGGAGGCAACGGCAGCCTTGATCTTGCTCAAACTGCTGACGGCAGGCCTGTAGGAGGAGATGCAGGCTCTAAATCTGCTTCAAATACTGACGGCACCCCTTCTAGGGTCTGATCTGAGCCACGGCAGCCCTTCTAGGGCTTGATTTACAAAATGGTGAGGCTGATCAAAACCCTCAACGCTGAGATGAGAAAGACTAGACAGGTGAGATTGATCAAACCCTTAATGCTGAGATAAAGAAGACAAGCAGCAGCTCAAAATACCCCATACGGATTTTTGGACAGAGATAATGATGATAAAATGATATGTTTGATCTCTTGAGAGTGCTCCTTAGTTAAGGTCCTTATAATTTCATGTTGGGATTTTAACCCTTCATTAGGGCTATTAATCAAATCTTCTTAGGCAAGTCATCTTTAGGAAAAGTCTTAGCTCTTCTCTTGGTCTTCATGGTCCACATGCACCCACTCAAAGTACATCATCATATACAAGGAAGATTGTTCTTTGGATGTCTTGTTCTCCCCACTAACACGAATGTCATATGCTAGTACTCTAACAAGGGGCGGCCAGTCCCTTGAAGATGTCCCATAGCCCAATGACCAAGTAGACGAGTACATCAACTGCCTAGACCCAGTCTAGGGCTTTTGTGTTGGCTTGGTAATTGACCAGGTGTCTCAGCCACATGCTGAATCAAGTTGACCAAAGTCAACATCTTGGTAACAGACCAAGTGCCTCAGTCCCAGACTGAATCATCTTCTTGGTAATTGACCAAGTGCCTCCATTCTCCCAAAGAATGGCTCTCAATGCTGCTCAAAAATCAACAATAAACTCCTTGTAATATCTTTTTGCTGAAAAAGGCCCCAGCTACCTTCTAGGTAACCATGAATAAAATCTTACAACCTTACATGCAAAAAAGTTAATAAATTTTTATGTCGTTTTAACCTATAGCACAAGTTGGGAAAAACACTTACAGCACGTTGACCAAATATTACAAGTACTCAAACAAAATTCTTTTATTAAAATGATTGAAAAGTGTTTTGGACAACAATATGAGATTAAGTATCAGAACAAGGAGTAAGAATGGACCTGAAAAAAAACTTTTGGAGATTGGATTGTCACTCTAGAAAATGTGCTTGCATTTGGAGTCTGATCCTAGTTGAATGTTATGTTCTAAACTTCTAACACAGTCTTCTACTCGAAAGGAGAACAACAAATTGTGTGTTCAAGGAACACACCACATCTTACGAAATCACCCACCAAAAGGCCTCTTGAACTCAATTCATTATTTATTACTAAGATGAAAGAGTTTCAATTCCTTACATTCACCTTGACTAAAAGACTTGCAGTCAAAATTACCAAAGAGAATGATGGAGTTTCATTTAACCTTCAGTTTAAAGAAAATCTGTTTCTTAAATGGGCATTATTTACACACAAACACCTTCTAAAGACTGAGATGCCTTACTTCTTATACATATGGAACCGTGGTAATGGCTCTGTGAGCAAGGCACCAGTGTCTGCACAAATATAAGAGCTTTCTGACTGCACATACAACCAAATGTATTAATCAAGAATCCAAATATTTCAAAAAAAATGAACTCTAGATCCATAGCTTTGCTTTACCAGCATTAGTACAGCAAAATGGTAGCAATAAATTACAAACATAAAGTAATACTACTTCCTGTAATCACCTTCAAGGGAATGTTGGTCACAGAATCAAGCCAAGTGATTGATCCTGAAGATGCAGAAGGAGGATTCATAATTAAAAACAGCAGAGACATAGTTTGCATTAACATGTAAAATTCTTTGTAACTCACCCTCACGGATAATTTTCAACTATGCAACAGAAAAGTAGAATCTACTATACCTGGTATTGCAGGCCGAATTAAAGCATATGTATGCAACCCAATAGACATCCCATCAGCTAATACTAAAGTAATCTTTCGAACAGTACGCTTCTTGTACATCCTTTTCCTTAATTGGTCCTTAAGATCTTCAAACCTACAGAGTGAAGGAATTGCCTCTAACTAATCGTTAGGTGGTGAACAGGCTAAATTTCAATCACTAGGTATGCTATCTTGCCTCTAGATGGAAGCAACTGTTTTCATTCAACACACATCACAGTTAAAATGAATACCAGAAAAATATCCATTCAATTTGAGTAACACTGCAATTCAATTTCCATGTAACAGTCCCACAACTTATCACAATATATGAAGGATACTTTTCTCATGAACCAAACCCATTAATGCATGTATTCATTCTTAGCATGCTAAAAATCATCACAGAGATTAATTTTTTATTTGGTCTCCACGCAGCAACTCTGACTGCTTAGTCTACGAAGGTATACAGACCCTGCCCTCCTTCAGATTCAAGCCTATGACCTCCAAGGAGGAAACACATGTTCTTAAGTGTTAGGCCCACTTGATCTGTGCCTCTTATAGGATAACTAATAAGTTAGTAGGATAGCTATCAATGGCAATAAGCAATTAATAAAAGGCATATGGAACATAGCTATATATTGAAATATTACCAAACTACAAGCAATACAACAACTTAATGGATCTTGAAGTATCTCTAAAACTCAGAAGATAACATTACAATTGACCTTCTCAAGAAAGAAAGCTAGAGAAAAATAAAGTTTGGTAGACTGCATAGAAGGACACGATCAGTGTTTTAAAACTCGGACTCGAAATCAGAATTGGTTGAGGGTCAATACATATCTGGAACAAAATACATAAACAATGAGGCCTAAATGGCCTGTAGAGTCCAAAAAACAACATGCTATGATGCCACTACAGCATACATCATACATCAATGATCATGCATTATACATGTCATTGATCAACATAATCAATCATCAAACTCATCACCACTGCTAGAACTAGATGTAAAACTAGAATCACAACTAGTTGTTAAAGAAATGTAACTGTGGAAGATATTCTAAATGTATTTGTCTATTGTATTAGTGTATTTCTCCTTCGGGAGATGTCATTGATGTAATTAATAATGTAAGAGTCATTGAAAGAGTCAATGTAAACCCTAGGTATTGTGTCGGCCTGGAAGAACCCATAAAGGATTATTATATTATGCAATTGACAAGTCAGCCCAATTAGTTAGGACAAGTCGGCCCAGTTGAGGAAAAGTCACATCAACGGAAGAATATAAATAGACGATGAGTTGCTCATTTGTATTCACTCATCTCACTTACACAAATTCGCATAGGAGAGAGAGAGAAGTTCCCACAAGTGGAAGAGAAGCTGATTGTGCCTTGGGGTTTATCTTTGTATTTTGTGAATTCTATATTGACGAAGTTTTGTTGGGGTTTTCTCTCTTGTGGTTTCCCCAAGAGAAATTTTGTGTTCATTGTTCTTGTTGTGCTTGTATTTCTTTCAATGATAGATTGTTTAATGTTATTATGCTAAACAAGTAGAAAACCTAACATGGTATCAAAGTAGGCCTAAAAGAAAACATTGTGCAGCCTCCGCAACTACAGAAACTAGGGCTTCTTATTCCGGGAGCTCTCTCCACAGATCAATTGAAAAAGGAGGTGCATCTAACTCGCCTCACTAGGGAGCATCTTTCTGTCGAAGCAGAATTCAATTCTGCGAATTTTCATTTTTGGGTCCCCCACTTCAGCCCGGAGAAACTAGGGCATCAAGTTTTTGGATCATCTGCTCACAGAATCAAGAGAAGGAGTACTTTGCTCAACTTGCCTTGAGGAGGCAAATTTGTTCATCCAATTAGTTTTCCAAAATTCTAAAGTTGGAAAATTAGGTTTTCTCTATCAAACCCTAGATCAAGGAAGAAGCAGTTTTTCAGAAGAACAACTTTGCTGGCAAGTCTTACATCTATTCTATTTCCTTTTGAAGTTCTCATTATATCAAAATGACATTCAATACCAAGCTTGATGAGAAGCTTGAAGGAGCTGAGAACCTCAGGGCATGGAAATATAGAGTCATGCTCATTCTTGAAGAACATGACCTAGAAGGTTTTATAAAGGAGGGACTTACAGAACCAGAAGGAGATGAGGCCAAAGCATTACACAAAAAGAATATGATCAAAGCTAAGAGGATCATAGCTGATTCTATCAAATATCATTTGATCCCTCAATTATCCTCAAAGAAGACTCTGAAAGAGATGTTTGATGCTTTGACCAGCTTATTTGAAGGGAAGAACATTAATAGGAATATGACCTTGAGAAATCAACTCAAGGGTGTAAAGATCATGAAGTCTGAGACTATGCACTCATACTTTTCCAGAGTATCCCAGATAAAAGAACAATTAGAAGCTATTGGAGACATGGTGGAAGATGCTGAAGTTGTGATGACCACTTTGAATGGTTTCCCTGGAGATTGGGAACCCTTTATTCGTGGAATATGTGCTAGGAAGAAATTGATCCAGTTCAAACAACTATGGGAAGACTGTGTGTAGGAGGAAGAAAGAAGAGAAATAAGAGAGGAGAAACTAAATGACAATGAAGATCAAACTTTGGCAAATCATGCCAAAGGTGGAAAAAAAAGGAAGAGTGATGTACATAACCATGACCACTCTCCCAAAAGATCTCAAAGACCTCAAAGGAACAAGAGGTTCAAGAGAGACCTCTCCTCAATTGAATGTTATTCTTGTCACAAGATAGGACACCTAGGAAGAAATTGTCCATCCAAATCTGGAAAACCTAAGAAGCAAAAGAAGAGATTTCATGCTCATGCAGCAGAAGATAGTGAGTATGATGACGAGGACAAAACCAAGAAGATGAAGACTCCAGTGAAGAGTATGTGCTAATCTCAGCACTCACTGGTTCAGTATCTCATGGGAGTGATACCTAGCTAGTGGATAGTGGAGCCTCAAAACATATGACGGAATACAAAGAATCTCTTGTACATCTCATGCAGAAAGATTCTCCACACAAAGTAAAGCTTGGAGATGACTACCAATATCCTATCAAAGGAATGGGAGAGGCCACTTACAAATTGGACTCTGGAAAGTCCATGAACATGAAGGAAGTGCTATATGTTCCAAGTTTGAAGAAGAACCTTCTATCTATTTTAGCATTAGATAAGAAAAGTCTTAGAATTGCATTTGTAGATGGTGAACTTTTTATGTGGCCAAAGGGGAAGACTATCAATGATGCAGTCATCATTGGAGTAGAAGAAGGACTTTATAAGCTTAAGGGTCCTGCAGATTCAGCACCGCTGACCAGTACCATGAGCCCCTGTGAACTATGGCATAGAAGACTAGCTCATGTACACTACAAAGCCTTACCAATAGTAAGTAAGGTGGTGATTGGACTACCAAAAATCGAGGTTGATCATGAAGGAGTATGCAAAGGATGTGCTCAAGGAAAGAGTACGAAGAATCCATTTCCAAGCAGTGACAGCAAAGCTAAAGGTATATTGGACATTATTCATTCTGACATTTGTGGACCTATGTCCACCACTTCATTAAGCGGGTATGTATATTATGCTTCTTTTATTGATGATTACTCCCACAAAACATGGATTTATTTTATAAAGAATAAGAATGAAGTTTTTGAAAAATTTAAAGAGTTTAAGGCTCTTGTAGAAAACCTCTTTGATAAGAAGATAAAGATACTAAGGACAGATAATGGAGGGGAATACACTTCAGGTGATTTCAAAGATTTCTGTAAACAAGCAGGAATTAAGAGGGAGCTTACTATTCCCTATAATCCACAACAAAAAGGTGTAGTTAAAAGAAAGAACAGAACTATCGTGGAAGCAGTGAAGGCTATGATCCATGATCAAGACCTACCCATGCACCTATGGGCTGAAGCAGCTAGAACCGCAGTTTATGTACAGAATAGGATTTCTCACAGTGCTCTTAGTAACAAAACCCCAGAAGAGATGTTCACTGGTACGAAGCCTGAAGTCAGTCATCTAAAGATATTTGGATGTCCAGTATTTATTCACATTCCAAAAGAGAAGAGATCGAAGTTGGAACCTTCAAGAAAGAAGAGAATATTTGTGGGTTACAGTGAGCAATCAAAGGCTTACCGTATCTACATCCCAGGATTCCGCCAGATTGAGCTCAGTCGAGATGTTACATTTGATGAAGACACAGCTTTCAACAAGTCTAAGAAGACTCATGAGGATGAAGAGGAGCATGAAGCTCCTAGAATTGCAGAAACTAATAATGTACTAGACAGAAACATTGAAGAGGAACCTATTCTAGAGGATCATGACATGGCAAAACCTCAGAGACCTAAGGAGACACCTCATGAGGAGAATTCACGAAAGAGAAGACCAGCTTGGGCATGAGAATTAATACAAGATACAGGAAGAAAGCATCCCTGTGTTGCTCTCAACACAACAGAAGTTGAATACGTAGCAGCATGTTCAGCTTGTAGCGAAGCAGTGTGGCTTTGCAAGATGTTGGCTGGATTGTTCGATGCAGAGATAAATGTGACTGATATCCTTTGTGACAACCACAGTTGCATCAAGATGACGAAGAATCCAGTGTTCCACGATAGATCGAAACACATCGAGATCAAGTTTCACTATATCCGGGATATGGTGCAGAAGGGAGTTGTAAATCTCAAGTATGTTCATACAGAGGAACAAGTTGTTGATGTGTTGACTAAGCCTTTGTCTCGCATAAAATTTGAATACTTTCGAGACAAGCTTGGTGTGGTCCGAAAGGACCTCCCTCGAAAGAGGGAGTGATGATGATGATGATTCCAGTCCTTAGGTGACTGATGCCAGTCCTGAGGTGACTAAAGATCAGTACTAGTTGACTGAAAGAGTTCCAATCCTTACGGGATTGATGCCAGTCCTGAGGTGACTGAAGATCAGTACTGGTTGACTAATAGAGTTCCATTCCTTAGGGAACTGATGCCAGTCTTGAGGTGATTGAAGATCAATACTGGCTGACTGATAGACTTCCAGTCCTTAGGTGATTGATGCCAGTCCTAAGGTGATTGATGCCAGTCCAGAGGTGACTAAAGATCAGTACTAGCTGACTGATAGGATTCCAATCCTTAGGTGACCGATGCCAGTCCTGAGGTGAATAAAGATCAGTATTGGCTGACTGATAGAGTTCCAGTCCTTAGGTGACTGATGCCAGTCCTGAGGTGACTGAAGATCAGTACTACCTGACTGATAGAGTTCCAGTCCTTAGGTGACTGAAGATCAGTACCTGCTAACTAATAGAGTTCCAGTATTTTTGTTTACTAATGATTGATGTTGTTCCAATATTTTGTTTACTGATGATGTTCCAGCAGATGATGTTGATGATTATGTTCCAGCAAAGGATGTTGTTGATGATGATGTTCCAGCAAAGAATTTTGCTGATGATGATGTTCCAGCAGAGGATTTTGCTGATCATGATGTTCCAGCAGAGGATGTTGCTGATCATGATGTTCTAGCAGAGTATTTTGCTCATGATGATGTTCCAGCAAAGGATGTTGTTGATGATGATGTTCCAGCAGAGGATTTTGTTGATGATGTTCCAGCAGAGGATGTTGTTGACGATGATGTTCCAACAGAGGATGTTGCCGATGATGATGAGGATGTTGCCGATGATGATGTTGATGTTGTTGATGGTGATATTCCAACAAATGATGATGATGATGATGATGATGAGGATCTTCCAGTAGATGATACCCCAGACATATGATGATCCAAAAACTTCCTACGACATATAGAGATTCACAAGTCAGTTCTGCAGCTGTTGATGTTGCCCATAGAATACCTTCCTAGTTAAGAGAGAGTGTTAAAGAAATGTAACTACGGAAGATATTCTAAATGTATTTGTCTATTGTATTACTGTATTCCTCCTTCGGGAGATGTCATTGATGTAATTAATAATGTAAGAGTCATTAAAAGAGTCGATGTAAACCCTAGGTATTGTGCCGGCCTAGAAGAACCCAGAAAAGATTATTATATTATGTAATTGACAAGTCGACCCAGTTGAGGAAAAGTCACCTCAACGGAAGAATATAAATAGAGGATGAGTTGCTCATGTGTATTCACTCATCTCACTTACACAAGTTCGCATAGGAGAGAGAGAAAAGTTCGCACAAGTGGAAGAGAAGTTGATTTTGTCTTGGGGTTTATATTTGTACTTCGTGAATTCTATATTGAGGAAGTTTTGTCGGAGTTTTCTACCTTGTGGTTTCCCCGAGAGAAATTTTATGTTCATTGTTCTTGTTGTGCTTGTATTTCTTTCAGTGATAGATTGTTTAATGTTATTATGCTAACTGTTGCCATCTAATACACACCTAGGGGGGACGCGGCAGGAAACCTTCAAGCCGCTCGGTGTTTCCTTGGGGGCAAGTGAGAGTCAAGTGATGTCACCTGATTACTTGACTCCTCTGTCTAGGCTTACTCCTAGCGAAGCCAAGGGGGGTGGTCCCTATGAAAAAGAAACTAAGGCTTTTAATCGATAACAAAAGATAAAAGTCTATTCTAGGAGTTATGATGAAAAGATGAAAACAAATAACAACTAAGCACTGCTTGCAAATTAAACCAATTAAATAACCCCACACAAAATAGATAAGCATTCACGACATTTATGATTGAAACTTAAAAATGGAAAATTAATGACCAGTGTCAAGAATGTGAAATGCGTGCAATTGTTGTTGTGTGGGGTTGCTTCTGTAGTCTTTAGACAGCTTGTTTACCTAGGTATTTTACATTTCACAATAGATATAATATTTGATATTTCATAGCCATTTTCATTTGGCTTGCTTTTCATTCATGTGTGTTGAGAAACACATTGCATGAATGGGCTTTCATACAAGATACAACATTTTATTTCCATACTTTGTATTCATGGCAGCACTAAAAGTTTCAGGTTTAGCCAACAACATCTTTAGTGACTAGGGGGACTTCATGAGGAAATCCAACTCACCAAAGGTAAGTTTTGTCACCAACTCAGAGCCGAGACACAATAAACAAGGAAGCTCATCCAATACAGAGGCTATAGTGGGGGAAGGTCCTCCATGCCACTAGTCAAGTAGTAAGTCAAGGTGATGAACAAACTGGGTAAGTCATGGATGGATGAAGACAGTGAATAATGAAACCAACACTAGCAAGC
The DNA here is from genome assembly GCA_027924585.1 of Larix kaempferi. Lineage (NCBI taxonomy): Eukaryota > Viridiplantae > Streptophyta > Pinopsida > Pinales > Pinaceae > Larix > Larix kaempferi. The sequence goes on along the minus strand of BSBM01001243.1, from coordinate 4,389,671 downwards.
CAAAGTATGGTGGGAATGATCACCTCTAATCTCCCTGGAGAGGGTAAAACCGATGAGTATAGGTCAAAAACTTCTAAGTCTGAGTAGGGACAATATGATATATATATATATATATATATAGATATGTATAACCAGGTCCACATATCTATATGATCGCTAGAGCATGACACTAAATGCTAAGACATGCTACAAGAAGGAATATAAAAGCAGTATAACCACAACACCAAAGTATACCTACTGAGTCATATACCTGAATGCTCATCATCTGAACCAACATCTGTCCTCTGAAACTACTGCTGTAACTCTGGGCAATACTCACTGCTCTGTACAAATGGCTAAATGGCTACATCGGTCATCTCTCTGATTATCTTGAAACTCAATCATGGCATGGGGAATATAACTGTTGTCCATACTCTGATAGTGAGCCATAATAGATGCTCATCTCAGCATCTCAATGTAAGGGAACTGGATGAATAGTGTACTAGAATCTGACAAAAAATGTGTGGTAGCCCGGCTACTATATATGTGATAACAAGACCTGTCACCATATTTCTTAATGCTGGAAGAGCTTTATAGTTCAGATGAGCTAGTCTTTTGTGCCATAGCTCACGCATGCTGGTAGAATCATGAACAAGTGCTTGAGCTTGTGGAGTGCTCAATCGGTACAAGCTCTCCTCTCCTACACCAATTACTTTTGTTGTGTTCATGCTTGAGTTCTTGTGCCAGGCAAGAACTTTCCCTTTTGAAAATAATACCTTATATCCCTTGTCCTCCAAAGGAGATATGCAGACAAGATTTCTCTTCATACCAGGTAAATAAAGCACATCACTCAATGTAATGTGTCGCTAGACTCTAATTGGAGGGAGCTTCCCCCAGATCCTTTAATAGTGTAATTTGCATCATCCTCAAGTACAACACAGAGATGTGATTCCTTCTCAACAATTTCTGATAAATATTATTTATAGCCAGTCATGTGCCTAGAAGCACCACTAGTGGAACCATTGTACATGTGATAGATCCTTCTTCTCTTTCTTATGATCTGGAGGAGGGATAGATCTCCTACCTTGGTGCCTATGATTGTGAAACCTTCTTCCCTTTCCCTTTCCTTTCTTGGCATGGGCCATGAACGCTTGATTCTCCTCAGGTTGAGTACCATGAAGTTTTTGTCTTGTTGCAATCCTCATCTCTTCATAAGTGCAATCTGCCCATAATCTGTCAAATTTGGGTAGCTTGGTTCGACCACTTATGCTTTGAATGAATGACTGCCAAGATGGTGGAAGACCATTTAGAGTAGTAATGACATGCCCCTTATCATCAATGGTTTCTCCACTGGAACTTAACTTGTCCCTTAGTTCTGTGATCCTGATGAAGTATGAGGCAATTGATTCAGACTTGGACATCTTCATATATGATAGTTGGTTCCTCAATGTGAGAGTCACATTGATGCTACTATGTTCAAATAGCTTCTTTAGGGTTTTGAACATCCTCCTAGCTATCTTCTTTTGTGATATTTGAGGAACCAAATGGTCTTTAACTGAGTCCACCAATATCCTTATTGCTCTGGCATCATTCTTCCTCCATTGAGACTTGTCCTCTTTAGCTTCTAGTTCTGGAACCTTCTCATTTACAAACTTCAAGAGATCATTTTCTTCTAGAATGAGAAGAACCCTAGACTTCCAAGAGATGAAATTGGAAGCCCCATCCAGAGGATCTTCAACCTTCATTCCAATCATCTTGACTGTAGATTTGAAGCATAAACCCTAGCAGGAACTAGGTCAAAGATGAAGATTGGATTCTTGAGAAACTGACTCCACGGGAAAATGCGCCCTAGCAAGGCGAGTTCAGAGAAGGTAGGGTCGGGCCAAATCTATGGAGGGAACAACACAAAACTTGAATCCCTAATTTCTGCAGTAACTGTCGCAGTTGCAGAATTAGGTCAAAATTAAAACTTCTCAGAATTGGATTCTTCCTTCACTAAAAGATGCACCTTCTCTAGGGCAAAGTTTCCAAGGCTCTTTTTCTGCCAAATTGATGAGGGAAGGCCTCAGAAGATGAAACCCTAGCTTCTGACCTAAGTTGCACGAAACGAGGAAATGTCTAGAATTTTCTGAAATGGGTACGGCAGGAAACGTGACCCTCCAAAAATGGAATAGCCAAGGGAAACGCTATATATAAAAATATATAAATTATATATATATTTAAGGAAATTTTAGTAAATTTTTTCTAAATGTTTATTTTCTCAAACTACAAAAATTGAAGTATTGTTTTGTTAAAAAGCATTGTCTTATTAAAAAATAGAAAGAAAAAAAAACGAATCTAGAGCCAATCTAAGGCACCCACGGCCCTCTTTCTTACCTATGGGCACACACAAACCAAAACAATCATGGAAACAGCGTCCATACAGCCCGAAACCCCGCTGAAACGCCGTCAACCGTACCGTACGGTGTTTTGTACTCACGAAACGCTGTACGGTACGGTCGACAGCGTTTCGGTGGGGTTTGTACCCGTTTCGGCGTTTCATGGGGTTTTGGAAACCGGTACGTGGGCTAGGTTGGCTTTTTTCTGCAACAAAGCTTCCGGCAATGGCCTCTTCTAGTACTGCTTTGATACAATGTTAGTTTTTCATACAATTATAGCAGTATAATTTAATTGCATATGAACAATAGGATCACTAGAAGAAAGACAAAGCACAGAAACAAAGAACACGAGAATTTATCCTGGGAAACCCAATAGGGAGAAAAACCCAGCAACCTTCGTATAGAGATGAACAATTCTGAGAACATAGTACAAAGATGAGAGAGAGAAAGCAGAAAGTCTCTCCGAGTAGAAACCCCAAAAGTATGCTTCTCCTTGCTGCAGATGCGGGTTCCTCTCCAAGTGATGCGAGCTTGTGTGTGTTGAGTGAGTGACCAAATGAGGCACCCAACCTCTCTATTTATACACTTGCCAAAGTGGCTTTTTCCCTAACTAAGCCGACTTGTCTAACTGACAGGGCCGACTTGACCTAGGAACAAATAAAATAATGTTTATGTAATTCTTTTCTCTGGGTAATTTATCCCCAAGGTTTACATTGATTCTTTCAAGGATTTTACATAATTAATTACATCAAAATCATCTCCCGTAGGAGGTACAAATCAATACAATAACATATAATAGGAATAACTTCCGCAGTTGCACTAATTCCAACACTTTTGACCTCATAATATTATCTCCACAGATAAGAAAGCATTTTACCATAAGTCATATGGAGAGGATATGTCATAACACTAGTACCAACTAGATGTCCCATTTGCCTCTATCACGTGGCAAGTTAAGCTAAGTAGGTCGGAAGTATCTGAGCTAGTCGAAACTATCTCTATCAAATGTCTATATGGGAAAACCATAGATCTCGTCTGTGGAATTAATGGATGTGATGGAAAATCACATAGGAAATGACGATCAAATCACCTCATACATGTCAAGGGGTAACAGGGACTTCCCCTATAAAGGAAAGGTGTTGCCAAGTTAGCAAAATATTTAATTTTACCACAAACGAAAAAACACATGAAATAATATTTTGTTGTAAATCTTGCAATTGGCTTTGGGGTTTAAGGATTTACTCAAATATTCCTCTATTTACTTCTTTTAGGCAATAGTTTTTTATTTGTAATCACACACCTATGGCCAAGTCAATTCATTAGTCTAGATGCTATTAACTTCTTCAAATATCGAAATTACATGTTCTTATTAAGTTGGTATAGTCCATCTTTTTGTGGTTTGTTTCAAACAAATTATTGTTGTGTATTATCTACACTTTGGTTGAGTAATTGCCTCATCAATGTGTTAATGCTAACTTCTGATTGTACTATGCATCTACAAAAAGATTTCAAAACAGCAAACTCACACAATCACATACCATAGAACACAGAGGATTTAACTTAGAAACCCAAACAAGAAAACCAACATCAAAAAAGAGGCTTGCTCATCTCCCAAGATTTCCATGATGCATAAGATTACAAATCAGACAGTTGAGCAACACTAGTGCATAGTAGTAGATTACCCTTAATCTACTCTTGATACACACAGCTAGACAACATATGTCTATAATAAAGATTCTTGTTTTCTCAGCATTATGACCAAGCAATTTCAGCGATGGCTCCTCTTATCTAGAAAAAAGACTCACCATACAAAGTGCCTTCTTCTACTCTAGAATATTTGCTCTGGCAAAAAGTACAACAGCTAGGAATATATTCTCCTTCTCTGCATGAATACTAGATCTCCTTAATGGTCAATCAAAAGGTTGTCTCCTTCATTGCTGCAACATGGGAAACTTCTTAAATCGACACATTGCCCCAATGAACCAACTGTCCATGATTCTAAAATGTCAAATCAACATAAATCGACATGGCTCATCTATTAATCTTCTTGAAAGCTTGAGCTTTTTCTCAATTAGTAGAATTATCAACTTCTCCACTACAACTGGAATGTCGAATCCCTTTCTCCCCTTACCACGAGGTCCCCTTTGCATGAACTAACTCACTTCCCAAGCAGAACACCTCTTCGTTAGTCTCCTTGGCTTTACACCTTTTGTAGTCCATCAAAAAGCTAAAGAACTCCAGAAAAAGTTATGGAAACCCGACCAACTACCCAACGACCTTGTTCAGCTGTTTTTCCAACATCTCAAATGTCAACAAACACTAGAAGTAGTTACCATGCCTTTTCTAGGCATCGGGTTCTTTTTGTCCGAGAACCAGCCAATTGGGCTTTGTTACCAACTTATTTGTACCATAGTTGGATTATCTAAAGAGCCGCCATTTTACAAACATGATAAGTGTTTGACTCCAGTGTATCAGATGATCCAGCATTTGTGACTAGCCAGTTTTGGTTAGCCTGTTTTGTTTTTTGAGTCGACATGACCATGGCCCCATGGGGGTTTGTAATAAAGTGTGCTAGTAGGATCTGAGTGTCTCGGTTCCCCATGACTTGATTAAGCAACTAAGGCATTCCAGGGAGTTTTTTCCCTTGTCAATTATACTTTGCTTACAGCCGAGCTATAATCGATGAGGTTTTCTCCCGCTCCTCCAAAGCTGGAATGCCCGATTTTGAAAATTTTAGCCATGGGGGGTTATTATAGGCCAACTGATGTATATAAGCCTACTAGACACTGTTAGAATAGGTGTCGGTCATGTCCTAGGTCCATAAAACCCTCAGAAAAAATTTCGAAAAAATTTTACCGGGTCCGTCGAATTTGGGTTTTTAATTATTTTTTAAATTTAATAAATTTCTCTATAGTTTAAATAGAGAAATAATAATTTGTAATATGTCAGTCGTCCGGGGTCCGAATTCAGTGATTGATGGCTCGTTTCATAAGCCAAAAATCACACATGACCTATGGACCAACTAAATCCAAGTTTCAGATGTCATCTAGGCCTCGTAATTAATATTTTCTCTAAAAAGCCATTTACAGAGAAATTATTAATTAAAATAATAAAAATGATTATTTTGGAGATAATCCAAATCTCTCCAAAATAATCCAAATGGAATAAAGTAAAAGGCTAAATGACATGGCACTCAACATTTATGAAGATTCCAATCATCTCAGTCAACATTCAATCAAGTATACAGTCAGCACAAGTGGATCTCTCCAAGCTAATTCGCCCTCCTTCACCAAGAAATCGATTTTGTGATGTGTCAAATGATTAATGGTTTGGTGGGATGGCATTAAAGCCTATGGTAGGCGCCCTCCTAAATGTGTGCAATCAAGTGGCTTGGCTCTTATTACAACTCAACAAACACCCTCACATCAACCACATGCATTGGTTGCCAAAGGATTCACGCCATCTCAAGGAGGCTCACGCATATCTACTTTGGAGCTCGAGTTTACACTTGTCTTGCTACTATTCGATGGTGATACTTCCAAGAAGAGGATGGGGGGCGCCTTGCCTAGGTGGAGGCCACCTCCCCATCCACACAAGATCCTAACTCGAGTTTGTTTGGTGAGATTAGCTCCAAGCTTCATGTTGACTGGTTTTAGACACAGTTTTGATTGGAATTCGATTTTATGTCAAGGCTTTTGGCTCCATTCAAGCCAATTCGACTTAGGGTTTGGGTAGTCTTCTATTGCTATTTAATGAGGCTCCTTTTTCCTCACTTAGGATGGATTGTTAGGCAAAGAAACTCTGGAGAAATTGTAAACATTTTAATTGTTAATAAAGTTAAGACTTTGGAGGTCAAAAACGTGGAGGCTCTTGATGTTCATTGCTTCACTTGAGAATCAAGGTGATATTTTTTTGCATTATATTTGAGGCTTTTAAGTTGTAGATCATGTTCAAGATGGCTAACAATCTAGCACAAGCAAGCATGTATCTAGTTCTTTTCACTTGAATATTTTTGTTTCATATATATTATCCCATGCTTAAGGTTCTTGCAGGTACATCTTCACTCCACATAAGGCCAAAGGAGTTCTAGCTTTATGGATTTGAGAAGCAAGAGAATCTAGCTCTTCTCCATCAAACACTCAAAATACTTTCTTGGTTACTAATTACTTTGATCTATCTTCATTCTTGTGGAAACCCCTTCCAGATCTTGATTCAAGTTGAAGTTGTTTTTGTTTTTTAAGCCTTAGATCAATTTGCCATAAGGTTGAAGTTCCTTCAACCTTGGGGAATAGCTTGGGATTTGTTCCCTTGTGCTCTCTTCAACACTTGTTTTTGGCGTATCACCGGTTAACCGGAGGATTTCCATAGCAGTGTTTCAAACCATCAACTGTTCCACTTGAATCCCATCTCCATTCCAAGCCTCCTCTTCTCTCCCATTCGCTCCTCCTTTATTTTCTATCTCTCCTTCTCCTTTTCGTTTCCCTACTCTCTCCCCATCCTCTTCTCCTCTCGTCCCTCCTCTTCCATCCACCAGCTGCTCCTTGTCTTCCCTTCTTCCCATTCGTCCACCTTCAAAAGTCACAACAAAACATCAAAACCAAAAATTTGTTAAGTTAAAGATTAGCTAATTGCATTTCTTGGGAAGGTTAGTAGTTAGATTTCTTTTATAAATCAAATTTCATGCATTGAAAGGTTAGCTTAGGCATATCAAAAGGTCATTTAGGGCTTGCATCTAGTCTCTTTCTTAAAGTTTTATAGTTTCATTCCAAAAGTAGATAAGTTGGCATATGAAGTAGTGTGAAATCTTGTGGTTGCATTCTCATTCCCATCGTTTTTTGGGGCATTTTAGCTTGCTGGTCCGTTTGGTTAAAATCAGAATTTAATTCCAAAATCTCATGCTTTTAACAAAATAGGCTTCATTTCGTAAATCCCAAAAGTTGCATTTTAAAAGAGCATTTTGCACATGCATTAGATCTTAGTCGTTTACATCTAGTTCAAGCTTATTTGATTTGATTTTTTGTTAACACTTAATGGGTGCTTGTTGAGGATTTGTTGAACTTGTGTAGATCTTTAAAAAGGAAAGAGAAGTGCTTATGTGAGCAAGGCATAAAAGTGACCAAAGTCACATTCAAGAAAGGAGCATAAACCGAGCAATAGAACCAAAACGATTATCCTTTGATACTAGCCATTAAGGGCTCTAAGAATCTCTCTTTAAAAGTTTATCTCAAGTCAGATCAAAGACCTTTCAAGGAATTTTCCTTAAGGCACTTGTAAAAGTTAATAAAAGTTTCTAGTGGAGGAGTCCTCCACCTTTGGGTTTCTTCCCCATTTGGGGAAGAGTGTTGGGTTTGCTTAGCTTAGATCTTTTCAGTTCTTGTTTTAGAGAAGTTTATTTTATCTTGTCGCTTCTCTCTCAAGTTTTGACCAGAGTAAGCTAACTTTGGGATTGTATCCCAAAGGCCACATAGTCTTGTGGTAGCTTCTCGTTCCCCCATCAGCTTCTTGTGGACATCCAGCTAGCTGGAAGGTTTCCAAGACTGACGGTTCTAGTGGTTGACCTTGTTCAGAGGTTGATCCCACCTTAGTGTAGAATTGCTCGGTAGAACACTGGATCTTTCAGTTATTTCATTTTAGTTTGCAAGTAGCATGTTAGCAGTATTTCACATCTATTTGAGCTATCACATGATTTAAATGTTACAAAGTTGAAATATCTTGTTATCACAACTGCTACTTGTTTCTTAAAAACGAACAAAGTCTCTTGAACTTGGCCAAATCCAAGTCAAGAGCACTCTCTATCGGAGAGCATTATTAGACTTGCATCTTCCCCTGCACTAGGCATTTTAAAGTAGGAAGTCTCTTGAACTGTGGTCATAAGATCAAGTCAAGAGCGCTCTCTGTCGGAGAATTGAACAAGTGCTCTAAATAATAAAATATTTCAACCCACATTTTCCCCTAATAAATTTACTTTTGGTTGATCGTCCAACACCCGTATGCTCTGCCAACCGGAAACGGTTGGGCTAGTACTCAGAAAGGTGGAAGACTTGTTAAATTCATAAGTGATAACTAATAAAACTTTCACCCCCATAACCAACCAATCCGGAGTTGAGCGATAAGATAAGTTTAGTGGGTAATCTCCTAGTTGGGGGCGTCGGGGTTCCATGTTCAGCCTCTAGTTTGCTAGTTAGCATTGCGCGACCTGGCTAGAGCACTGGGTGGCCCGACATGTCATTGAACGGAGGCACTTGATACTGTCTTTCCGGACATTCTTTGATAGCCGTGGTTTTAGCCTAATAATCAAGACCATTAAAATCTTCAATTTACAAAGATAATCCGCACAACGATCTCACAAACGGCATTTCTTCAAGACCCACACTTTCAACATCACAATCTTTATTTTTCTTTGACTCCATAAGGAACTAGTTGTTTAAAAGCATATATATTGATCAAGACCATTTGTCCTTGTGTTTATTTCATATTGTGAATGCTCTAGTAATTAATCAAGTCTTGAATCATATTGCCATCTTGTTATCTTATTTCGCAATGTGGATTGCTTATTATCTGTTGTTCATTTTCTCATATTTTTTGGTCTCATCACAAAAGCTCCTAAAACAACACTCATCCACATCACCCCATCCAAAAAACACTATAAATACTAGAGCCTTAGTGAAACTCTTTTCTAGGGACTACCCCCCTTGGCTTCGTTAGGAGTTAGCCTAAACGGAGGAGCTAGGATTCAGGTGACAGTACCTGGCTCATTGCTTGCCCCCAAGGCCACGCCTCTCTCACTTGTAGTGAAGAGAGCTTTCAAAAGATTTTTGCTGCTGGTGTGCAATCTGGCGGACAACAGGCTTCTTTCAATTTTCCATGTGGCACTCTCTGATCAGTCCCCATGTAGACAAGGTGCCATCTTGTGTGGCCACATCACTTGCCAACTAGGCATCAACCTTCTTTTTCTTGAGGCCCTCCTTTCTTTTATGTGGAGACTAGGTGGTTGTGCTCCACATTGTAGCTCCGCATGCACTCACCTTAATATTTGTGAGGCTCGGTGCAAAGTTTTGCCTCATCAACCAATATGATCACATGTTCTTAGCTACCAATATGATCTCTTCTTCCTGAGTTTTACCTCATCTGTCTACTAAAACTTTAGCATTCATAACTTGCCTAAATTTTGTTGCTTTTCCTTCCACATCTTGGGAAAGATTGGTACATACCAAAACTATCCATCTACAAAGAACAATAGGCAAATGCAAAGAAAACATAGCAGAAAATAAAATCTGAAGCAACTCTATTAGTTCCCTTTCCAATGTGATCATGCTTTGAAGCTACTAAGTCTTGGAAGACACATTCAACCTACCTTATTGATCATATTGCAAGAGTTTTCCATTGATAAATTCTTGGTTGCTTAGAGGCTAGGAACCTTAAAGAGAACTCCTGAATGATGGTGTTTCCTAACTAACCACTTCCCTAGCGTGACTGTCATCTTTAATTGCTACTTCCTCTTGTAATGTAGATGTGAGCATGCCTTCTTCTCCCTTGCTTTAACTCTACTCCGTAGATGACTTAAATCTCCTCCCGATATAACTTCTCTTTGAGTGAATGAATGTGTCTTAACCCTCTATCTTGACATGCATTTATACTTGAGTTGAAACCTTAATCTACCAAAACCCAAATCTCATAATGAAATGTACAGTTGAGATTAGTCTAAATCACTAATCTATAAGAATACACTTTATTAGACTCAATAGCTAAATATAAGACTTTCACTTTATTACTACAGTGAATTACAATATAGATTTGACTCGAACTACTTCTAGCACGTTTGACACTAAACCTGTGCAGAAATTCTTGTCTCAGCTACAATCTTCAACAAAGAAATGTCCACATACCAACCATTCTCCTTCGAGCTAGGACATCTCCATACAAGCAAGGGCATTCAACCAATGAAATGTAAGCATGCCTCGAGATATGTGCTAGAAGAGGGGGCGCTCCAAGGAGAACTAAAGATTATCTTGCAATAAACCATCTCCAAGTTTAAAACAACCCCAAAGAGCTAGGGCACTCCAAAATATCCCCCGAATCATCTCCAAAAATGTGCATACAAGACTATCGCTCCATCAAGGGGTGTTAAGTATGTCACGAGCAAGTGGTATCTGAGTAAAATGCACCAACATCCCATAGGGAAATCTAGCAAGGAGACCTCAAACCCACATAATTATATCAATAATCTTGTTGGAACTTATGCAAGGTGCCTCCCAAGTGAACAATGAAAAACATTCCATACGCAACAAAGACACAATTATTAACACTTTTAAAACTTAGGGAGACCCTAAGTTGATGGGTTCCCACTTCATAAATGCACAAAGTGTTAGAAATTGCATCAATGCTAAACAAAAATACTCCAAGCATGCCAATATCACCAAAAAGGAGAGCACATCATCATCAAGAGATCACCTATTAGGAATGTCACCGCTCAAACTAGCACCTCTTTACAAATCAAAGCTATGTAGACCTAGTGCTATGACGGTAAGCTCGAGAGAGAGTTAGACCCAATGTCACCGCAATCTAACCTCTGGACACTTCGAGTAACTCCAAAACCCAAGGGGAGACCCTAATCAATGAAAGATACCTACAACCACCAAGAAACCACAAATACCTTCCACGAAACCTTAATAGCTAAGATCAATGCCTTATCGGAGTTGAGCAATATCAAATCAAGACACAAGTACCATATATAAATGGAGTTATTCACCTTATCACAAACTCCAAATAATATCACGCCTTTCAAGGCAATGTCACACTTCCCAAGGCAGTGACACCAAAAAAGTGTGCACACCAAGAAAGGACAATTGGACTAGGGTGAAATTGTAGGGCAAGCCAAAAATACCACACACCCTCTAATTCACCAATTACGAGGACTTCACGTATCCCAATGCACTTCCACAAAAGAGGATGCCCTCTAGGGTTGGTGGATAAATCCCTAGGGTGAAATTTTAGGGTGGACCAAAAAAACCAAATCACATCTACTTTTGTATTTTTGAATTTATTTGGATTTTTTGGGTTTTTCCAGTAGTAAAATATTTTATGCATAAAATAAAACATGTAAAATTTGATAAAAAGAGGATTGATAGATCAGTATTAGATTTTTGTCTCAAACCCTAAGGCTATGAGAGATCGAGGCTAATGTTCCTCCTTTTGAGATGGTTATCAATACTTGCAACTAGGGCTAAGCTAGCAACCTCAAGGGTTAGGTAGAAAAACCTTAATTAGGGAAAATATAGAAGTCCAAGGCCGAACAAAACAACGGAGAACTCCATGGTAGGAAGGTCTACTCAAGCAAGTTGATAAAATGCTAGCAAACAAACCCTAACTCAGTACAAAGCACTTCAAGAGCAATGTTAAACTAGGGTTAGGAGATAAACTTACCAACTTTAATCAAGAATGAGCAAGATAGTGTGTTTCAAGTCACCCTTGAGCATGAGTTATTACAACTAGTCTAGCATCAACTTGGCATGTGCAAAATCAAACCCTAGAACATCATCAATTCATCCTTCAAGCAAAAAAGACATCCAAAAGAGAGGTGCGCATAGCTTCAAGTGTTCCAATAAACCAAGAGAAAAAATAAAATATATCATATTTGAACCCTTGTCCATTTTTACAAATGAGATGAGATTGTCTTTTATATATGAGACAACCCTCAACCTTTTACAAATTGAAGCCTACAAGTTAATGACAAAATATAAATTTTAGGTTAATGCACCCACAAACTTGGAGACTAAACCATACAATGACATAAAATAAGAATAAAAACGTGCAATTAGGCTCCACCATGTGCAAGGTGAGCCAAAAGGAGGGTGTCATGCCCTAACTAACCCCAACAAATGCTTGTCCCTCAATGCCCTCCATTTTAACAATGTAGACTTCTTCTTTAAGGAATGATGCCATGGATCTGGAGACCAGGAGGAGGGGTTTTACATCAAAACAATAGGTCCAAGTGGGAAAAATGAGGTGTGCTAAACCGGGTATAACAACCCTTACATGCGCAATCACCTCTACAAAGCAAAATATGAGTGTGGCCATGTGTCCCAATGATTTTCCTCAAGCACACCAAACACCCACCCAAAGGGTAGCCAGCAAAGCCACAAGGCCAGCACCTCCTTGAAGTGGAAACCATGGGACCTACCATGCCCTAATCAAGGGTATTTAGCCCCAAAATCAACACTACATAATATAGCCCCAAAAACTTGGCCTTTACAAAAGAAAAATAAACCCCACTCTGGTACATCTGGAAGGAACGCTTCAGACACTCTGAGGCGTAACAAGAAACATGTTATAGTATCCATCAAAACACTAAGAAGAGATCTCATCCAATAGATACTAGTAGCAACCTAGCATCAAATCAATCAAAGGAGAGAAATAACCCTAAGTCGAAGCTCCGATGTACCCTAGTCCATCCATTGAATCATCTTACAAGCTCGATCTCTATGATCGAAATCACAAGTGTAACTCGCATACAATATGAGGGGTAAGTCACTGCATCTAGCTTGAAACGACAACCAAAAAGTAAATCACAAAACTCATATGAACCATGATTTCAAGGGAAAAGATCACTCCAACCTCGTTTACCAAGTAATTGTATAGCAATTACACAATTAAGAACATTTATTCTCGCTCAAAAATACTCTTCTTGAAGGATATAAATCTTAAATGCAAAAAATTACATTAATGAATGACATAAATTCTCTAAATATGTATACCAATACCCAGTGTCACATGAGGATGCATTCCCAAGGGTAAGGGATGCTCTCAGGGCATGGGTGCTCCAAGGGGAACATTTCCCCACACCCCCTTTTGGGGGGGATGCACGGAAATGCAATGAGTAACATCCTCCTCAAAAATGAGATATTACCATGTTCCCTCTTTACCAATGTCCATTGTTTTGAATTTTTGAACCACCCCACTCCTCCCTAGTAATCACTGATAATATTAAAATCTTAAAGTAAAAGTTGACACTCTCTTTTATCTTTCGTTTTCTATACTTTTACAAAACTTTATAGCACTATATTAATTGTTCCAAGATGTTTGAGAGTGGTTCCAACCTCACCAAACATCACATGGAGAAAGTCGAATTTCATATCCCATTCAAAATTCAACAAACTTAACGGTTTTCAGGATTTCAAGATTGACAGGATAGCAGCATTTCCATTGGATCCTAACATGTATGAGATTGGCATTTAGTGAAGAGCAACAAGCCCTCTATGTATCCCAATGTTGCTGATATAGATTGTTGAAATCCTCTATCACAATTTTAGCAAAAATGTACTTTCACTAATGCCAAAATGAATGATTAGGCTCTTAATCTTTTCCTACCATATTTTAAGGCTTGGATTAGGCAGTCTCATCAAAATTGGACAGTGTAGACTAATGTTCCTTGAGGATCAAGGTAGAGGCAAAGGCTAGACAAGGAGGCCAAGGGTGATACTCATGATCAGGATCCCAATATAAGTAATGATTTTGATGATAATGTAGTTATTTGTTGTAGCATGATGTTTTTTGAACTCTAAAGGCCAATTAGAGCCTCAATGTCTATGTATTTCCTTTCAGATATGTATCGTGATCCACACTTTCTACCATTGCTATATCTTAGTACTTACATGTTATATACATAAGCGAACTTTGCATATTTGGTGTCTAATAGCTTGGATTAACATTGATGTATATCTATATATAATAATTAAATTTTTCATATTTTATGTAATTTTTAGTAGACCGTTTCACCAAGCAATTCCAGTTCCTCAATCAATTCCGATTCTAATAGCTTTGGTTACATGTAATGATGAATGTTATTGGTGCATTGTTATGTATAAGATTTCAATGAATTTGTTTCAGTTTTCATATATTTTAATTTATATTTCTTAGTATTTCAAGCAGGGTCACCTATGTCAGAGACTTCAACATCCCCTATGGCATTCCCTAGAATTTGGGGGGTGCTTCCACACATCCCACGGATGTGTTTCCCCATTCTTGAGTCCCTGCATCACATAAACTTGGTTGAGCATTGCTGATACCACCCAAAATAAATACAATTTACAAACCCACTACTCCAGTTTCAAATCATATCTCAACATTCATTGTGTTGAACTAAACTCACTAACATAAGGTTCAGTTTTGAGGAATGATCATTCCCTGTTAACCCAGTTTTACTTTGTATGATAGTGGCCATATGATTAATACAAAAATTTACTTACTATTTTGAAATGTATCTAAAAGGAAAAAATTCAATATTACATAGCTATTATATATTGCATTCATATTGTTGATGTGCAACTTTTGTGGTCCTAGAAATCTTCCTAGGTCAGCAGAATTCTTTTCAACATTAAGTGGGGCCTTGTGACCTAGAGAAATAAGGTTACATTTCAGGGTGTAGATTCTTCTTTCACTTCAACATACATTTTATTTCAGAAAAATGAAGTTGTATCTGAATCTGCAGACTACACAAGCATGTTATAAGAAATAGCCTGTGCCCATTATAAGAAGGCAAAGTGAATTCACTTTGCTGGTTCCACAGTTTTGTAACAAGAGTTTATGCTTTCAATATGAGTTAGAATAGAAGATACATACTTTGCAACTGCCATCGGCATGAACTGAGATATTTCCTCCTTCTCCAACTCAAGCATATCCTGTAACAAATTAGATCCTCAAAGATCAAATCAAAAGAAATCTAAGACTTCATAATACAGCTAGCAAGAATGTACATTCACAACTTTCTTCTACAAGATACTACTCAACTGCAATAGTAGGAAAATTATGGCATAAAAATCAAACATCCAGTTCTTCTAAGTTTATTCTGAAATACATATGTTCACAACTATTTTTCTGTAAGATACTATCTCAATTGCAGAAAAATAAAAGGTACAATACGGAAAAACAAAATAATACATTCTGACAACTTTAGTCTGTGACTTACTACCTCATAAGCAAGACAAACTAAACTTACAGAATAGAAAATGGAAACATTGAATTCTTCGCCTGGCCTATTCAAGGGGAAAAGCTCAATTGAGATACCTAAATCTTGTGCATCCTGCACCACAAAGAGAGGTCATCAGTAGTTGTTCTGGTTTGAGCATAAAAAAACAGCTCAAGCATTTGAGAACTCAGAAAACCCATAGTTATTACAGAATCTGATAGAAAAAGTTGCACACAAAAACAGCACTCAATTCAACACTTTACTTTGGCTCGCTGAATTGTTGTCCTCCTCATGTCTGCTTTGGCACCACCATCGACATTTCCAAAAGGATCATCATTATTGGTAAATAATAGTATACGCTTGTCAGCACTGCGAGTGGACCTGAAACAATAAACACAGTGAACATAGATACAACAACTATCTGGCCAAGTTTCAGATTCGATGAGAAATACCCAAAAACAAAATACGAAAACCACGAATGAAAATTGTATAATCCTTGTAAGGAAAAACCATCTCCATTTGACTACCCCTTGCGTAAGAGTCCCTGTGCAACCCAAAGAGCATTGTATAATGGATTTTCTCTTGATCCAGGAATAATTCCGCTTTGACTCCCAATTTCCCTTTTGAACTTATCTGTCAGCATATAAGTTAAGTATCAAAGAAGAAAGTTGCATACAATTCAGAGACATGAAAATCCATAAATCCATACAAGTAAGAAGTGAACAAGACAACAGATGTATCGGACACTTGAAGAAACGACAAATATATTGGACACTTGAAGAAATGTACTGAAGGGAATCCATTTTCTGAAATATTGCCCGACGTAAAGGGAGCCAAATGGCATAGCATAAAGCATCATTCATATTCAATGGTATCTTTTCTCTGATCAGCTACCCAACTTCAAAATGCAATCTAAACTTAGCTACAGGCAGTCCATTTTCAAAAATGAATGGTGTCAATAGCACAGCATAAACCAGTAAGTTCGTCCAAAGCAATCAAACAACCATTGATAAATGGAAGCTAAACTTCTCAAGATCATAGTTAAAACTTTAAAAGCCATAACTTCAAATCCAGCATGTTCAGGAGACAAGACTACTTAATAAGCTTGAGATCCATAGGCCAGGTATGATTAATCAACCAATTCCTAGAAAACCATACCAAATCATTATTTTCAGGCCCAACACAATGAATAGTTATAAAGTTCCTTAACATCCTCAAAATGCCCAACTAGGTTTTATTTAATCTGGAGCTAAAGTACATTGGCATTGATGCTCACAAACTCACCTTCAATGTGGCTGAAATCTTTGATCAATCGTGCTGTTGGACGGTCAAGTTCTTCTCTTTCAGAAACATTGAAAACATAGACACCCTCAGATTCCTGCATGTTTTTCTTCTCTCTCTGCATGAATCACATGAAAAAGTTCAATAGAGATGGAGAAGAGAACAATCTCCAAGGTTAAGAGCATTAGTTCCAATGACTGATTCCATCCTCCTCCAGAAAGAGTTAAAATGTCACATGTCAAAATAGAATATCATAAATTACAAACATTATGAACATATTCATAGTGTTAATCCCAGAACAGGTTGTGGTATGAAAGGTATGTGCATCTCAATTACGACTAATTTTCATTTCTTGACCAATTTGACCATGGTCACAGATCTGCCAAAGATGCGAGATGAGTTCAAGTGATGTGAAGCATGCTTGTTAGGTAAACCAGTTTCGAGAAAATTATGATAAAAAGATGCCAAGAGAACGAAGCCGCATTTAGAATTAGTGTACACTATCTAACGAACATTTGTGATTTTATGCAAACAATGTCAATTTGAGGCTCCGGGTGTTTTTTTGAATTTCATATATGACCGAACACAGAAGACTTGGGTGTATTTCTTGAAGAAAAAACATGAAACAATTGAAGTTTTTAAAACATTCAAAAAGATGGTAGACAAACAGTGTGGAAAGGGGATTAAGATGTTGCAGATTGATGATGGTTGGAGTATACTTCAAAAGAATTTGACAGGTTCTGCAAGGGACATGACATATAGCAACTGCTAAAGTGGGATATACTGCATAAAAAATAGTATAACAGAAAAAAAGAACAGGAAGATTGTGGAAGCAGCTAGAAGAATGTTACACACCATCAGCCTGGATTACTCATTCACAATGGAACCTGCCAGGACAGATGTATATCTGATGAATGGAAGCCCCACCAAAGTAATTTGATTTACACCAGAGGAGACGTGGTTAGGTCACAAACATTGGCCAAAACATTTTTTATTTGTTGGTGTTCAATTTTTGTGTAAACTCCTAAAGAAAAAAGATATAAGTAGCATGTAAGAGACACAAATACATTTTTGTTTGGAACAGTGAAGAGTCAAAAACTTATAGGCTTTATGACCTAGTGGTGAAGAAGCTTGTCATTTGTAAATCATGTTTTTCTTGAATCCATTAGTTTAGAGCTGTCTCAGTCTGCAGGTGATTCTACTTCTAATGATCTTGAAAAAGAACATGGTAAAAAAGACTTGTCTATTAAAGAACAGTTAAAGGGCCTAGTATCTTGCAATGTGATGCTGAAGCAAGTACTGGAATGTTAGTTTTCGGTAGCTCCCAGTTGCTCTCCTAGGAAGAGGGCACAGGAGTGTTTAAGGAGATTCCCTGCAGGATGGATGGGCCACGTGGGAGAGATTACCTTACACACCTATGAAAGATTTCTTACACTTATGACCTCTATTGCGGGGAAGCACACCCCCCTGCTCCCGCTCCCGAAGCTCGCTCCCAATTTTGGGAGCACGCTCCCTACCTCTCCTATACTGAAAGCTCCTATACTAAGTTGATCATTTTATGACAATGTTAGGGTACCTCCCTTCTTTGCCAACCTTCTATAAAAGCTGTTATGTTTGATCATTTGATGACAATGTTATCAGTTATAACTACTAGATGATTGATGTTATATGGTTTAATCCATGTTCTCTACTGATAAGATAAGATAAGATAATTTTATTGATGTCCAACTAATGACCACAAAAGTGGGTCAATGGGACTGTTGAATACAATTATGTCGTTACAAAGCAGGAGTACCAAAAGGTCTCCTATAAAAGGCAACATACAGAAAAGAAAGTAAAGTAAAGTTGAAAAAAGAAGAGAGGGGAAATCTATGTTGAGGCATGGAATCCCTCGACACCGAGTACGGAAGACCACACGGGGGTGGAGAAATACACGGGCAAAGAATCTAGGAGCAAAGAAATCCAAAAGAAATGAGGTAGGTCTATCAAAAGATAGACCCATGTCTCCTACCATCCGAGGTCGAATGAAAAAAACTAATAATAGTATGTTGTCTGGAGGAAGAACTAGTGGAAGGGCTAAGACACCCTCTGTGCTGCTATCTGGAAGAGGTAGCTCACTATTGAGGCCTAGGGGATCTCTTCTGTCTCCTGGGGAGAGGTCTAGTCTGGTCATGCCACTGAGATCTCAAGGGACGAGAGAAGGACCCCAGATCCACACTGATTTGGAGTCTAAGGCTGTGTTGATGAGATCTCTCTCTTAGTGCCCCTCCTTGCGAGTAGCACTGTGAAGAAGGAAGTAATCCGCTAGGTAGAATCTGGTCTAGTAGGAGGCTGAAGAATATGACCTTGAAACCTGAGGGTCTCCTGCATGTATAAGGCCACTTATCTCTGATCGAGGTATCTGGAGAAGCTAGTGAGGGTCTGGGTCCCTCTGAATAGGCAATGGAACCTCCCTCTGATCTCACAGTAGATGGAGCAGCGAAAGATGAAGTGCTCCTCAATCTCAACCTCCTAGAGGTGGCATAGTTGGTTGTTGATGTTTCTCCAAGTTGCAGCATCAGGCACGCATTCTTCCAGATTGGTCATGCTTATTTGACCAAGAAAGATTGATACATTCACCCTCAGAACCTCAGTCATATGGATAGAGGTGAATGGCCGAAGCAGGGGCAGTGCTTCTCCCAAGTCATATGGTGTGGAGATGGACCCCAAGGTGCTATCACATTGCCTGCTCCGGGATGGAGTAATCTATTCTATATTACAAGTGACTTGACTTGTTTATTTGATACGGGATTTCATCCCCTTGTGGAATATACAAGTCTAATCTAATGTTGAATTTGAGATAGGCTCTAAGAAGTGTCTAGGACTTCTTAGTGTAGGTCAAATCAAAATTAGACCTCTACAGGTGAATAGACGTGCATGTGAGGAGATGATCATCAACAAGGACAACTTTTCTATGACGAAGAAATAACAAAGAAGACAAGCCAACCATTGAAGAAGCCCCAAGAAATAGTTGAAGACAGAAAGTACATGTCGCTCCTAAAAATAAAATGAAAAGTGAAGACTAAAAGGGCAAATCAGCCACGTAAGAAAAATCAGGGTGAATTGAAGTGCATAAATAAGCAGCTAACACTTCCTTTTCCCAAACACAGCTAACACATCACAGCAACTCTTCCCAGCTAACGCGCACTTTCCAAGAAGGCCTAGCAAAGGAAAAAGGAGCTAATTTTGAGGGTACTTATCTTCTCTAAAGCTTTGCTATCCCTATCCAGGGTTTCTTCATGAAGGGCGAATTCTCTATGTACTAGTGTTTCCTCATGAAAGAGGACGAACTTCTCTATGTGCTAGGGTTTATATCATTGTGGTGATGTCATTGTAATATTGGACCGATTTCTTCTAAGAAATTTGTTGGGTTTTCTCCTAAGATTGGATTTCCCAAGGTAAAAATTTTGTGTCTACTGTGCATGCCTATCTTTCTATGATCCTTTTGTTTCCGCTGCAATTTAAGTTGAAATTTTCAGTGTTCAATTATTCAATGAAAACAATGAGATGAAATTAATGTTTGAAATCATTAGGAAATAATCGTCAAGATCTGAAAATTGGGTTTATATATATATATAACACCAATTCTAAGGCCAAAACTACAGATCATGATCACTTGGAGAGAAAAGTAAAAGTCGCAAGTATAATGTATATATGCTATAAACTATATACACAATACTGTATACTGTATATGCTGTATATGGTTTCTATGTGTGTGTAGTAGTGTACACAGTACACACTGTTATACATGCAGTATATACCATGTATTGTATCTACACTGTACAGCATACAGTATATTGTATAATACCAAAATACTGCATACATTATACTGTCTAATACTTTAAATTATATGTAAGAAATGTACATATTATTCTGTTAATATAAGACGTATTTTACAAAAAATTAAAATAAAAATAAAACAATTGTGAAACAAAATGACCCAAAAGCAAGGCTAAAAAAAGTGAGTCTAAAGCCTGAACTTTGAGAAGGAGATGGACTGATCTAGAATTAGATGCATCATGAAATTTTGTAATCTTCTAATATATCATTTTCCCATATAAAAGTTACCGTAGTGGATTTCCATTATAACTTTGTACATAATGAATAAATAAAGAATTCACAAAGCATAAAGTAAGATGACTCACAGTGTTATAGAAACATATTGCAACTTCATCAGAGTCTTTGTTGATGATGCGAATCTTCAGAGATTCAACAATACACTTGACCACAGTACTGAAATGTGTTTCTGTCTTCCCTTCATCCTGTATAAGCAACAAAAACACATTCAAAAGTCAATACACTCATTTCAACCTTGTTCTACGAGTGAGACATATATATGTGACTTGACCATTGCAGGAAGTCCATCACATGTTATGTTTTCAGCATCAGTAAATGTGCAGTTTCTTGATTTAAGTCAGGAGTATGTAGTAGCATTTTCCTCCAATGAAGCAGACTATAGGGCAGCAATGATTGTAGCTTTGAGGCAGCGTGGTTTATGGAAATTTCAAAAATCTGTTCTCAAGATAAATTCCGAAATTTCACCTCAATACTTGATGTTCCCCAGATCTGTTTCCTTTGAACTTTCAGCCTTATGGCTGAATCCGAAACAATTAATTACAGCAGTCAACCAAAATCACTAGGGAGCCTAAGAAAACAAACACCAAAACAAGAACTTCTAGGGGAGAATATTCACACCGTAAGGACTCAATCCCCTTCATGAATCAGATGTAGAAAATACTTTATAACAGAAGATTTATCACAGCTCTAAATCTGCCCCTTTAGTTCATTCTTAGCTTGTTAATCACCAAACAACTATACTAACTGTTTAGGACAAATCAGCATACCAAACAGCCCTAGAAATTACTCATATACATGAGAAACATAAGTTTCATTTTGAAATCGGCAGTGCACAATATTTGTACAGCAAAGGTATGCTTCATATTACAACGTAATGAAGATACAAGCATATACCATCAAAAGCTAGGATACTCTAAATGCATCCAAACCCTAGCCAAGGAATCCACAATCAACAGCAAACCCTAACGAGCGATCACAGTATAGCAAGGCATCACACCAAGCTACTCCTAGCCGCTCAAGAGGCTCAACAAGCTAGCATCAACACCAACGAGTCCACCTTTCATCTCCCACTTGCATCACACAAGTCTTCTAGGAGATTCTCCAAGTTTGCATCACACAAGTCTTCTAGTAGATTCTCCAAGCTTGCATCACACAAGCTCTCAGTCTTCTTAACTCCTCTACCGCTCGTGTCTTACTCTATGATTTACATTGCTCAAACACTAGCCTTTCTTGCATCACACAAGTTGTCAAGCACAAAGGCTCCAAAACAAGCCCTAGTACTAGCCTTCCAAGCTTCTTATCAATCCTAGGGTTTGAATCCCACAAACCTTGGGTCTTCCTCTTGCATCACGCAAGCACCAAGACCTCTAGACAATATTAAAATGGAATATCTAGAGTACATCAACATAAGCTCTAAGTCTTCTTCATGCTAAGCATCACACCAAGCTCCAAGACTCCTCTAGCACTCCATGTTCTTGCTCTAGGGTTTACATCATACAAACCCTAAGACCCAAGTCCATCCCCAACAATAGCGTTCATTTTCATGTCTCCCCTAGGGTTTACATCAAAAATCCTAGGCCTTGCTCCCTACAAGACTTCACCAAGTCAAGTACAAAGATAGAATAATGAGTACATCAATAATGAATAATGACAAAGGCCCTTTCCGTAAGAAATAGTCCCTGTTTCTATTGAATTTGACAAAATATTTCTACAATAAAAATATACTGAATAAAGTATAATTGACAAAATGATTATTGCAATGAGCCTCATGACAATGTACATATATGCATTGACTAGTCATGATGTAAGAAGTATGTCCTTTAACCTTTCATTTAGCTTAACTATTATTAGTATTATTAGTATAATATTTGTATTTGCTACGTTGCCACCCTCTCAAGGAATGCTCCATCGTCAAATCATAATAAATAGGATTCTTGTTGGCTACACATGTTATCTTGATGGCTTCATCTTCTTGTTTGTCTAATTGTAGGGGTTTGACCTTGGTCTTGCTCTGAGCACTAGAAAGGTTCCTTTGTAGGATGTGCATCATATCTTGAAGTCTTTGGACCTATTTGTTGAAAGCAAACCCTTGATGCTTCTTGGGTGCATACTTGACTTGATTCCATTGTTGTATGCATGTATGTGCTTCATGCTTTTTTTCCTTCGTGGTAATTCAACTTTATTGAGATTGAGCCCCTTTGTACCATATAATTTTGTAATGTTGACCTTGCCAATTAAACTCCATGAACTGTTCTTCAAGGCTTGTGGTACAAGTACTCAGCTGCATCAACCATTCGCCACCTAGCGCCACATCCATTTCTTCGAGTGTAGATCATAAAGTCTTGTTTGTAGCTCTAGTTTTTGTATTTGAATTGATGCTTTATGACATCTTCCTACTTCTTTGACCTTTTCTCCATCAACGACCATAATTGTGAGGTCCTTGGTGGGGTGCACAAAAAGGTTTAGTTGTTTAGTAACATTGATGTCTATACAATTGTGAGTATTACCAAAATCTAAAAGTATCATTACAGTTTGTATTTTTATGAATCCTTTAAGCTTCAAGGTCTTCAGTAGTGATTTCCGAGCCATGGTTACACGTGGAATTGTAAAATTGCTTTCCCCTTTTATTGGAACTTGGATCTTATTAGTCTTCCCGAGATGAGGCAAAATATACCTTTTAGGTATTTCTTGTGTTTGTTCCTTTCAAGAATAGTAGCATGTTTTTATTCATCATTCTCATTCTCATTCGATAGTGTACATGAGATTATTGCCAATGATACTTTTGGTGGTGTTTCGTCATGGTCGGAATTTGAATTGTATAACACCATGATTTCCTTTCCTGGGGTCGAGAAATTCGAACTTATTGGCATATCTTTGTAGTTAACTGGTTCGATCACTAACTCATCTCGTCTTTCAATGGGTTGGCTAATTTCTTCTCTATGCTCATTAATTATCTTTGTTGTTTCATCCCTATTATCATTTCTTAATCTAGGTTTGCCATCAAGTCTCAAACTCTTTCGTTATCTTGTTAAGACTCTCTCTAAATGTTTTAAACATCGCTTTCATTATCTTGTTAAGACTCTCTCTAAATGTTTTAGACATTTCTTATATTAATTTGTCATAACAATAAACATGTGCTTCTTCATAATTACCCATTTTAATGGTGGGGCCCACTTTCATTTTTTTCCTTTATATATAATTTATATATAAATTTATTTTTGAAAGGTAATCGAAGGAAAAAAAAAGAAGAATTTTAATTTAGATGTTCAAGACCTTAACTTATAAACCAAGCAACTTATAAACCAAGTTGAATTACCTTAACTTATAACCAAGCCACCTTGACTTAATAATTTTAAAAGGGTGCGTACATAAGAGTGTGCAGAAAGGTCATGTGCGATTACGCAGATTATAAGAGATGCAGTGTACGGATTAAATTAAAAATGGCGGCTAGCAGATGAATCTACGAAAGGTATGTATGGAAAAATTCCTACAGTAGCGGACTACTACAGAGCTATAGCGTACCAATGTTACAAACATTTTTTCGAGGAAGACATCACTGAGGGTCTGCAAAGAAATTTATCAAAAATATCGTGGAAATTATCGGAAAATATCGACAAGAACAAACTTGAAGTATTATGAAAATATTGAAAAAATCAACAACTTGAAAAACTCGAGAGAAATCGAAAATATTTGTAACACTGGCGTGTACAATGCTAGGACATTGGAAAAGGTGTAGATGAATGTACGAAATGTACAGTTTGTAGCAGAAAAGATGCAGATAACTATACAAATTGATTTAATTGTTCAAGTATTCAAAAATGCAGATGTGTACAAAGAGAATGATGGAGGGTTGTGTACAACTTGCTAATTAGTTGTGTACAGAAACAGCAAATGAAAACAGTGACGAGACGTATTGTGTTTGCATCGATTAGTATGGAGGTTTTGACTGCCTGTTGTACGAAATTCCCTGTAGGACGTGTTGCCGCCGGATTGTGCACCTGGTTAACGCAGCAAAAATCTCACTACTGCTCGGTGCGCCCTTGGGGGCAAGTCTCGAGTCAAGGCTGTCACATGATCCTAACTCCTCCGTTTAGGCCAACTCCTAACGAAGCCAAGGGGGGTAGTCCCTACAGAATGTTTCTAAGGTTGTTAAGTTTTAGAAAGTTAATTGGATGGGGTGTTTTTAGGATTTAAAAAATGTGACTTACTGTCCAACTTATGCAAAAGAAATTATGAACAACATAAAGTTAAATCATTGACATCATGGAAACTTAAATAAAAAGATATAACGATAAAAATACCAGTGCCTTGGAGTCAAATGCTGAATAAAAGTGTTGTTGCTGAATATGAAATGTTTTGCAATGTGTTCTTGGTCAGTTTTAGAATTATTAAAGGTGAGTTTTGTTACCAACTTTTTGTACCATAGTTGGATTTTCTGGAGAGCCTCCATTTCACAAACATGATAAATGTTTGATTCCAGTGTATCAGATGATCCAACATATTGTGGCTAGCCAGTTGTGGTTAGCTTGTTTTGTTTTTTGAGTCGACATGACCATGGCCCCATGGGGGTTTGTAATAAAAGTGTGCTAGTAGGATCTGAGTGCCTCGGTTCCTCATGACTGGATTAAGCAACTAAGGTATTCCAAGGAGTTTTTTCCCTTGTCAATTATACTTTGCTTAAGGCGACGTATAATTGATGAGGTTTTCTCCCGCTCCTCCAAAGTTGGAATGCCCGATTTTGAAAATTTGGCCATGGGGGGTTATTAGAGGCCAACTAGTGTATATAAGCCTACTAGACACTGTTAGGATAGGTGCCGGTCATGTCCTAGGTCCATAAAACCCTCAAAAAAAAATTTCGAAAAAATTTTACCGGGTCCGTCGAAATTTGGGTTTTAATTATTTTTTAAATTTAATAAATTTCTCTATAGTTTAAATAGAGAAATAATTATTTGTAATATGTCAGTCGTTCGGAGTCCGAATTCAGTGATTGATGGCTCGTTTGATAAGCCAAAAATCACACATGACCTATGGAGCAGCTAAACCCAACTTTCGGATGTCAATTCAGCCTCGTAATTAATATTTTCTCTAAAAAGTCATTTACAGAGAAATTATTAATTAAAATAATAAAATTGAATATTTTGGAGATAATCCAAATCTCTCCAAAATTAATCGATTTGATTAAAATAAAAGGCTAAATGACATGGCAATGAGCATTTAGGAAGATTCCAATCAACTCCAAGTCTTCCCAGTCAACCATCCAGCCACCAGCAAAAGATCTTCTTGAGCCAATTCGCCCTTCCTCATGCAAAGTCGAGTTTGATGTGTTGTCATGTGGTAAATGGTTTGGTGGTTAGCATTAAAGTTTTAGATGGGCGCCCTCATGACTCACCACACCTACCAAGCTTGGCTCCTTTTGATGACTCGAGTCTACACCTACTTGCTACCATGTGTCTCCACTAAACTAACTCGCTATCTACCAAACCCTCACGTCAATTTTCTTCAAACACGAGTTCTAGCCTTGTTGGAGTATGGTGGTTGGGTGATACATCCCATGCTCCATCCATGCGAATTAGCACCTACCATTTGCCACTTGCCATCCCCTTACCAACTCACATGGCTCACGTCAATCCATTATACTAGCTCGCATGCCTCCACAAGCTCACGCCCCTCCTTGTTGTAACTCGCTTATTGGATGGTGATCACTCATACCTATCATTAGAGTCGAGCTATGCCACCTCATGCCATTTCACCTACCATAGACTCGAGTTAGCTCCAAAGCTTGGTGTTGATTGTAATCCAAACGACTTGCCATTGCCAAATTCGACCTGGGGTTTAGATTGAGTCTTTTACTATAAAGAGAGGCCCATCTGGGTTATTATCTCATGGATTTCTTATGCATCGAAACTCTGATGAAATTGTAAGCGCTTTTAATTGAGAATAAAGTTGAGACTTTGGAGGTCAAAACGTGGAGGCTTTTGATGTGCATTGCTTCACTTGATATTTGAGGTGATATTGTTTTACATTCTATTTGAGGCTCTTAAGTTGTAGATCATGTTCAAGATGGCTAACAATCTAGCACAAGTAGCATGTATCTAGTTCTTTTCACTTAATAGTTTGTTTCAAATATATTATCCATGCTCAAGGTTCTTGCAGGTATATCTTCACTTCATAATAAGATCAAAGGAGTTTTGGCTTTTGAATTTGAGAAACAAAGGGAGTTAGATCTTCTCCATCAAACATTCAAAACACATTTTTGGT
Source organism: Larix kaempferi (assembly GCA_027924585.1). Lineage (NCBI taxonomy): Eukaryota > Viridiplantae > Streptophyta > Pinopsida > Pinales > Pinaceae > Larix > Larix kaempferi. The sequence continues at coordinate 4,362,695 of BSBM01001243.1, read as the reverse complement.
TACTTGTTACTATAGGCTTCCATCTCTTCAAGCCTTCTAGTTTGCTCCTTGAGTTTTGCTTTGACTTGCTAAACCTTTTCTAGCCCTTCTAGCCTTGATCCGAGATTGTTCTTGTCTTCAAGCCATAGATTAGTTTGCCATAAGGTTGAAGTTCATTCAACCTTGGGGAATAACTTGGGATTTGTTCCCTTGTGCTCTCTTCAACGCTCGTTGTCTGCGTATCACCGGTAACCGGAGGATTTCCAAGGCGGTGTTTTTACCATCTCAAGTGTTCCACTTGAAAACCTTTGCCCTAGATTCGTCCCACTTCATTTTTGTTTTCATCCTCCCATTCGTCCCACTTCATTTTTGTCTTCATCCTCCCATTCGTCCCACCTCATCTTTTGCCTTCCTCTCCTAGCATTCGTCCCTCCTTACCTTCTCCCTTTCGCTCCTCCTCTTTCCCAAGTCTTTTCTCTTCCCTCTACCTTTCACCTCTTCGTTTTCCCTCTTTTGCTTTGTGCCTCCTCTAGCTTTCATCCACTCCCATTTTGGCCCTAAAACATAAACAAAACAACAACAAAAAACAACAAGTATTAGTAAGTAGTTAGTGTAATTTTCATGCTTAGTTAGTTGTTAGTTATTTGTTTAAAGTCTCAAATTGTTAGCTAGTTGTTCTTCTTTGAAGAGTTAAGGGTTAGACTTATTTTATAAATCAAAATTTATGCATTGAAAGTTTAAGTTAGGCATATCAAAGGGTCATTTAGGGCTTGCATTTAGTCCTTTCCCTTTAAGTTTTGTAGTTCCATTTCAAAGTAGGAAAGTTGGCATATAGGATAGTGTAAAATTTTGTGGTTGCATTCTCATTCTCACCATATTTTGGGGCATTTTAGCTTGCTGGTCCGTTTTACCATACTAATTATTTCAAGACAAAATCTCATGCTCTTTCATGTTTTAGTCTTATTTTGCAAACTTAGACTCGATTGTTCAAAAGTTTGATTAGATTTCTAACGCTAATGGGTGCATGAGTTATTGGCTTATCCTTGTGGTAGGATTGTGGGAAGAGAAAGATCTCTTGAATCAAAAGATCAAATCAAACAGAGAAGAAGAAATCAAGCATCATAAGACACATTTCAAGATACATCTTCTTATCCTTTGTAAAAGCCATTAAGGGCTTCAAGTTTTCAAATTTTTATAAGTTTGTTCTAAGTAGCCATCAAAGACCTTTCAAGGAATTTTCCTTAAGGCACTTGTAAAAGATTAATAAAACTTATAGTGGAGAGGTCCTCCATTCTTTGGTCTTCTTCCCCATTTGGGGAAGAGTGTTGGGTTTTGTGGATTGGCTTAGTTAGATCTTTTCATATGCTTTTAGTTTAGTTTTATTTCAATAAGTCATCTTGCTTTATTTTTCCATATTGACTTACCCCCATGCTCTCCCGAGTAGGGTCATTGACCTGAAAGAGACTCTTGGGTAGATTAGATTCACTTTCGTTTAATATTATCTTATCTTCTCTTCCAATCCTCGACCAGAGAATAGCTAACTTTGGGATTGTATCCCAAAGGCCACATAGTTTTATGGTAGCTTCTCGCTCCCCCATCAACTTCTTTTGGACATCCAACTAGCTGGAAGGTTTCCAGGATTGGTGGCTTCTAGTGGTTGATCTTGTTCGGAGATCGATCCCACCCATTAGATTAGAAGTTGTGTGGTAGAACACTAGATTTACTCATTTTCATTTTATCTTGCAAATAGTATTGTTAGTAGTATTCATATCTTGCTGATCAATCATATTATTTTCTTTTCGAGTCGAGATATACTATTTTTACGATTTATCTGCTTCTTAAAATAAACCAAAGTCTCTTGAACTTGGCCAAATCCAAGTCAAAAGCACCCTCTATCGGAGGGCATTCTTAGTTTTGCATTTTCCCTGCATTAGGCATTTTAAGCTTAGCAAGTCTCTTGAACTGTGGTCATAAGATCAAGTCAAGAGCGCTCTCTGTCGGAGAGTTGAACAAGGTTCTCTAATAATAAAATTTTCCACTCATACACCCCTTCAATTAATTTACCTTGGTTTCTGTCCTACACCCGTATGCTCTGCCAACCGGAAACGGTTGGGCTAGTACTCAGAAAGGTGGAAGACTTGATAATTTACAAGTGAAAATCTAATTAAAACTTTCATCCCCATAACCAACCAATCCGGAGTTGATCGATAAGATAATTTCAGTGGGTAATCTCTTAGTGGGGGCGCCGAGATTCCATGTTCAGCCTCTAGTTTGCTGGTTAGCATTGCGCGACCTGGCTAGAGCACTGGGTGGCCCGACATGTCCTTGAACGGAGGCACTTGATATTGTATTTTCCGGACTTTCTTTGAACATCCTTGGTTTTAGCCCTAATAATCAAGAACATCTAAAACACTTAAAATTTACCAAGAACAATTTCAAAACGTTCTCACAAACAGCTACCTTAGACTTATCCTTTTCAGCATCACAAGTGTTTTATCTGACTCCATTTGGCACTGGTCTTTAATATTTCTCACATATCTTTTGAATCTGGACCATATGTCCTTGTCACTTGTTTAAATCTCAATCTTGTGGATGCTTTACTTTAAATTATAAGTCAAAGTATACTGTTATCTTCTGAATTTGTAATCTTGTGAATTTTGCAACGTGGATTGCGTGTTTAATTTTGTTCTAGTCACTATACAAAAAACTCCTAAACAACACCCATCCGCATCACAACACCAAAAATATTTAAACACACAAAGAGCCTTAGACAACTCTTTTTTTTAGGGACTAGACCCCTTGGCTTCGTTAGGAGTTTGCCTAAACGAAGGAGCTGGGATTCAGGTGACAGTACCTGGCTCATTGCTTGCCCCCAAGGCCACACCTCTCCCCACTTTCTAGTGAGGGAGACAGCTTTCGAAAGGTTTCTGCTGCTGGTGTGCAGTTTGGCGGACAACAAGTTTAATTAAGGGAAAAGGTAAGCTCCAGATATACCGTGAGGTACAAGGAGTAATGTCCAGAAATCAAGCAAAGGAGGCTCCTCACAAAGACGTGTGGGCCGGAATAGAGTCTCGGGGGGATGTTCAACACTACACCAACAAGGATGTAGCCTAACAGGGCACCGAGGCCACTTTCCAATGGTTCCCGCTTCTTCTGAGAAATTTTCCCACACAATGTTTAATTATCGAGTGTTGGATTTTCACTATGTTGAGGGTCGTTAAGTTTATTAATGTGCGTCCTTTAATTAGATGTGAAAATCTAAGAAGCTGTTGCAACTCTTTTATGATTTCCCAAGGACCAGGCCAATGCCCGCAAAGGGAAAGAGCATACTTCGTGGAAACAACAAAATGTTTGTTCCGATTGTAAGTACTTGAAATTAAAGTGCCAAACAAAATAACTTGCAAAAGGAAAAGATATCAATCACCAAAATTATGTCACTTTTTTATCAACCACCATTAATCGACAATGCCTTTAGGTGGTGGTGAGAGCATACTTCGTGGCAACGAATCTGGCTCTATTTTGCTACTGGCGAAAATGAAAAAAAAAATTAAACTACTAAAATAAAGTATACAACCAGCATGAAATGTGATTGTGTGCTTGTGTTTTGAAATAAGAAAAATTGTTAGAAAAAATTACTCCACAAAAAACAAAATGAGAATCCCCCCAAGGGGATGGGGGTGTCGGCGTTGTGTAGCCCACCTGCTCTCTTTATTAAAATGTTTACAAAGAATTATAGAAGTGCCACTTAGTCCTTTTAAACTTGGATCTAAGGGCTTACAAACTATAAATTGAAAAAAGTGATGAAAGAGGGTCTCCGGAAGCTCAAATTGGCCAAATCTGACAAAAATTCACCAAAGTTTCCTCCTCTTTTTCCTTAGACCTGCTAAAAACCAGCAAGCTAAAAGAGTGCAAATTAGTAGATTAGTAGATTAAAATACAAAAAATTTACACTACCTTAAGTACTTGGAAAAATTTGGAAATTTTAGTGAAGACAAGCACTTAAATGACAATCTAGATCTAGTTTGAAAGTAAACTTTTAAGAGCAATCTAGATCTGATATGTATGCTAAATAAAAGAAAATAAATGATTTGTACTTTGTAGATCTAACTTTTACTAAGCAAAAGAAACCAAGTAACCGAAAGAAATTTTGAATTTTAAGAGATGGTAGAAAAGAAACCCTCAAGCTCAAGCTTGAATACTGTGAAGGAGAAAAAGCATCTATGGAACAAGACTTATTAGATCCAAATGTTCAAATGTAGTGGAGAGAAGATGGATGCAACCGAGCTCCAAACTCCCTTCACCTTAGGCAACCTACAAAGCTACACACTTCTCAAGGCAAACAAGATCAATCTAGTACATTGATCAATAAAGACAAGGAGAATATTAGTATAGCCGAATACAACATATTACTCCTAAAATCTTGAAAGATAGAACATAAATAATTAAATTGACAGCTGCAAATACTTATTCAAAGAGAGCTAGATCCAATCTATAAGTTTGCAAAAGAAAATGTAAAGTTAACTAGATATCACCTCAATACTCATCAACAATCACAACCATAGGGGGAAATGCAACCATGAGCCTCCAAAGCCTTCACAAATCTTATTCAATCAAAAGCATCAAATGCCAAATAGTACAGGATGAAAGGTTCTATGCTCCATCTTGAATGGGTGGAATGGCCTTGCTTAAATAGCACAATGAGGAAGAGGGAGGACACAACCACCACTAGAGATGAAGGGTGAGTGCATGAGCGATCAAAGGGATCTGATTTGAGTTGATCGATTTGATATCTAATCACCCCAATCATCCACCGATTTGATTCTTAGTTAACTCCGATCTTGATTGACACAAGATTCCCTCAATTTAGGAACCTGATTTTTTCTCACTTTTATTATTTTCTAATTTTTTATTCATTTTTTTTACTTTTTGAGAGAAAATCCTCCTAAGTGATAAATAAACACTTAAACACTTAGGAAAAGTGGGTTTAGGGGTTTTAAGGGTGCTCCAGGTTTGAAAACGAGCACCCCCATGGTGAATTTCGCCTCCTAACCACACTTTTATTACATTTTTTATTTTTTCAATTAAACTATTAAAAATAGCCTAAGTTTACGGAAAAATAAAAAATAAAAAAATTCTCGAAACTTAAAAAAAAACTTAGAGGGACCTAGCAAATGTCCATACAACTCCTTATTGATGGATAGCATGTAAAAATACATAGACACTTAGACTTTAATAACCTCCCAAGGTTTGACCACCAAGGCGGATACTCCAGCTTTACTCAGAAATTATATGTCACTGAAGCGCAACGCATAATTCCTAAGGAAAAAACACTCTAGAGTATTCCCTTGACAGAAAAACCTAAGGTAAGCCAAGCCTATTACAAAAAGGACCATGCTAGAACAACTTATTACAATTCCCCCATGGGGGTATGGACATGCAAATTTTGAAAAAAGGACCAAAATTGGCCAGCTTAACTTTTGAATGTTGGCAATGAACAAGTACAGTGCTCCAATCTTTGTCGACTCACTTGGCAACCAAGTACAACTTAGGTGGTAACAAGACGATTGCATAGTAATTTTCAGCGGATCACAACGGAATTATAGAGACAACAGCTCTAATTGTTTAATTCACGAAATTGACCATGACTTGTTTGTTTGAGGGGTTATACCCACGGAATTGGTCAACATTGGCTCTAATATCAATGTAAGAAATAGTCCCCATTTCTATTGAATTTGGCAGAAGATTTATCCAATAAGAATATATTGAATAAAGTATAATTAATAGAATGATGATTACAATGAGCCTCGTGAAGGTTTACATATATGCATTGACTGGTCACAAGGTAAGAGGTATGTACTTTGACCTTTAATTTAGCTTAACTATTATTATTATTATTATTATTATTATTGTTATTGTGTTTGTTACACTTTCCTCCCTTTATATATAAGTAGGTGAAGTAGGCCAACATAAAAATGGACTAGGTCCATACAAATAATGCTAGAGCTAAGTCAACAAGGCAACCCCAAATGATATGCTCCACTTAACAACGATGTATAAGAGTCACACTAGGGTTTATCCAACCACCAAGATAATGTGCCATCCAAGCATGATGCCCCTTTGGGCCCAACGTCCTTCATCCAAGATGGTGCGCTATCCAACAAGATCTTAACCCAACACTCCCTCTTACATGGTGGTTTGCTCTCTAAATGTTATTCATGCAAGGTGTTCCTCCTCTAGTTATGTGCCACATGTTAGATTTTCACAATTTAATCAATATTAATCTAGGATCTTACTGAGAGAATAACAAGCACAACATAAACACAAGAGACACAAAGAATTTCCTCGGGGAAACCATAAAGGAGAAAACCCTACAACATCCTCAGAAATAGAATGAGCAACAATACAATAGCAGAAAAGTAAAACCCCAAAATATAAAGATGGTCTTCAACAGCTTCTCTCTTCTCCACTTGTGCGAATTCCTCCTCTCTCTCACTAATGCGAATTCAGTGAGTGAGTGAATGATCCAAATGAGAGAGGCACCCTCTCTATTTATACTTTTACTTTCACTTGACCTTTACCCCAAACAGGCCGGCCCCTAGTTGTACTTGACTGGGCCGACTTCTCTAGGAGAGTCTAATAACCCATAGACAACTTAACTCTGGGGTCTAATGCCCCGACATAAAAAGGAGGGTTTAACCTCAATGACTTTACATGATCCAAATACAATAATGACTTCTCCGACCGAAGGAATAAACATCTCTGTTCGAGGTACAATAATAAAATACAAATATAATATAAAATATACAAGTGAATATCTTCCAAAGTTACAATTACATTAACACTCCCTCTTAACTAGGAAGGTATTCTCTTGACACAGACATCAACACATATAGACACAAGTCTTCAGTGTTCGATCACCATCAAGTTTGGATCATCATCGTCACTGCTGCTGCTATCCTCATCATCTCAATCATCAATCTCCAATCTACTCGTCATAGGAAGTTCTACAGAGCCAGCCCATTTTCATGCTGGATGTATGCCTAGCCTCCATGTAGGTCTTCATCATCTCTACGAGCAAGCCATCAAGTAGGTACAGTTCAGGACTTATTACATTGCCTCTGCAAAACCTATGCACATCTCAGGACTGATTACATTGGCTTGCAAAACCTGTGTACATCGCAAGACTGATTGCATTGCCTTGCAAAACCTGTGTACATCGCAGGACTATTTACATTGCCTTGCAAAACCTGTGTACATCGCAAGACTAATTACATTGCCCTACAAAACCTGTGTACATCGCAGGACTGATTGCATTGTCTTTGCAAAACCTGTGTACCCTATTGTCACATCATCACGTCCAAATCATCTCAATGACAACGGAGCACAGCCCAGATGCACATCACACAGCACTTATATCAACAGCCATGGGAAGACACACCTCAACCTTGCTGGAATGGCTCCAGCCCTTACATGTCTACTACACCATTCAAGAACAATGTCTTGACATCCATCTAGTGTACCTTCCACTTCATCACTGCAGCCAGAGCAAGTACTGATCTAATGGAAGTGTATCTAGCTACAGGTGCAAATGTCTCCTCATAGGAAGAAGACGTGTTTTGAATGTAACTCTTCATCAAAGAAAATCGACTGCTAATGAATGACCGGTTCTATATCGTAACTCACCCTGCATCAGAAATTTGTTGTTGATGGAGTGCGTTGATCTGTGGTAGGCTCTGAGATTTATGAATTGGCTGCCAATGAATACGGGTTTGAGCTCGACCTGAAGGAATACGTGCCCAGGTATATGCCTATCCGGAAGCAATCCATACTCTGTAGCTGCGACTGTTCTCGCTCGATCGAAAAAATACCCTGTCATAATACTTCGACCCCTCATTGAGCCTGTGGATAGGCACTGTTGTCTCTCAAAACTAGCATGCGTGTGTTGAAGCCCAAAATGCAACACACCAGCTGGATGACAACTCTTAGGAGAGAGGCCAATGTCACCACACTCCTCTCCTCTTCGCTTCAGGTTGGCTCTTCTCCAACTCTAGGGGGGTATCCCTAAGGTAGGATCGTTAAGGCAAGTGCAACGGAGAGCAAGGTCAATGAAGAGGTTTCCTTAGAGAAACAATAGTAACAAAAAAGGGTTTTTTACTTGGGTGATGGGAAAGATGGGAGGATCAGTCCTCGAGGAGAAGGCCAGTGCCAGTATATCAGAGGGGCGAATGGAGTCAAAAGAGGTTTCAAAGGGGCCTTGTGTCGTATGTGACTGAGGGGGAAGCCATGCTCAGTCTAATGTTTGACAGATCAGAAAGAGTACTTCTTCCTCTCTAAATGCAAGAGGTGCACTATGCAAACAAAAGATCAATACCTGTGTATGCACGCTCACAAAGGGAAAACGAAAGCGGGCTGCCAAGACTTCTTCGCCAAAGGGAAAAAGAAGGCCAGCTGCTAAGAATTTTTCGCCTTCCAATGTGGTGGATTGTCACCCTTCTATGGCCTCTTACATGAAAAAAGGAAAACGTAGAATCTGGAAATGCTCACACTCGTCTAAAGAAATCACAACCTCACGCCACAAAAAAAAAACACTCAATTTGTCCAAAGAATCCCATAATATTTTCATTAAGTTCACGAGAGAAGAAGTTCCTAGGTTTTTCCCATGTTTACAATGAAAGAGGCCATCCTCTTTTAAGGCCAAAAAGGCTCACTCAAAAGTTAAAAGAAAATAAAATAATAATAAAAATTGAGGAAAAGCTGGGTGAGATCCACTTTTCTATCCATCGAATATCAAAGCTTCACCTTTATTAATGGAACTCCTGCTAACAAATCGCTTCATCCAACAGAAATGTGAAGTGGAAACTGCCGACAACATGCTGCCTCCACACACAGTTGTCATCCAATAGATATGGGACTGGCCCCTTTTCAAACAGCAGCTGAATGATAAGTGATGAGAGTTTTAACAACTGTCAACCAAAACTGACGTATCCAGCGAGCACTGGGTTGCTAGAAAATGTGGATCCATGCTCCAAAACTCAACGTAATCAAAATTGTATCCAAACCACTCCCAGATGCAAACGTGGACTGCTCTACCCCGTGAAAGACATGCGCCACTGCCAGGTGTGACAGCCAACTGCCATTTGTCATCGGTGGCTAGGAAAGATTGATACGTGGGTTAAGGAGATGTTACCAATTTCGCTGACCCTCCGAGCTTTGGCACCGAATCAAAGCGTCAATAGATTATAGCTGTCTTTTGTGGATCAACTGGCCGACATCCCAATAAACGCGAATCTCACGATTTTCTTATCAAATGAATCTCTGACGAGCTGCCAGGAGAAACGAAGAGGTGATTGATGATCAGTCGGTTGCTAAGTAAAAACACAATCGCGGGTCCAGCTGGTGGGTAAGCCCACTGCTTCGAAATTGAAATCGGCGTGTGATTTTACCCTGTAATTGACTGCTCGATTGATTGTTATGATGGTGGACAGGACCGTAGAAAATATCGAGATCTTCCATATGTCTCAAAAATGGTTCATTAATTCGGTGCACCCACAATGATCCATCTACGGTGTGAAAACAGCTGCTAAAATCTCGAGTTGGCGATCCCAAGTGGTACCAATAAAAAACACAGGTCTATCATACGTGAAACTGAGAAGTCGGCTCATCTAAAGCATGAAACCCGCGTGAACCCCCGATCGATTTTAAGTTTTTGCTGTGCGCTAAAAATCCTGAGCCCTAGCGTTGTGAAACAAAATTTCGGCTTCTAATAAAAACGTGGTATGTGATCCACGATGGCTGCCAAATCCAAACGCGGGTCTACAACAGAAATCGCGGGTCAAAACTCCATGCATCGGCTTCTCAAACTCCATGTGGAACTTTATCTGATAGATGCAAGGAGATGTAGGTCCAACCTCCACGACTTGGCATTATATCACTCTCTGTGGCGGTTCGATTTGCTGACTTTTCAAACTCGTCGACGGTATGATACAAGCTGTAAGCAACCACCTCTATTATTTTTTATTGCTTGTAATGGCGCTAACCTCCAGTCAGGGCTGAAATCGCGGTGAAATTCCTCTGTGTAAACGTGATTTCACAATCCCCCGCGGCCTTCTTCAATAGCGTTTGACGATGATGGTTGTTCCTCATATTGTTTAAAGGAGGGAGACTGGTATGACTGTTGAAAAAATAGAGCCCCTAGATTCTCCTTCAAAGTGAATACTGTATTTGCATATGGGTTACAAAGTGATTCTTCGCACCCATTGAAAAATGACACCTTGAGACTATCCGATTTAGAAATGTATCCTCGAGGTTGCATCTAATTTCTTGATCCTTGAGCAACATGCCTCGAAGTTAACAGGTTTTTCTGCATCCTTGTTGGGTCATAGCTTGCAACTCTAATCATCTAGTCCACCAGTTGGTTCAGCATTGTCAGTAGTAGCAGACGCATAAGGATGGCTAATTGAAAGAAAAAATGCACCGGAACTTGACTGGCATTTTGTAAAGCTGCAAATGCAACATTTCAGTTGCAAGAATCCTGTAGGTTGATGCTAAATCAGCCTATGCATCAAGACAGAGGCGATATAATGGATGGATTTTTTGAAAAAATGTGTCCTGATTTTGGAGCAATAATAGTTCCCAGAAGTATCAGGATACCATGATAAACAATTCAGCTATTCCACAGTCAAGCTTGTCCATAATTTTCAAAACTACAGTCGCCACTTTCAAATACTGCAAAGCTTCTCCATGACCTTTTGCCTTTACCACGCCTGCTGCAAAATGATGTTCTGGCCTGTGGGCACCCTGTCAAAAAAGGAGGTAACATCTGGCTCCATATGGGGACGTGTGCTCTCCTCGAGAGCATACGAGAACACCAGCTTCTCTCGGTTATCGCAGACCAAACCAGTAAACAAAAAACACAACGTGGTGGGGATGGCCCAATTCACATCCCCAAAACCACAGATTTATTACAAAGAAAAAGTTGCAAAAAGACAAAATAAATGATGCTAATCACAACAAAAATTGCTCAAGGAAGAGCTTTATTCATCTACCTACCCTAACCTAACATGAGACCAGAATTTGTTAAGTAAATGCATACAACCAATGGAGCCATTTTAGCACTTTATCAATGATGAAACTTCTACCCTTTTGTTTAGCCATTAACTAGAAACAGATTTTGACAAATCGACTATGAACCATACCTAGAAGTGTCATCCGAGAAGTATGGCTATAAGGGATAAATCTTTCACTCGGATGGAAGCCATATCTCAGATCTACAAATAGACAGCATGATTGAGCACATGCTTCACCAACATAGTGCTGAAGAGGGCTTGAATAAGCAAGAGGCATCCCTTCCAGCTGAATTATTTCATCCCTGAGCCTCTCATGAGGCAGATCTGCAGCGCAAGTGTAATTATCTTCCATGAGACGAAGTTTAGGCAGCTTCACATCTTCAATTATAGCCATATCAGGGATCTTTTCAGCACTATCTTCAATCAAAGGTCTTTGCAGTGCTTCTTCGATTGGATCTTCAATGGTCTGTCTTTTAAGCCCAGGATGGAACCTAGGGATGAGAGCATCGTAATTTCTAGCAAGTTGTTCAATCTCATCAGTCGTTCCATCATGCCAGCGAAAGAAAACTCTCGAAAAACTTTGCCACTGAATCTATGGATTCATCCAAAAGACCATAGAACCAATTTACTACATCTCCTTCCAAGGTTATAGCAAAAACAATCATAATATCATCCTCATGATGAACATTAAAATCAGACATTAATTTGCAGAGAGAGGCAATATGATGGATGGCTGAAACCCCATCATTTCCACGGAATTCAGAAAGAATGTCATGCACCCCCCCACGGTCGTAGCATTCATTAGGAAATCCATGGATTTTTGAGAAATCCAATGGGGCATAAGCTTCGTGCACAAGAGCAAGATGATGTTCTTTTTTATCATCCATAAGTCAAATAATGAGGTATTGAATCTGAAACATACATATAGTCATACCTTATACCAAATTGTGGAGTCGCCAAGATGAGCTTGAAAGCTTTCCAATGAGTGTGCTCACATCTACACCCAATAGGATCTTCAAATCTGCAAAACGACAAGGGCTCTGTCCCTTCATGGAGTCGCCATGTGAGAAGAAGAATCTGCAATATAATCTCCCACAAATGTCGTCAATGAAGCATAGTCTTCAAATTTCGGGAACTGGACTTTGTCCCCGACAACGGCGCCAAAATGTTGTCTCTCAAAACTGGCATGTGTGTGTTGAAGCCCAAAATGCAACACACCAGCTGGATGACAACTCTCAGGAGAGAGGCCAATGTCACCACACTCCTCTCCTCTTCGCTTCAGGTTGGCCCTTCTCCAACTCTAGGGGGGTATCCCTAAGGTAGGATCGCTAAGGCAGGTGCAACGGGGGGCAACGTGAATGAAGAGGCTGCCTTAGAGAAACGATAGTAACAAAAAAGGGTTTTTTAGTTGGGTGATGGGAAAGATGGGAGGATCAGTCCTCGAGGAGAAGGCCAGTGCCAGTATATCAAAGGGGCAAATGGAGTCAAAAGAGGGTTCAAAGGGGCCTTGTGTCGTATGTGATTAAGGGGGAAGCCATGCTCAGTCTAATGTTTGACAGATCAGAAAGAGTACTTCTTCCTCTCTAAATGCAGGAGGTGCATTATGCAAACAAAAGATCAATACCTGTGTATGCACGCTCACAAAGGGAAAACAAAAGCAGGCTTCCAAGAGTTCTTCGCCAAAGGGAAAAAGAAGGCCAGCTCCTAAGAATTTTTCGCCTTCCAATGTGGTGGATTGTCACCCTTCTATGGCCTCTTACATGAAAAAAGGAAAACGCAGAATCTGGAAATGCTCACACTCGTCTAAAGAAATCACAACCTCACGCCACAAAAAAAAAAACACTCAATTTGTCCAAAGAATCCCATAATATTTTCATTAAGTTCACGGGAGAAGAAGTTCCCAAGTTTTTTCCATGTTTACAATGAAAGAGGCCATCCTCTTTTAAGGCCAAAAAGGCTCACTCAAAAGTTAAAAGAAAATAAAATAATAATAAAAATTGAGGAAAAGGTGGGTGAGATCCACTTTTCTATCCATCGAATATCAAAGCTTCAACTTTATTAATGGAACCTGTTGTCCGCCAAACTGCACACCAGCAGCAGAAATCTTTCAAAAGTTGTCTCCCTCACTGGAAGTGGGGAGAGGTGTGGCCTCGAGGGCAAGCAATGAGCCAGGTACTGTCACCTGAATCCCAGCTCCTCCGTTTAGGCTAACTCCTAACGAAGCCAAAGGGGGTAGTCCCTAAAAAAGAGTTTCATTAAGGCTCTTGTGTTTTATAATGTTTTTGATGAAGTGATATGGATGAGTGTTGTTTAGGAAGTTTTTTTTGTATGATGATGAGAACACAATTAAACATGCAATCCACGTTGCAAATTTACAAGATACAATTTAGAAGATGAACAATATACTTTGACTTAGAATTAAAACAAAGCATCCACAAGATAAATATCAAACAAATGACAAGGACATATGGTCCAGATTCAGAAGATACATAAGAGTTTTTAAAGACCAATGCCAAATGGAGTCGAAAGAAATGTTTGTGATGCTGGAAAATGTAAGTCTCAAAGTAACTGTTTGTGAGATCATTTTGAAATTGTTCTTGGTAAATTTTAAGTGTTTTAGGTGTTCTTGATTATTAGGCTAAAACCAAGGATATCAAAAGAGTAAAACCTTAACCGGGAAAAATACTGGCAACCTCTTAGATGATAGGATCGGGAGCACCCAGATTGCAGAGGATAACTGTACAATGGCTTGACCACCCTCGAGTCTGACAGTGGATTCCCGGCACCACCTGTTTCAGGAAGCAACCTCAGTGATTTGACGCTGGTTTTGGATTTGGGTAAAGTTTTAATTATGTTATCACTTGTAAGTTTAGCAAGTCCTTCACCTTTCTGAGTACTAGCCCAACCTGAAACCTTTTCAGGTTGGCAGAGCATACGGGTGTTGGATAATCAACCAAAAATAAATTGATTAAGGGGGATGTGAGTTGAAATGTTTTATTAATTAAGAGCACCGTTCGACCCTCCGATAGAAAGCGCTCTTGACTTAGTCTTAAGACCTGTTATCACCTAGACTGTAGTTACCCCTATGGATGTATCCACTCATGGATGGCAATAGGGAAGGGCAACTCAAAAGGTGCAACCACGATCACCTCGACCTCCAATATATGGTTGTCACGCCAGTCGAGGCAACCTTCACTTTATGTTATCTAGCCCAGACAACAAAGGGGGAGACCCGATCTACTCCCGACAGGAGAGATCAAAACCAAGACACCAAATCAAGTTAATTCTAAGTGAAGTAAGGTGTATGGTTTATCCTAGACCTTAGGATGAAGTCACAAGACAAGTGAGGGGTTCAATGAGTATAGCTTTGGTTCATTATTGATGTGAGAGTGACTTATGATTTGTGAAATAGGATCCAGGATTAAAGTACTAGGTCAATGTGAGAAAATCCACTGCCTTGGGAACCGTGTCCAATGCAGGGTAGTTTAGGGGTTGAATCGGGGCCAAATAGTACAAGTGACAAGCTTGATCATGAAGTATAATGGCATCAAAGGGTTTAGTTCGCTAATCAAGGGTCAAACCACAAGTTAATCCAACAATCTAGGAAAGTCGAATTGACTTGGAGAGAGGCCAGTGCCTTGAGAATTGGGATAATGGAGTCAAAGTAAAGTTAACTTGTGGTTAAGGACTCCTATTGCATGAGACAAGTGGGCAATTAAAGTCTAAATGGATGAATAGGTCTAGATCTAGGTTTGACCTAAGTGGACCACAATCCCTTAAAACAAGGAATGATATCCCCAAGGCAAGATTTGACAAGGTGACCTACTAGACCTAGATTTTGATTTACTCCCGTTCCAAATCCACTGAAATCTCATGTACCCATGTCCTAGAAGTGGGCCAACTCACTTCTCCAAGGTGGTGCGACTTTACCCAAGGAGGCTAAAAAGTGGGATAAATGACTCAAGACAAGTCCAATGGCATCCAAACTTTAGATCCAAGTGGTTTAAGCAAGTGAGAGTATGGATCTACAATTTCAAGGCAATTCAATGGCTAGATCTTACCAGATCTGAGTTTGAAGATACCAAGTGGTCCAAAATGGGGATTAAATCCCTTAAAATGTGGAATAGGGCCCACAAGGTAGAAATCAGAAAAGTGACAATCTGGGGGTAGGTTATTGGATGTGTAGATCATGAATCAAGCGGGATGTCAACTATCCACATACTAGATCTAGGTCAACCCACTAAACTAGGAAGTGCGCCCTTGCTTGGAGAGGCTAAATGCCTTGAGAAGAGGGTCAAATGGAGGCCAATCCTCACCAAACTATAGATCCGGGACGCCGTGGATACTATAGAGGTGGGTTTTAAATATCTTACCCAAGAAGCCACTAGATCTTAGTAGATCTAAAAAAATGTAAAAATGAGGATTTGAAGAAATAAGGGTTTTATCAATTTATGACCTATGTCAATGGATTGGATCAAGATAAGAGAAACAAACCTATGGATCTTACCTGCGTAACCTTGTAGATGCCTTGATGATGATGATCTATGCAAAACCGATCAATTTGAGAAGCTTTGAGGTAGTTTTCTATGCAATCGATTTACTCCAAGAAGCCAATGCGCCCTCTCTCCTGCACAACAAACGTCAACAATATCAGATTTGATGTAATCAAGAGATAAGACTAATGCCACAAGAGAAGTAACAGAAAGATAGCATAGATCGCAATGATATTAATGATACCCCCCTGATACAAGCAAATGCCAAGAAAGTCGATTTGAAGAAGCCTTGCAAAATCGCCCTTGTTCAAGTCGCCCTCCGGTAGACAAGACAATGATTTCCAAAATAGATAGATCTTACCACAAATTCCAAATGCAAGGTTGCAATAGACTTTCCAATCACCATCTAAGAACACCAGATGCAAAGGAGACCACAAGAACTTCCACAAGAAAGCTTTTCTATACCAATAATCCAAGAGCCAAAGACCCCTTACAAATGAGAAGCTCTCTCCTTTAAATAGGAAGGAGAGGCATCAAAATCCTAACCACTTTTTGAATGAGTGGCTAAGATTAAAAGATACAAATGTCTAATCAATGGTTGAGATGAGCTCAACAATAAAATACATGGATCACTAATAAAATATAATATAATTGGACAAAATCGCCCTAGAAAAGGGGAATCCCACCAAATCATGATGACAAAATATAATAGGAAGCTTATGGTGGGTCCAAGGCGTAATTTTAGCCACCCTTGGTCAATCCCCATAGCACAATAATAATAATATAGTCATCAATATACCAAATCGTGCCTCTATGGTCAAATCGTAGGCCTCAAAAGACCTCAGAAATCATCAGAATGTGCCATAAGTGATGGATTCGGGCCCCGATGAAGCTGAAACTGCTGGAGGAGGTGTGGAAGACATCAATCCATCATCACTGATCATCCCATGCCAAAACATTGCCTCAGTAGCCCAAATCGATTTCCTCAATAGCCATTTCTACCAATCCTGAAATGCCTCGGGAAGAGTGAAACTACCCCAATCTGTCTCCTGGAGTGCCTACGCTGTCAAGGTGAGGGCACCAATGTGTCCAGGAGGGGGGTAATATGGTAAAAACAAGTGGTTGGACCACCCCCTCCAAGCACAGCGCCCTAGGTCAACCGGATAAAAATCACATCTACTCTGACAGGGCCTCCGACAGACCAAAACTGCACTGGGATAGCCTACTGAGGCTCAATCATCACTGTAAGTGCCCGGAACTGAAAACAAACTGTCTCATTCGACTCAGAAGGTCCAAATTCATCCAAGATGTGTACTCATACACCATATGAGTCTCTGCATGATCAATATATATATCCAATATACCGGAACAAGGCAAATAATAATAATCTGTAAATGATCAAATACTGTTGTAAACCAAGAATCATCATCATAACCCTGTAGCTGCTGCATAGAATCATCATATACATATACATAGACCATATATCATCTATCCATATCATCACAAGGTCCAACCATCTCATGTCCTATGGTTGACCTTGGTCAAACTAGGTCTAACCAAGTCAACATGACCAAATATAACTCAGACCATCATCGGAAGCTGCTGCAAAGTGTCAAAGGTTAATGCATGCTCTACAACTTATTCAAATAAAAATTATAACACAAAGTAATCATTACTGGCAATCTAAATCCAAATATATAATGTCATTAATTATTATTATTACTCAGACTAGACTTTCAAGATCATACTCACTTCATAGTTGTGATCAATTTGCTAGTGAAGGGTGAAGGCTAAAATAACTGGCTAGGCTAAGGGATGACTTGACTGACTTAACTTTGTGACACTTTGGCAAAGGGAAAGGGAATACACACCATAGTATATACTGAATGAGCAACAACACAGGGAATGGCGGTGTCTCACAAATGGATAAGTTGTTTAGAGAGTGCTTATTCAACTTAGGCATCATGTCTACATCAAGTTGATCCAGGTTCATTAGGATCATTCCATTTCATTTAATGGCCTTTTTGGCCTACATAACCCTTCGGATCTCAGGTGTGCTGATAAGCACAACTAGTTTCAGCTTGCATCCAGGGCATGTTTTTTATACATGTATAAGGTCAGCACTTGTTTAGATATAGCTTTTAAGAATCATTGCTTTTTGGACCTTTCTTATGCTCTTCGAGGAGTATTTTTCAGCAGTTCATCGCTCTTGCCCTTTTAGTTTCCATGGGCGAATTTATCAGTTTCCATAAATAGTACATGAGCTTTCAGTTTTAGCTAACAACATCTCAAGTGACTAGGGGGAGTTCGAGCCAATGCCAAACATCGGAACAACCGACCAAAATGATTTAGGCCTACAATCCAACTCACCAAAGGTAAGTTTTGTCACCAACTCAGAGCCGAGACACAGTAAACAGGGAAGCTCATCCAATACAGAGGCTACAGCGGGGAAAAGTCCTCCATGCCACTATTCAAGTAGTAAGTCAGGGTGATAAACTAAAAGGTAGGCAATGGATGGATGAAGACAATGAGTAATGGAGCCAACACTAGCAAGCCAAGGTATGGTGGAATGATCACCTCTATTCTCCCTGAGGAGGGTAAAACCAATGAGTATGAATAGTGAACTTCTACGTCTGAGTAGGGACAATATAATATATATAATAAGATCAACCAGGTCCACATATCTATATGATCGCCAGATCATGACACTAAGTGCTAAGACATACTATAAGAATAAGTATAAAAGCAATATAACCATAACACAATGATATACCTGTTGAGTCATATACATGAATGCTCATCAACCTGTACCATCATCTGTCCTCTGAAACCACTGCTGTAACTCTGGGCACTACTGACTGCTCTGTACAAATGGTATAATGGCTACATCGGTCATCTCTCTGAGTGTCCTGAAACTCAGTCATGGCATGGGGAATATATACTGTTGTCCAAAATCTGATAGTGATCCAATATAGATGCTCATCTCAGCATCTCAAATGTAAGGGAACTGGCTGAATAGTGTACTGGCATCAGAAAAATAATGCATGGTAGCCCGGCTACTATATATAAGATAACAAGACCAAAGTTCAAGAGACTTTTCTAATCTAATATGCCTAATGCAAGGGGAAAATGCAAGTCTACAATGCTCTCCGACAGAGAGTGCTTTTGACTTGGATTTGGCCAAGTTCAAGAGGCTTTGTTTATTTTAAAGAAAAAGTGAAGCAGTTGTGTTGTAACTTAAAGATAAAATGAAACCTTTGAATGGATCTGAAACAGGAAAATGACTAACAACAAGATATTATGATGCTTTTAAAGATAACAAAAAGTAAAATTTAGTGTTCTACCAAACAGACTTACTCTAAGGTGGGATCAACCTCCGAACAAGATCAACCTCTAAGAACCGCTAGCACTTGAGAACTTTCCAGCTAGCTGAAACTTCGACCAAGGCAACTAACGGGGAGAGAGGAGTAACCACAAAGTTATGTGGTCCTGCCCTTGGGATGAAATCCCAAGGATACTACCTCCAGTCAAAACTTGGAAGAGAAAAAGTGAAGTAAAAAGACTAATCTAAACAGTGAAATAAAAGATCTAAGCTAACAAGACACAACACTCTTCCCCAAATGGGCAAGAAACCCAAAAAGTGGAGGACCCCTCCACTTGAACCTTTTATTAATTTTGTACAATTGCCTTTGGGAATTTAACCCCTGAAACGTCTTCTTTGAGAAACTTAAGATAAACAAATTATTGCAATGAAACCTAGAAGCCTTTCAAGGCTAGTACAAAAAGGAGATTGTGTCTTGGTTTATTGCTTGGTTTGGATCTTCTCCTTGAATGTGCTTGCTCTTCTTCGAATGTGCTTCACAAGTTTTATCTCCTCTTTCAAGAGACCTACACAAGCTTGAAAAAATACTCAACAAGCGCACCCATTAAAGGTCAAAAATCAAATGAGATTGGAACCTACCAAGTCTAAACTTGAAAATTAAAGCCTAAAACATAAAAAGTATGAGATTTTTGTTTGAAAACTTTTGTATGGGAAAACGGACCAGCGAACAACAAACTCCTAAAAAGTGATGGGAAAGAGATCTAAAGTATAAAAAATATTTAAATATTTTTGTGAAAAATTTCTATCTTTTAGATGGAAACGAAAGATCGAATAAGTGCAAGCTATATTAATGTGAAAGATGAGATCTAAAGTGCTCAAATGCTAACTTTCCCAATGCATGTGATTGTGAATGAGAGAACTAAGATTAAGAATTTGAAACTTTGATAAACTAGTGCAATATTTAGATCTTGGAAAGAGATCAAACTATGGCAAAGCACAAGATCTAAATCATGAAACTAACTCTAACACTAAACATCTTACTCTCTTGAAAAATTTAAACTAGCAATTACTAACAATTTAAAAGTTTGTTTTTGTATGGTTTTTTAGGGCTTATGGGAGATGGACGAGAAGAAAGATATGAAAGGAGAAACAAAAGGGTGAAGGAGGTTCAAATGGGGATGGACGAGAGGAACCAATGAGGGAAGATGAATGGAATGGAGGGAGGAGATATGATGGGGTGAAAAGGTTTCTAAGCTGGAAAAACGAGAGGATGAGGAGGGGTGGAGATCAAGGCAAAGAGAGTTCAAAGAGCAAAGATGGGAGCTAGAAGAGGTAAGCTTAGGGTAACCAAAAAATTTGTTTTGAAAGTAGTTGATGGTGAAGCAAGAAATTCCTTTTTTCTAATGCTTAACAAGTTGAGAAACCTTGGCCAAAAATGGAGTGAAGGAGAACCTGCAAAAGCCCACAAAACCTTGAGAAATACCTGCAAATCACATATGATTAAGCGAATAGAGAAGATATACATGCATGTGCTAGATTATTAGCCTTCTAAGCATATAAATCAAAACTAAAGAATCCCAAGCATATGAAAAAATGACACAATATCAACTCAGAAATGTGATGAAGCATGGCCACCAAGAGCCCCCACGAATTTGACCTCCAAAGTCACAACTTTATTAAATATAAATCCAATTACAATTGCTCAGAGTTTCTTTGCATAAAAGTCCATGAGAGAATGGCCAAAATGCCATCTCTTTATAGCAAACACTAGCTACCAAATACCTAAGTCGAAATGGCAATGAAGAGAGCCAATACCACCTAACTAAAGATCGAATTCCAATCACATCTAGCTTTCAACCAATCGAATTACAAGTCTAGGAGTTGCACCTAACAACAAGTCGAGTTCATGGCTTATGTGGATGGGGAGGTGGCCTCCACCTAGGCAAGGTGCTCCCCATCCCACTTTGGAACTGTCACCAAGCAAATAACGAGCTACCATGTGTAGAACTCGCACTCCAAATAGACATTGACGTGAGCTTGAGGTAGGTGGCGTGAGCTAGATTGGTAGGTGGCGTGAGCTAGATTGGTAGGTGCTTGGAGTTTGACTACCAATCATGGTAGTTGGGAGTAGGAGGTGGCCTCCACCTAGGCAAGGCGCCCCCACCCCCATTTAATGCAACTCACACCAACCAAAAACCAATTAAATGCCCACTCCACATCACCAATTCGACTTTGCATGCATGGAGGGTGAATTCACTTGAAGAGACTTGACTTGTGTTGACTGTACAGTTGACTGAAGCTCAGTGAAGTTGATTGGAATCATCTTTAATGCCCTCAGAAATCATCTGAAGCTCAGTGAAGTTGATTGGAATCATCTTTAATTAGGGCTTTTGACAGAAAGAGAATTTTTGAGTTTTCTCAGCATAGGATTGATCCCCTCAGAAAAATCAAACTTTTGAGCCCAAGATCAAACTTTTTGGTTGGGCAAAACCCCGGGATCAAGCAAACCCTAGTTCGGGATTTTGACCAGAAAACCAAAAATACCAAAAATTGCAGATCCGAATTTCAAAGGTCACTTTTGAAGGGCAAATTTTTGGAACTTTCAAAATCTAAGCACACCATCTTGCTTGCCTCAGTCAAGTACATCTCCCTGGCCTGTCAAAAGTTTGAAATTTTAGGGTTTCTCTGTCAAACCCTAGATCCAACAAATCATCAAGGTAAGATCTACAAACTTTTCTATTTCCATTTGAAGTTCTCATTATAGCAAAATGGAAAGCAATGCCAAGCTTGATGAAAAGCTTGAGGGAGCTAAGAACTTCAGATCCTGGAAGTATCGAGTCATGCTCGTCCTTGAGGAGCATGAACTAGAAGACTATGTGAAGGAAGGGCTTACAGAACCAGAGGGAGATGAAGAAAAGGCAAGGCATAAGAAGAACCTGATCAAAGCAAAGAGGATCATTGCTGACTCCATCAAGGATCACTTGATCCCCCATGTGTCTTCCAAGAAGACACCAAAAGAGATGTTTGATGCCTTGACCAGCCTGTTTGAAGGAAAGAACATCAACAGAAAGATGACCTTGAGAAATCAACTCAAGGGTGTGAAGAGCATGAAGTCTGAGTCCATGCACTCATACTTCTCCAGAGTATCCCAGATCAAGGAACAACTAAAAGCCATTGGGGATATGATAGAGGATGCAGAAGTTGTGATGACTACTCTGAATGGTCTCCCCTGAGATTGGGAACCATTTGTTCGTGGCATTTGTGCCAGAAAGAAACTAATCAAGTTTAGAAACCTATGGGAAGAATGTGTCCAAGACGAAGAAAGAATAGTCGTAAGAGAGGAGAAGTTAAATAGCGATGAAGATCAAGCATTAGCTACTCATGCTAAAGGTGGAAAGAAGAGGAAGGACAACCCTCGTCCCCGAGAGAACTCTCCAAGAAGACCCCAAAAGAAGAGAAGGACCAGAAAAGATTTCTCTTCAATTGAATGTTACTGATGCCACAAGACTGGACACATTGCAAGGAATAGTCCAAACAAACATGGACAACACAAGAAGCAGAAGAAGAGGTTTCATGCTCATGCAACGGAAGATAATGATGATGATGACAAGACCAATGAAGACTCCAGTGAAGAATATGTTCTTATCTTAGCACTCACTGGTTCAGTATCTCATGGAAGTGATACTTGGCTAGTTGATAGTGGAGCTTCAAAGCACATGACAGGATACAAAGAATCCTTGTCTCATCTTATCCAGAAGGAATCTCCACAAAAGGTAAAACTCGGAGATGACTACCAATATCCCATCAAAGGTATGGGAGAAGCCTCTTACAAGTTGGCCTCTAGGAAGTTCATGAACATGAAGGATGTACTTTATGTACCCGGGTTGAAGAAGAACCTTCTATCTATTTCAGCATTAGATAAGAAAGGTCTTCGAGTTGCATTTGTAGATGGTGAAGTTCTCATTGTTGATTAAGTTGTCATTGATGCCAACAGTGTATAGTCATTGATGCCAACATGTCTTGGTGCCCCTTGAGGAGCCCCCAAGGGTTAAGTAATTGTCAGTGTCTAAGGAGACCTTTTGATCTTGTCCAAGCCCAAGTTTGAAGCCCTTGGAGCCCTTGGGACAATGACAAAAGCCCTGAACACCCTGTAGAGTGTCTAAGTACCCCAAAGATGTTTTGCGGTTCCCCAGTTGTTTCTTTGTTTCCCCAGTACCACAACTTATGCCCCAGTACGCTGCAAAAGTGTTGAAGAAGTTGCAAGAGTCCAAATGAACCTTTCAATGGTCATTTGTGTTTATTGAAATCATGGTACCCCAGGAAAAGGTCTAGCAACCCCACAGGTGATGTCATGATGGATCTTGACCCTTGTAGGTCTCCTGGTGTGCTTGAGGTGGTTGAAGAAGCCTATGAAGCCCCTTGCTTGATGAAGAAGCCCTGAAGAAGTCCTTGGACCCACATTTGATGGCTTAATGGTCCTTGTCCCCTTAAAGGTGATGATGTGGTCATTAATGACTTGATGAAGACTTGGAACCCTTAACGAAGATCTTGATGCCCGTGTATCCCTTGTTGGGGTCATGGAACCCTTGGAGAAGGTCATTATGCATGAGAAGGTCTGGCACCCACATAAATGGCGGCATGATGACCCTTGGACACTATATGATCATTGATGGTGCATTTGGAAATGATTTGGGTCTTGGAATCCATACATATGGTGGTTTGTAAGCCCATGATTGTTGGAGCCTTTGATATGATAGAATCCTTGGTCATGATGCCCTCATCACTTGGCGATGGAGTCCTATGTGATGGGCTTGAAGTCCATGGAAAGTATCTTGTTTAAATATTATATGATATCCTTGAAAGAGTCCTTGAAACCCTTGCATGTGGTGCCTTGGGTCTTGAACCATGGTGCATGATCCTATTTGTGGTTATATGGCTATTGGAATGTAGATGGAGATAGAGCCCACGGACGTGCCTTGATAGGTTGAAGAAGACTTTGAAACTCTTGTAGTTGGTGGTATGGTCTTTGGCACCCTCATGTGTGAGGTCTTTGACGTCCTAAACATATTGAATAATTTAAGGGTATTAGACCAAGAATTTGCAAATAAACCCATCATAGGGAGATAGTCCTCGTCAAGCCATTTCCATTGATATGTGGAGCATCTTCTAACTCCCTACAGTTGAAGAGATATGAATTTTTGAAGTTGGTGTACCCCACCTTTTTGGGTGAGCCGACCAAACAAAAGAAAATTTAATTATTTGTAATTTTGAATTGCATGTCGGCCCTGTTTGAGGTAATAACTTTCCTCCACGACCTATATAAATAGAATATCAAACATTTCATTTGCTCATCAATTGGAATTTCGCAACTCTTGGAGAAAAGTGCGAAATTTTGTGGAGGAGAAATTTTTGGGCATCTTTAGTAAAATTGGCATAACTTTCTCATACGGAATCGGAATTACAAAATTCTTGGCTCTGTTATCAACTGATTTGTACAATAGTTGAAACCTTATTGAGCCGCCAATGTTGGAACACATCAGTGTTCACTTCCAGAGTATCTGGGTTTCATATTTTTGGGTCTAGCCAGTTTTGGCTAGCTAGTTTTGTTTTTTGAGTCGACATGACCATGGCCCCATGGGGGTTTGTAATAAAGTGTGCTAGTAGGGTCTGAGTGGCTCGGTTCCCCATGACTGGATTAAACAACTAAGGTATTCCAAGGAGTTTTTTCACCGTCAGATTATACTTTGCTTCAGGCGAGATATAATCTCTTGGTTTTTCTCCCGCTTCCTCCAAAGCTGGAATGCCCGATTTTGGAAATTTTTGCCATGGGGGGTTATTAGAGTCCAACTATAATGTATAAACCTACTAGACACTATTAGAATAGGTTCTGGTCATGTCCTAAGTCTCTAGGACCCCCAGAAAAAAATTTCGAAAAAATTTTACCGGACGGGTCGGAATTGGGGTTTTTAATTTTTTAATTATTTTTAAATTTTAATTAAATTTCTCTATAGTTTAAATAGAGAAATTTGAGTCTGTAATATGTCAGTCATCCTGGGTCCGAATTTAGTGTTTGATGGCTCGTTTCATAAGCCAAAAATCACACATGACCCATGGACCAGCTAAACCCAACTTTCGGATGTCAATTCAGCCTCATAATTAATATTTTCTCTAAAAAGTCATTTACAGAGAAATTATTAATTAAAATAATAAAATTGAATATTTTGGAGATAATCCAAATCTCTCCAAAATTAATCAATTTGATTAAAATTAAAGGCTAAATGACATGGCAATAGACATTTATGAAGATTCCAATCAACTCCAAGTGGCTTAAGTCAACTATCCAGTCACCAACAAGAGATCTCCTCAAGCTAATTCGCCCTCTCCCATGCAAAAGTCGATTTTGTGAGGTGTCAAGTGTTAAGTGGGTTGGTTGGTTTGCATTTAAGTTTGTGGTAGGCGCCCTCATCACTCATCCAATCACCAAAGCTTAGCTCTCCTTGCAAACACGAGTTAGTGCCTACCACCACTCCACTTGTCCTCTACCAACCAAACTCGCCCTCCTCTCAAAGCTCACGTCATTCCTCATTAAGCTCACATGGATCCTTGTTGTAGTTTGATTATTGGTTGGTGATACTTCCTATGCAATCACCCAAGTCGAGTTTTGCCACCTCTTCATTCAACCTACCAATAAACTCGAGTTTGTCCATTGTTAGCTCTCCAAGCTTAGTCTTGATTGGAATTCGACCTTCATGTCTATGCCAATTCGACCTAGGGTTTTAGCTTGTAGTTTTACTATAAAGAGAGGCCCATTTGGGTTGTTATCTCATGGAGAATTTTGGGCAAACTTACTCTGCCAAATTGTATATGTGTTATAGCTTTTGCTAATTGAAATAAAGTGGCTTTGGAGGTCCATATGGTGTGTTGATCTTGTTCATGGGAATTGCTTCAAATTAATCAAGGTGATCTTGCTCCATGTTTTTGCTTACATGTTTATGGTTTTGATCAAATTATTTAAAGCTTAGAAGACTTTTTTAAGTACATAGGATGGGCATTTGAGTTCAATTTGTCCATTGATGTTAGGTTGCTTGTGATTTGGAAGTAGTGAATTGTAGTCGGAAATACTAACACTCTTCTAGTCTCTTTCAACTTTGCATACTATATTTGATCAAACTTGTTTGTAAGTGATACATTTTGCAGATCTCATAGGTTTGAAGAGGAGTTGGAACTCGGTTGTCTCCTCCATCTCTTCAAAGGGCCCATTTTTCCCCAACATTCGTGCATTGCAGGATCTCCTAAAGTCGATCTCACAACATCAAAACTTGGCAAGAAGTGTTAGATTCAAGGATCCATCCATCCATCATTCAAAACTTTATAAAACCTTGGTTACTTTAGGCTTCCATTCTTCAAGCCTCCCTTTTTTCTCCTTGAAACCCTTTGATTTGAGTACTTTCGAGACAAGCTTGGTGTGGTCCAGAGGGACCTCTCTAGGAAGAGAGATTGATGATGCTTATCCGAAAGGATAGATGCCTATCCAGGAGGGACGGAAGATCAGTACTGGTTGACTGATGGTTCCAGCTCTCACGAGTTGATGCCTATCCGGAGGGATGGATGCCTCTCCAAGGGTGAGGGAAGATCAATACTGGCTGACTGATGGTTCCAGCTCTCACGAGATGATGCCTGTTCGTAGGGATGGATGCCTCTCCAAAGGTGAGGGAAGATCAGTACTGGCTGACTGATGGTTCCAGCTCTCATGAGCTGATGCCTGTCCGGAGGGATGGATGCCTCTCCAAGGGTGAGGGAAGATCAGTACTGGCTGACTGATGGTTCCAGCTCTCACGAGCTGGTGCCTCTCCAAGGGTGAGGGAAGATCGGTATTGGTTGACTAATAGTATCAGTACTTAGTTATTGATTGTTGTTGCAGGTGTTCCAGCTGATAGTGCTGCTGATGAGGATGTTCCAGCAGATGGTGTTTCAGCTGACGATGATGTTGTTTCAACTAATGGTGCTGCTGATGAGGATGTTCCAGCAGATGGTGTTCCAGTTGACGAGGTTGCTGACAGTAGAGGATGTTCCAACTGATGATGTTGCTGATGAGGATGTTCCAACAGAAGAAGTTCCAGTTGACGAAGATGTTGTTCCAGTACACGATGTTCTAGCAAGAGGATGATTACTGATGATGATGCTGATGATGATGATCATATTCCAGCAGATGATGATGTTGCTACTCCGCAGATGATGCCCTAGACAAATGATGATCCAAAGCCTTCCTACGACATATAGAAGTTCACAAGTCAGTTGTGCAGATGTTGTTACCTACAGAATACCTTCCTAGTTAAGAGGGAGTGTTAAAATATTGTAACTGCGGAAGATGTTCTATTTATATTATTGTATTCCTCCTCCGGGAGATGATGGTCATGTAATTAATAATGTAAAGATCATTGAAGGAATCAATGTAAACCCTAGGACATGTGTTAGCTCAGAAAAGCCCCTAAAAGATTATTATATTATGTAATTGACCAGTCAAGTAGAGAAGTCGACCCTGTTGGGGAAATTGTCACCCCCACAGAAGAATATAAATAAAGGACCTCTCTCTCACTTCTCACCACTCATTCACTCAAGCAAGTTCGCATTGGTGAAGAAGAGAGGTGTGGACAAGTGGAGGAGTAGTTGATTTGTCTTGGGGACCTTTTGTACTTTGTGATTTCTATATTGAGGAAGGCTTTGTTGGGTTTTCTACCCCAAGAGGGTTTACCAGGATAAATTGTGTCTCTTGTGTTTTATGTTGTGCTTGTTTATCTTTCAGTAATTGTTTATATGCTATATGATGTTCAAGTAAAAACTAACAAATCGTGGCGCAATCCGAGGCTAGCATCTCAAACTCCTGAGCAAGCAATCTCCACAACTTCCATTGGCGAGCTTCAAAATCCCAAAGATCACGCCAATGAAAGATACCCTTTCGACTCAATTGTCTCGCCTGGAACCACGACAACTTTGCAATGTAGATCCCCTGGTCCCGCCAACTCCAAATCGATCGAGAGGTAATGTCCCACCCAGCTTTGCTTCCCTCCCACTGCCACTGAACCAACCCACTGAATACTACTAAAGATAATAGAGCCCCCAACCTGAAACAAAGAGGGCGAGGAGATGATGTCACATAAGCCAAACCTACCTTGTACCATGCCCTGGTGCTAAGCTGTCGAAATTCGATGTCGAAAGAGAACCTGCCACGGAGATGAACCCTCAAGACATCGAACCACGCACTTAGTTGTCAAAATATTTCCCTGTGTGGCCACATCAATCAATCCTAACCCCCCCATCCTTGGGGGTAGTGCAAACATCCCAAGCAACTAGGGGAAAACCTCTAGCCCCACCATACTTTGACCAAAGATAAGCCTGCAAAATCTACTCCAGTCGTCTAAATTGTACCCTACTGGGAAACCAATAGGACACATAATACACATGAGGCTTGGAGAATGAGACCAACTATTCTCAACTTTCCTACGAAAGGAAGATCCTTGTGATACCAAACATGCATCTTGAGTTAAATTAATGTAACTTCAAAGTATATTCTACTTGTACATTATTATTGTAACTCCATCGGGGATGTTTTACCTCCGTCGGGGATGACTTTATTACATTTGGTCATGTAAAGGTCATGAGGTTAAACCTCTATTGTAAGTCGGGTCATTAACACCCAAGTAAATGTAATATAAGTGGTAATTGAGTCTCTCTAGAGAAGTCGGCCCAGTTAGGATTACTGGGGCCAAAATAACTGAGTTAAAGATTAGGTCAAAAGTAATGTATAAATAGGAGAAACTCCTTCATTTATTCATTCACTCACTTGTGCAATTTGCATTAGTAGAGAGAGATATCTGCGAAGGAGAAGGAGGAGTGGCTAGAGTCCAAAGTTTGGTGTTCTTCTCTCTCTTATTTGTGAGACATATTTTTGGGGCATTGTACTTGATCATCTATACTGAGGAAGTTCTTGCTGGGTTTTCTTCCCCTAAGGGTTTCCCAGGGTATATTGTTTTGTGCTTTGTGATTGTGTCTCTTTCAGAGATCCTGCTTATGCTGCTATTGTGAATAATGTATTGAATGCTAATGAATTTGCAATCTAGTCTATGGTAGCATATATAATCTTAACATCTTGCTCTAAAGTCTCTGCAGGCACCAATCCCACAAAGACACTAGGGATAGGCCTATTCCAAACAGAATACCAAGGTATCTAACAATCACCCCAGCTTGAATAAAGGACCAAGCCTTAGGAATCCAAGCTGGGGGCGAGTCAACTCCAATCAACCAAAAATCTGTTTTGGGAGGACTGGCGACGACACCATAAGCCTGGCAGAAGGTGTCAAGACAAGACACGACCTTGTCCATCGAGGCCTACTTGATACTAACGGAGAGAAGAAAGTCATGAGCAAAATGGTTATTGACCATTTCTAAACCATCTGGAAGAGAAATTCCTCTAATCTGTCCAGCAACCCGTACAGCCTCCAACAAGTACCCCAAAGCATCAGTGGTCAACACATATAAGTACAGATTGTTTGCACACCTATCCATATGACCGTACGAACTTGTTGTGCTGCTCTGTATGAATATACGGATTTGTCCCTACTGCTACATGCTCACTGAAATCTGCAAGGTTGCTGACTAAGCTCCCCTTCAGTGCTCTAATTTCGCTCTTCAAATGAGTTTCTTCACCTTCCGAGCAAATTGTCTTTAAGTGAAAATGAATGTCTTTTCCCTCTACCTTGACTTACCTTTCTACTTAAGTTGAAAACTTGAAACCCTTATCTAATAGTGAGGTCAGAGGTTGAGATTAGTCTAAATCACTAGTGTATCCACAATAGTATTCAACAGCTATTAAAAAGACTTTCACTTTATAAATAAAGTGGATTACAAAATAGATTTAACTTGGACGATTTCACGCATGTTCAACCGAAAAACTATGTAGAAGTTCATGTCCGAGCAACAAACATCAACATATCCAACCTCTAAGGTGTATGTCACATGGTCCTGTTATCACATATATAGTAGTCGGGCTACCATACATTATTTTTCTCATTCCAGTACACCCTTCATCCAGTTCCCTTACATTTGAGATGCTGAGATGAGCATCTAGATTGGATCACTATCAGATTGTGGACAGCAGTTGTATTCCCCATGCCATGACTGAGTCTCAGGACACTCAAAGAGATGACCGATATAGCCATTATACCATTTGTACAGAGCAGTCAGTAGTGTTCAGAGTTGCAGCAGCAGTTCCAGAGGCAGAGGATGGTACAGGTTGATGTGCATTCAGGTATATGACTCAGCAGGTATATTATGGTGTTATGGTTAGATTGCTTTTATACTTATTCTTATAGCATGTCTTAGCACTTAGTGTCATGATCTGGCGATCATATAGATATATGGACCTGGTTGATCTATTATATATATTATATTGTCCCTACTCAGACTTAGAAGTTCACTATTCATACTCATTGGTACATACCCTCATTAGGGAGAATAGAGGTGATCATTACACCATACTTTGGCTTGCTAGTGTTGGCTCCATCATTTCATTGTCTTCATCCATCCATGGCCTACCTTTTAGATTATCACCCTGACTTACTACTTGACTAGTGGCATGGAGGACTTTTCCCCACTGTAGCCTCTGTATTGGATGAGCTTCCCTGTTGATTGTGTCTCGGCTCTGAGTTGGTGACAAAACTTACCTATGGTGAGTTGGAGTTCCTTGTGAATTCCCCCTAGTCACTAAAGTTGTGTTGGCTAAACCTGAAACTTTTAGTGCTGCCATGTATACAAAATCTGGAAAAATAAAATGCTATATCTTGTATGAAAAGCCCATTCATGCAATGTGTTTCTAAACACACATGAATGAGAGGCATGCCAAATGAACATGGCAATGAAAATGAAATGTTATATCTTGTGGAAAATAAATACCTAGGTAAACAAGCTGTCCATAACACACCTAGAAGTGCTCAGGTAAACAAGTGCCTTAAAAACACACCTGCAGCAGAAAGCCTAAAAGAAAAATGTAAATCTATGCAATGTGTTTGTAAACACACATAGATCAAGGCTATGGAAACTTCAGGCCCAAAAGCAATAGAACTTAAATGCTATATCTAAACAATTGCTGGCCTTATTTGTATTATGGATTGTGCGCATCTGTGAAAGTGAATAAACCCTCTTTAAACAACTCATCCATTTGTGAGACACCGCCATTCCCTGTGTTATTGCTCATTCAGTATATACTATGGTGTATTCCCTTTCCCTTGCCAAAGTGTCACAAAGTCAAGACAGTTAAGTCATCCCTTAGCCTAGCCAGTTAATTAAAGCCTTCACCCTTCACTAGCAAATTGATCACAACTATGAAGTGAGTATGATCCTGAAAGTCTAGTCTGAGTAATAACAATAACTAACGACACTATATATTTGGATTTAGATCGCCAGTCATGATTACTCTGTGTTATAATTGTTATTTGAATAAGTTGTAGAGCATATATTAACCTTGACACTTTGCAGCAGCTATTAATGATGATCTGAGTTATATTTGGTCTTGGTTAGACCTAGTTTGACCATGGAGGACCATGGGACATGAGATGTTGGACCTTATGATGATATGGATAGATGATATATGGTCTATGTATACATACATGATGACTCTATGCAGCAGCTACAGGGTTATGATGATGATTCTGGGGTTACAGCAGTGTTTGTATATGTACAGCGCATTATTATTTGGCCTTGATCCGGTATATTGGATATTTATTTTGATCATGCAGAGATTCATATGGTGTATGAGTACACATCTTGGATGGATTTGGACCTTCTGAGTCCAATGGGACAGTTTGTTTTCAGTTCCGGGCACTTACAGTGATGATTTAGCCTCAGTAGGCTGTCCTAGTGCAGTTTTGGTCTGTTGGAGGCCCTGTCGGAGCAGATGTGATTTTTATCCGGTTGACCTAGGGCGCTGATGATGGAGGGGGTGGTCCAGCCACTTGTTTTTACCATATTACCCCCCTTCCGGACACACTGGTGCCCTCACCTTGACAGCGCCAGCACTCCAGGAGGTTGTTTGGGGCAGTTTCACGCTTCCCGAGGCATTTCAGGATTGGTAGAAATGGCTATTGAGGAAATCGATTTGGGCTACTGAGGCAAAGTTATGGCATGGGATGATCAGTGATGATAGATCGGGACCTTCCACACCTTCTCCAGCAGTTTCAGCTTCATCGGGGCCCGCATCCATCACTTATGGCACTTTCTGTGGATTTTTGAGGTCTTTTGAGGACCACGACTTCACTATGGAGGCACGATTTGGTACATTCATGATTATTTTTTGGTTATTGTGCTATGGGGATTGACCAAGGAGGGATAAAATTACCCCTTGGACCCACCATAAGCCTCTTATGATATTTTGTCATCATGATTTGGTGGGATTCCCCTCTTATAGGGCGATTTTGTCCACTTACATTATATTTCATTAGTGATCCATGTATTTTATTGTTGAGCTCATCTCAACCATTGATTAGACATTTGTATCTTTTAATCTTAGCCACTCATTCAAAAAGTGGTTAGGGTTTTGGTGCCTCTCCTTCCTATTTAAAGGAGAGAGCCTCTCATTGTAAAGGGACTTTTGGCTCTAGATTATTGGAATAGAAAATTATTATTGCATCTATCTCCAGTGTTGTGGTGAATGTTTTTTGGTGTTCGTTCGTTGGTTCTTCCTTTGCACTGAGTTATTAGAGATCTTGTTTGCCATATCTTTGTACCACGATTTTGCATCTACAGGTGGAGGCCGATTTGCTTGGAGGAGGAGGTATTGGTAGGGGAAGACTCTCCCTACTTCTTCTTTGGAGCTCTTCGTTGGTAACAGGGAGTATTACTGTCCCAGGACCTTCTATTTCATGTTACTATTTGCATTTCTCTTGTATTTCTTCCATACTTGATCTTACTGATTGAATTTTCATTCCTTGGTTTGACAGGTAGAGGAAGCCGCACTTGTGGGCTAGGGCATCAAATCGGCAAGCAAATCAACAATCTCTCATTTGATCTCTGCGGGAATCTTCCTCAACATCAAGGCATCTCATCCACATCACTCAGGTATGATCTCAAGGTAAGTTCTATCTCCATGATCTATCCAATTGTCAAAAACATTTAAAACCCTAATTAATTAAAACCCCATTTTTTTACATTTTCTCAGATCTACTTAGATCTAGTGGGTTGTTGGGCAAAATATTGAAAACCCACCTCTATAGCATCCACGGCATCCCGGATCTATAGTTTGGTGAGGATTGGCCTCCGTTTGACCCCCCTCCCATGCCAACTTAGCTTCTCCCAAGCAAGGCACACTTCACTGATTGAGCAAGTTGACCTAGATCTAGGTGATGGGTGTTTGAGATTCCACTTGATTCGTCATCTACACATCCAATAACATACACCCAGGTTGTTACTTTTCTGAAATTCACCTTGTGGGCCCCATTCCACATTTTAAGGGATTTAATCCCCATTTTGGACCACTTGGAACCCTTAAACTCATATCTACTAAGATCTAACCGTTGGATTACCACGAAATTATAGATCCATACTCCTACTTGACTAACCTACCCGGATCTAAAGTTTGGATGCCATCCGACTTGTCTTGACCCACCTAACCCCACTTTTTAGCCTCCTTGGGCAAAGTCGCACCACCTTGGAGAAGTGAGTTGACTCACTTCTAGGACGTGGGTACTTGAGATTTTTGGAGATTTGAAACCGGAATAATTCAAAACCTAGGTCTAGACTATCACTTCGTCAAATCTTGCCTTGGGGATAGCATTCCTTGTTTTAAGGGATTGTGGTCCACTTGGGTCAAACCTAGATCTAGACACATTCATCCATCAAGACTTAAATTGCCCACTTATCTCAGATACTAGGAGTCTTAAACCACAAGTCAACCCTACTTTGACTCCACTTCCCAATTCCCAAGGCACTGGTTTCTCTCCAAGTTAATTCCACTTTCCTAGATTGTTGGATTAACTTGTGTTTTGACTTTTGCATGGTGAACTAAACCCTTGAAGCTATCATGTATCATGGTCAAGCTTGTCATTTGTACTAGTTAGCCCCAATTCAACCCCTAAACTACCCTGCATGGACACGGTTCCCAAGGCAGTGGGTCTTCCAACATTGAACTAGTACACTAATCCTAGATCTCATTTCAAACATTATAAGTCACTCTCACATCAACTATGAACCAAAGCTACACCTATTGAACCCCTCACTTGGCTTGTGACTTCAACCTATAAGGTCTAGGATAAACCATACACCTAACTTCACTTAGAAATACCCTGATTTGGTGTCTTGGTTTTGATCTCTCCTGTCGGGAGTAGATCGGGTCTCCCCCTTTGTTGTCTGGGCTAGATAACATAAAGTGAAGGTTGCCTCGACTGGCGTGACAACCATATATTGGAGGTCGAGGTGATCGTGGTTGCACCTTTTGAGTTGCCCTTCCCTATTGCCATCCATGACTAGATACATCCATAGGGGTAACTACAGTTTAGGTGATAACAGGTCCCATGCTCTTAAGGCAATGTGCCCTCCAAGTGCTCAACGCTCATGCTTGCAGGTACCTCCCCTAATCAAGCAACTGAATCCCCCATTGTGTGCACCCAATGGGTTAGTTATCATGCAACATAGGATAACAACCTCCTAGGTAATTCTATCCAAGGACAAGCATCCACTCAAATTGAGCCATCCATATGTCCATCAAACATCACCAAGCGACTAGGAGACCTAGTGCTCTTTTGGAGTAACCCTAGAAACTAACATGGTTGAGGAGGATACTTGCTTATTTACAATTTGAACAAGTTGATCCTACTACACTTCACTGCAAAATTTAGAATGTTCTGAAGTTCACAACAAATCTGTCACCCATGAATGAATAAACCAAGTAGAGGTGCATTACAACTACATTTGGTAACTAGTGGAGAATGAAGAAATAGAGTTATAATATTGTGCAACTCAAGATCAGACTATAAACATATTCACCAAGCCTCGCGGTCCAAATAAGTTTGTGAATTTTAGAGATAATCTAGGTGTAATCTCCAATATGATCATTGAGGGAAGTTGATAAAGTAAATATTTAATGGTCATATTTGGTCATTTAGGAGATTGAGTTGGGAAATTTATTTTGTAAGAATGTCATGTTTTGATGGCTCAAAATTAAATCAATTGTCTATAATAATTAGATGTTGGGGAATATGAAACAAATTATCCCTCTTCTCCTTGAAGTTCTATAAAATACTCTTTCAAATATGAACTAATCAATCTGAATTTTTCTCACTTCCAATTTGTTGTTTTGTGGACCTGAAAATGTGTATGAAAGCTTTTCATAGTTAGTGTCACAATTTGCAAGTTCTTAATGCATTAAAACTTTTAGTCTTTACTCTAATGTTAACTCATATTTTGATCATGCAAAATGATCTACAAGTTCATGTGTCATTGTGTTGACTTTCTAGAAATGCATCATTCAACCAAATCAATGTATTAATCACCTTACTCGAACTTTTCTATGTCCCAAACAACACATGTTCCCATCAAAATTCTTCCCTCGACAATCATTATCCACCCTCATTTATTAATTACTTATTGTTGATACAAGCCTCGCTTAAGCAATAAAGGAGGTAGTTTGGTTATCGACGGCGATAAATCAAAGCCTTTTAGCCATTGTTTATGCTTTTTGTTTCTCATAATCCAAATCTGATGAAAAGGGAACTATTTCAAGGCAATTTCTTTCTCCATTTTATGAAAAAAAATCTCAGAACTTCAAAACTAATAAATGATAAACAGAACTTTTCAAGGAAATTTCGTCTTCCATTTCACGAAAAAGAAATTTCTCAAAACATCAAAGCTAATAAATGATAAACAATCACATGAGACATGATGAGACATGTCCTATGTAAACTTGATAGGTTGTGCAGGTACATATACAATCTAATATTCAAGAGTCCAAGACTAAAGAAATGATATTCAAGTCCAAGACTAAAGAAATAATATTCAAGAGTCCAGGACTAAAGAAATATTTCAAATTCAATTGCTAAATGATAGAGCATTGCACACGTGGTGAGTCGTGTCCTCTTCAAACTCGATAGGCACTGTAAAAATGTAAACATTTTATTATTCAAAACCCAAAAAGCCTTTTGATTGATCGTTTATTTCAATCTTTTATGTACCTCAATGAATTTCTAATGAAAGGGCTATATGAAAGCAAATAAAGAGGAGAAGGTTAAAGAGGCATCTTATATGATTTATCCTTCAATATATTTTTATAAAGTCAACCACACTGTACATAAAACATAATCATTTTTGGGCAATTGAAATGCAAAAGTTATGCCTTACCTCTTGTTTTATTTGGAAAAACATATCAGGCCCAGCATCTATCATGTAAATAACAAACTCCTTGTTGGCTTCTCGGTCCTATGTTTAATTTAAACACAGTAAGATGCGAGTTAGTTTCCAGAAGAAATGAGAAAACATTCCCACATTTGCAACTTTTGAACACTTTAGAAGTTGTAAGTGAAAATGCAAAGGCCTTAAAACATACCATGCAAATAATCAAAAGACCACTGAAAACAATGAGAAACCAGTGCATATAATTTTTTTCACACATGATACTAAAGCTAACTTGTACAAATGTATAACAATCCAACTCCTAAAAGATCAAATAAAATCCCTGTTCATGTACAATAGATTTTGATACCAGAAATACTGCTCCAGGGAAGACGGGCGAATAAATGAGATGATGTGGCCACTTTTGGCAATATAGAAACCATTTTTATGACTACAATTAACTCTGTTGCCTGAATCCTTTCAACTTAAAGCATGATTTCCATCAACTTATCACAGTTCCATCTTCTCCATTTACAACAACTCAAAACCTCTATGTCATGAGAAGCCTTTAGAAATTCAACCCAATTGCTCAGAACTTGACACACAACCCAATCTTACGCGCGTGCATGATGCAAGATAATTTTCATGTGTATAATATCCTCAAGCTATGAGTAATCTAAAGGATTGTTCACAATCATTTTCTAAATCTTTGGTAATGAAAATAATTAAATGTCCTGACCATGAATCCTGTTGATTGACACGTCGACAGAAAAATGGCTACTGTGGATTGCCCGAAAGAAGAACTTGTAATTAAATGTTTAATTTATATTAGTATCTTATGTTGTGTTCCATAAGTATTGTAGTCACATGATAAGAAGGTATGATTAATGTTTAAGTTATATCCCAAATTATGCATTGTTGACATGCAATCAACAAATTAGAACTTGGAGAACCAATTTAACCACTCCCATTTGTTGTATACAAAGAGAGGGATCCACTGAAAGAAGTGTGACGTCTGATCAATATCAAATTAGCAAATTCCTGAGGCTGTTTGGAATGCTGAAACAGGTTTGAAATAGTGCTGTAGCAATGCCTCCTTTTGCTGGCAAGTGTCCTCTTTATGCTGGGTGCTCTTTTACTATGGTAAAGGGAATCATATGGTCAACGCACCCATGCCAATTACAGTGTACTAGTCTAGGTCAGCACAGAAATTCATTAACTGATGCTCCTCAATCATACTTGCTGGAATACACTATTGCAGGACAAAATCTGCCAGCTTCACTTGACCATTGGGATCCACTAGCATGTCGGTTCCTTGGATGTCCCTGTGCACAGTATTATTGCTTGTAAACATGTGGCAATCTCAGAAGAATCTGTCATGTACAGCTGTGAAATACTGGCCATACCCTTGAAGTAGATTGTATATAGATCCATCAGGGTTCAGAACATATTCCAGAGCTTCAGTTGTTAATAGATTTACCAGGAACGCTCTCATAATCAATGCTCCTTTTCAAGGCAGTTTCATAGAGTATACAGGAAGAACATTCATATGGCATGTTTTGACTTGTCCACATATGGTGTAGTGAATTACAACCAGATCAAAATAGCATCCAAATTTCCTGAGCATGGGTAAACTTGATCCTTCTCAGAAATACATGTTTGTAACCTCTTTGAATTGTCCCCTTTCCATCATAAATAATGAAAGTCCAATACATAAATTGTTATCCTTTTTCCTCCACAAATTTGGAAAAGGACTTTGCTGCAGGATCAACCGAGTTAGCTTAACAGCAGCATCACCCACTTGAACTTGAACCATAATACACTAGATGAAATCATAGCTATCAATTCTGACAGGTTTTGAACCATTTCTTTCACCAAGAATTCCATTCCAGCCAAGAGGATCAGGAGAGAGGTAACTGAATCCCATCAATTTTGCTCAGATTAAATCACAAACAGCTGAAATTATGAAAACAAGGCCTGCACTGCTGGACTAAAATTCCTTTCAGTGTTCATCAGACATCCAATTCCTGATAACAAGTACAACTATGCTGACGAGAATGCCTCAAAAATGTCGACATTTTTAGGGGTAACAAGACCCTGGGCCTCTATTACTCTAGCTGTATACTCTCACATGGCTCTCCTCACACAGGTCCATTCTGCAATTTTCCTTGATGGCGGTTTCCCTCTTTGGATATGTTAATTGAGTCTCCAGATGCAATGATGCACTACCTCCTAGTGCGCATACAAAATTTGCTTAAGTTCCTTACTTCTAATTCTTATTTTTCATAAGTTAAGACATAGGGGCTTTTAAAATATTTAAAAACCTTTTGTTCTTTTATTTTCAAATTAAAAATATTCACTTGCCTTGTAAAATGTTTGTATATTGCTTTTCATGTGCCTTCATCATCTTCTTAATACAAGCATCCATTTGTCTCACGGGTCTGCATAGTCTCCAACTGGATTCAATCTTTGATCCTTGTGGCTCTAAAATCAACATTCAGTCTTCACAGGCTCTAGGGTATATATCTCATTACCATGTTAACTTTCATATACGGGTGTATACAGACAACAATATGGAGACAATAATAAATAGCACATGTATTCATAATATGCTGTAACGATAACATCATGAGAGCCCAAGGTGTGCTACCTACAATTACATGCACCATTCTCTCATTCAATTCCTCCCATCATATCAAATTCAATATATAGGTTAGTTGAAGTGATTACACCACCTAACCTATACAACTTCATAATAAAACATTGAAAAAATGCCACTTCATACAATGACTTTCACAACCCTCCAGTTCCACATATCCAGATTTTCATGTTATATTCTTAGTAGGAACAAAAGTCGAAAATAATACACAAATTTATGTATAAAAAAATCATCACTGGGAGAGATAAGTAGTAAACTCAATTAATTTTCAGGGCAGCAGGTGCAAGGGGGATACTTTTGGATCCCAATGGAAATCTAGTCTCCTTCGCGTGGGGTATGGGATTAGAGTGCATTGTCTCTCTTGGCTTTCACAAAGTCATCATATTAGGAGACTCCCTTCTAGTTATCTCCCAAGTGTGGAAGAAGATTTGCAAAGAAGATACGGCCATAGGAAGACTTCGGTATCAAATAGTCGACCTTTTGAAGCAGATTAAAGAGCCTAGCCTTGTAAACATTCGTGTTAATGTAATTGTAACTTCGGAAGATATTCACTTGTATATTTTATATTGTATTTGTATTTTATTATTGTACCTCCGACGGAGATGTTTATTCCTCCGGTCAGGAGAGTCTTTATTGTAATTGAGTCATGTAAAGTCATTGAGGCTAACCCTCCTTTATATGTCGAAGCATTAGACCCCTCCTTTGTGCATGTTATTCTCTCAAATAAGATCCTAGATAATCTTGAATTAAATTGTGAAAAACTAACATGGTATCAGAGGTAACCTGAGAAGAAGACACTGTGCAGCTGCGGAAGCTAGGGCTTCTTAATTTTTGGGTTTCTCTCCACAGATCATCAGCAAAACGAGGCTAGGCTAACTCACCTAAGGAAGGCGCATCTTTCTGTCGAAGCAGACATTTTTTGGCCTGTCACTGCTGCGGGAAATTAGGGCTTTTCACAGAAGAGGAATTTTGGGGTGCTTTCAGCACAAGATTGTTCTCCTCCTCAAAATCGAAATTTTGAAACTAAGATCGCAATTTTTGGTTGGGTTGAACCCTGGGATAAGTCAAACCCTAATTTGACTTTGGACCAGAAAAACCAGAAAACCAAAAAGGACCAGCAACTGCAGGTCCGAAATTTGCAAGTCCCTTTGGAATTTTCAAATACCAAGTGCACCAACATACTCGTCTCATCTAGGAGAATCTTCCTGTGAAAGCAGAATTCAATTCCGAGAATTTTCATTTTTCGGCCCGTCACTACTGCCGGAGGAAAACTAGGGCATCAAATATTTTGGATTTCTATTCACTGATTTATGAAAGTGAGTACATTGGACAACTCTCCTTGAGGATGCACATCTATCTGTCCAACCAGAAGTTCCAAATTCCAACTTTGGAAAATTAGGGTTTCTCTAACAAACCCTAGGCCAGCCAGCTCCAGATCCAGTTTCATCAAATCAAGTGGTAAGACCTAAAGCTTTTCTATTTCCATTTGAGTTTCTCATTAAAGATGTCTCACCACACCAAGCTTGAGGATAAGCTTGAAGGGGCTGATAACTTCCGAGCATGGAAGTATAGGATTGGGCTTGTCCTAGAAGATAATGAATTGGACACCTATGTGAATGAAGAGGTTCCAGTTCC
Organism: Larix kaempferi; assembly: GCA_027924585.1. Taxonomy (NCBI): domain Eukaryota; kingdom Viridiplantae; phylum Streptophyta; class Pinopsida; order Pinales; family Pinaceae; genus Larix; species Larix kaempferi. Next base: position 4,322,168 of record BSBM01001243.1, on the reverse strand, counting down.
AAAGGGAGATGAGGCTAAAGCCTTACACAAGAAGAACCTGGTTAAGGCTAAGAAAATCATTGCAGATTCTATCAAGGACCATCTCATACCACATGTGTCATCTCTGAAGACATCTAAAGAGATGTTTGATGCCTTGACGACCACCTTATTTGAAGGGAGGAATATAAATAGAAAGATGACATTGAGGAACAAATTGAAGAATGTCAAGATACAAAATGCAGAGACCATGCAATCCTACTTTACAAGGGTCTCTCAGATAAAAGAACAACTTGAAGCTGTGGGAGAAGATATAGAGAATGGAGAAATAGTGATGACCACCTTGAATGGTCTTCCTAGGTCATGGGATTCCTTCATCCAAGGAATCTATGCAAGAAGAAAGTTAATCACCTTCAGTAGGCCATGGGAGGAGTGCTCACAGGAAGAAGCTTGAATTGTAGCTCGAGAAGAAAAGATGGGTAATGAAGACCAGACTCTCACAACACACACCAGGAAGAACAACAACAAGAGGGAGCATCCTCATCACAAGAAGGGTAAACACCATCACCAGAATCCGAGGGAGAACTTTGGAGGATCCAGGAGAGATCTTTCCCACATTCGATGTTATACTTGTGATGAGAAGGGACATTATTCCAGAGATTGTCCCAGGAACAAAAGTAGCTCCCACAAGAAGAACAACAACAAGAAAAGACATCATGCTCACACTGTAGAGGATGATGAACCTCCAAGGAAGAAAGCCAAAGAAGAAAGTGAAGATTCTTCAAGTGATGAAGAATATCTATTGTAATGAAGGTAACCAGCTACAAGTGTTTATTCAGAAGGTTCCACCTCATAAGGAGAAGCTAGAGATGACTTTTAGTATTACATGAAAGGAGTAGAAGAAGCTATTGCAGAGTTGGACTCGGGAAAACAAATAAAGATCAATAATCTATGGAAGAACCTCAGAAGGTTCCACCTCATAAGGAGAAGCTAGAGATGACTTTTAGTATTACATGAAAGGAGTAGAAGAAGCTACTGCAGAGTTGGACTCGGGAAAACAAATAAAGATCAATAATCTATGGAAGAACCTCTCATCCATTTTCAGCATTGGTTAAGGTGCACACTATCGGAGCACACTCCTGTAGTTCCTGCAAGGAAGCAAAGATCAAGAGGGAGCACACTCCAGTAGTTCCTGCAAAGATTGAGAGGGAGTCCACCCAACAACCAAACAAAGATAAGTATTTGAATTGTCATTTCTTGTATATCTGATAACTTAAATGATGTTGTTCAATCATGTACATACTTATGTTCCTAGATTTAGGATGTATATCATGCATGTTAGAAAAGTTGCATTAATGAAAAAGATACTACTAATATGCAAGTAATGGGTAAGGGGCCTATGGTACTGTACAACATCCCATTGCTACTTATCTAGAATGAAACCTCTTTGCTGACATGTTGGAAGTAGTGCACACTCTTAACAATGTTTTGGTAGAGATGGAAGGCATCTAGGAAGTTACCGTATGAATACATGATATGGATGAATGTTGTGTTGAATCATTGGCTAAGATAGTTGCATGACTGTGTGAACTATGTCTTTATGCATAAGAATTTGTTCTTAAAAATTATGAAATGTTTCTGATCACGCAACTAAATTGACTTAGAGGAAAGATCGTGTACTACAAGAGAGACTTGTTTCGAAGAACAAGTGACGATGATTCAGCTAGAAGATTTATGAAGTCAAGAAGAAGACACTAAAGAACCTGAAGTTCCCAAGATCCAAGATACAACAATGGAAGGAGTAATTCCAAAAGAATATGAAGAACGCGAGATGGAAGACCCACAGGAACCTGTAGGTCCACCCCGTGAGAAGAATTCTCACAAGAGGAAACCAGCATGGGTACGAGAAGCAATTCAAGATGCAGAGAGATATGGCACAAAGAAAGCAAGAGACCGAGGCCATACTCCAGTTATGTAACCCTGTTCTGTGACATCATTGACAAAGAACCTTCCAACTATGAGGAAGCAACTGAGAAGAAAGAATGGAAGGATGCCATGATCGAGGAGTACCAGTCGATCATGAAGAATGATGTCTGGGATGTGGTCCCGAGATAAGTAGGACTTCCAAGTGGATCTACAAGATCGAGCATGCTACAGATGGAAGCATAGAGAAACACAAGGCAAGATTTGTGGCAGGTGGCTTCTCCCAGAAGGAAGGGATAGACTATGAGGAGACATTTGCACCTGTATCCAGATACACTTCTATTAGATCAATACTTGCTCTGGCTGCAGTGATGAAGTGGAAGGTAAACCAGATGGATGTCAAGACAAAGTTCTTGAATGGTGTAGTAGAGGAGGAAGTGTATATGGAGCACCCACTCGGATTTGAGACACATGACAGGGAGACTCATGTGTGCAAATTAAAGAAAGCCTTGTATGGATTGAAACAGGCACCCAGGACGTGGTACAGCAGGATAGACAGCTTCCTGACCAGTTTGGGCTTTACCAAGAGTAAAGCGGATTCCAACCTTTACTACAAGGTTGAGGAAGGGAACCCAATGATACTCCTACTGTATGTAGATGACCTGTTTGTGACAGGTGAGGATGGGTTGATTGCTGACACAAAGAGGAAGCTTGCTGCCGAGTTCAAGATGAAGGACTTGGGTATGATGCACTATTTTCTAGGCATTGAGGTGTGGCAAAGTGCGGATGGAATCTTCCTTGGACAAGGGAAGTATGCAGTAGAGATCCTGAAGAGGTTTGAGATGATGGACTGCAAGGCCATGGCCACACCTATGGCATCAAACCTGAAGCTATTGAGTGATGCTTTATCAGAGTCGGTTGATGCTACGATGTATCGTTAGATGATTGGATCTTTGATGTACCTGACGAATACGAGACCAGATATTTGCTTTGCTGTGAACACACTAAGTCAATTCTTGACGGATCCGAGACATGTTCACTTGATTGTTGCAAAGCATATTCTGAGGTACTTGAAGGGTATAGTGGATTATGGGCTCAAGTATGATGCGAACAGAAGATTAACCTGGAGGGTTATGTTGATTTGGGGTTATGTTGATTCGAACTGGGCAGGCAATGCCATTGATAGGAAGAGCACTTCGGGGTGTTGCTTCAGTATGGGATCAGTTGTGATCTCTTGGTTTAGCAGGAAGCAGTCCTGCGTAGCATTGAGTACAACCGAAGCAAAGTATGTCACAGCTTGTTCGGCTAGTTGTGAGGCAGTATGGTTGAGAAATCTACTGTCTGATTTGTTTGATCTCCAATTGGACGCGACTTGTATATATTGCAACAACCAGAGTTGTGTGAAGTTGTCTGAGAACCCGGTGTTCCATGACAAGTCGAAGCACATTGAGATCAAGTATCACTATATCGGGGATATGGTGCATAGAGGAGCAATGAAGCTCCAGTATGTTGCGATAGACGAGCAGATACCCGATGTATTGACCAAGCCACTAGCCAGAGCGAAGTTTGAATACTTCAGAGAGAAGCTTGGTGTACTTCAGATCAAGGTTCCTTCCAAGGGGAAGTGATGAGTCCGGAAGACGCAAATGCACATGGGACATTCTCGCATAGTGGTAGGAAAGTCCTCCTATGTTGGTAGATGTAAGGGCCAAGCCATTCTCTTAGTGGTAGGAAAGTCCTCCTATGGTGTAGATGTAAGGGCTAAGCCATTCTCACATGGTGGTAGGAAAGTCCTCCTATGGTGTAGATGTAAGGGTTGGGCCATTCCCGAATGGTGGTAGGAAAGTCCTCCCATGTCGGTTGATGTAAGTGTTGTGTCTCACATGCTGGTAGGAAAGTCCTCACATGTTGGTAGATGGGGTCTTGTATGGTGGTAGGAAAGTCCTCCCATCCTGGAGACATTGTGATGTGCATCTGGGCTGTGCTCCGTCGATGATCTGAAGATGATGAGGAGACAGTAGGGTACACAGGTTTTGCATAGGCATATAATCAGTCCTGGGATGCTCCTTTAGGTTTTGCAGTGGCATATAATCAGTCCTGGGATGCTCCTTTAGGTTTTGCAGTGGCATATAATCAGTCCTGGGATATCCTGTAGGTTTTGCAGTGGCATATAATTAGTCCTGGGATGCTCTTTCAGGTTTTGCAAAGGCATATAATCAGTCCTAGGAGATCCTGCAGGTTTTGCAGTGGCATATAATAAGTCCTGAGATGTACCTACTTGATGGCTTGCTCGCAGAGATGATGAAGACCTACATGGAGGCTAGGCCTACATCCAGCATGAAAAAGGGTTGGCTCTGTAGAACTTACTATGACGAGTAGATTGGAGACTGATGGTCGATATAGCAGCAACAGTGACGATGATGAACCAGCTTTGATGATGATCCAGTGACGAAGACTTGTGCTGATGAACTGTGTCAAGAGAATACCTTCCTAGTTAAGAGGGAGTGTTAATGTAATTGTAACTTCGGAAGATATTCACTTGTATATTTTATATTGTATTTGTATTTTATTATTGTACCTCTGACGGAGATGTTTATTCCTCCGGTCGAGAGAGTCTTTATTGTAATTGAGTAATGTAAAGTCATTGAGGTTAACCCTCCTTTGTATGTCGAGGCATTAAACCCCAGATTTAAGTTGTCTATGGATTATTAGACTCTTCTAGAGAAGTCGGCCCAGTGAAGTACAACTAGGGGCCGACCTAGTTGGGTAAAAGTCAAGTGAAAGATAAAGTATAAATAGAGAGGGTGCCTCTCTTATTTGATCATTCACTCACTCATCAAGTTTGCATAAGTGAGTAGGAAGACAAGTTCGCACAAGTGGAGAAGAGAGAAGCTGCTAAAGACCATTTCTACTTTTGGGGTTTATTGTATTGTTGCTCATTCTATCTCTAAGGAAGTTGCGGGGTTTTCTCCTTTATGGTTTCCCCGATGAAATTCTTTGTGTCTCTTGTCTCTTGTGTTTGAATTGTTGTGCATGTTATTCTCTCAGATAAGATCCTAGATAATCTTGAATTAAATTGTGAAAAACTAAATATTCGTTGGCACAATAACCTTGATGGTTAGCAAATCATGCCGCATCACTGGAAAGGGGCACTAGTATTAAAAATGGGGGCCACCTAGAACGACGATGGATCCTCTAATACAAGATTTATGTATTAAAGAATCATCATTGGGAGAGATAAGTAGTAAACTCAATTAATTTTCGAGGCAGGAGGTGCAAGGGGGATTCTTTTGGATCTCGATGGAAATCAAGTAGTCTCCTTCGCGTGGGGTATGGGCTTAGCTATTTATGGGATTAGAGTGCGTCATCTCTCTTGGCATTCACAAAGTCATCATATTAGGAGACTCCCTTCTAGTTATCTCCCAAGCGTGAAAGAAGGTTTGCAGAGAAGATACGGCCATAGGAAGACTTCAATATCAAACAGTCAACCTTTTGAAGCAAATTAAAGAGCCTAGCCTTATAAACATTCGTTGGCATAATAACCTTGAGGTTGATCGGTTGGCAAATCATGCCACGTCACTGGAAAGGGGCACTTGTATTAAAAATGGGGGCCACCTAGAACAGCGGTGGCTCCCCTAAGGAATTAAGACATTGTTTAATTACGGATTGTTTGAATCAACAATGCATGCGAACCATCTGGTGCAATTTAAATGCATTGAGTATGGGGCCCTCTCTTTATTTACCTTCACACATGAGAGAACACTCTCGAGACCTGCCTTGCTTGTTTACTTTGGAGTCGAAGTTTCGTTTTATGGCGCTTTTTTGGGTTTTCCCTGCTACCTGTGGGATAACTCAGGGAGGCAAGCTCTCGTCTGTGTGTAAGGGGAGATTTAGACTGGTTTCACCTTGGCGGATAGGGCCATGCAGGCGGGAACTTGGAAGGTATCTTGTTCTCCCTTTCTTCTCTTCAGTCTGTATATGCTCGTGGTGAGGTTGGAGGGTTGGATTGTGCGTTTCACAGGGCGATTCTTGGAGGGCCAAAGTCTTAAAAATATGATGAGCGTCTGCATTCTCAAATCAATGGTGTTGTGGCTACAATCGACCAGGTATCATCTCATGCTTCGAATCTGGATGTTTCGCTTCGATGATTTGGAAGCTCGAGTGCATGTGCAAGGACGTCAGCTTGAATGTTTGACGATTACTTCTTGTTTCCACCGGATTACACACCGTCTTTTTCGCAGCAGAAATCTATGCTGTTGCTCGATGTGCCCTTGGTGGCAAGTCTTGAGTCAAGTATGTCACTTTGTTCTTGACTCCTCTGTTTAGGCAAAATTCCCAACGAAAGCCAAGGAGGGTAGTCCCTATGGAAAGTTACTAAGGTTGTTAGGGTCTTCCAATTAAGTGATGCGTTGTTTATTAATGTTTTGGGGAGTTTTTGATTAAAGGTTCAAGATGTAATTGCAACAATAGTTAAGAAAGCTTTCACCAGCATAAGTTCAGATAAATCACTGTGAATTATAAAGATGCACAAATACTCGATATTGATAAAAAGCAAATGAATAATAGTGCAAGGACCAGTGCCTTATGGAGTCAAACACAGTGTGAAATTGAAAAGCTGGAAAAGTAAATGTTGTGCAATTGTCTCTTGGTTGATTTTAAATTATTAAAATGAATCTTGATTAGGGGAAAGAAGGGAAACTCTCGAGATACCGTAAAGGTACAGAGAGGAATGTCCAGAAATCTAAAGATTGGTGTTGCTGTACAAGGACATGTTGGACTATCAATACCCTAAGCGCGTGTTCAACACTACACCAACAAGGATGTAGTCTAACGGTGCCCCAAGGTCAGAGTACAGCTACCCAGCGTCCCCAGGAAGAACTTCCCCACCAAAATCTAGTTTCGAAGTGCCAGATTTTCACCATCTTGTGGGTAGTTAATTTTATTTGGTGACTGATTAAGTTAAATGTGAGAATTAAAAAGTGCTTCCAACTGCTTTTGGTATCCCACAGCTCAGACGAACTGCTGGTGGGTAGAGCATATGCAGTGTAGGCAAATGATTTATTCAGGTTTTGAAGCAAGTAACCATCGACCCTCCGATAGAGAGCGCTTTTGACTTGCTTTCAAGCTAAGTTCAAGAGACTTATGAAATTGAAATACAAAACTTATAAATAAAAATATATTGATGGCCAATCTTATGCATCACTTTCTGATCAACCTCCACTAATCAGCAAAATTGCCTTTGGATGAAGGTGAGAGCATACTTCGTGGCAATGAAGATGGTTTTATTTCTACTCTACTTTTGCGAAAATGGAAAATTATTAAAATGCAAAATTAGATGAAAGATACACCCTGCACTTCAAAAGTGAGTGTGTGAATAGGTGGAGTTAGAAAATTTTCAATCACACGAAAATTGACAAAATACACAAATCCCCCCAGGGGGGATGGGATGTGGGTGCTAGTTACCCCACTGCTCTTGTTTAATGATTTACAATTTATGTTCAAATAAAAATGCCTCTTAGTCCTTTTAGACTTGGATCTAAGGGCTTACAAGCTGAAATTTGAAACAATGCTAAAAGTGGGTCCCCTTGAAGGTGTTTTTGGCAAGTTTTAGCGAAATTTCGCCGGAGCTTCTTCCTCTTTTTCCTTGGACCTGCTAAAAACCATTAAGTAAATCTCTTAGAATATGATGGCAAACACAATGAAAAAATAAAAATAAAAAATTGAAAAAAATTTATACTTAGAAAAGTTTCGAAAAAAATTCTAAGTATAGAAAGTTTCAAACCTAGCTTAGATCTAATGCAAAATGGACTTTTTAAGAGCTTAGATCTAATCTAGCAGGTGATTTCTAAGTATATAGATCTGAAAATATTTGCAAGAAATGTATGGATCTACAACTCAAACACTCAGAAAATGACAAGAGGGAAAGAGAAGAATGAAGTTTTAAATTTGAAGATGATAGATGAACCCTTCAAGCCCAAGCTTGATCTTTGTGAAGCCTTGGAAAATCCCTGAAATACAAGATTAGTTTGTGTTGAAGAGGAGAGAAGAGACAAACAAGTTCGTAGCCCTCTTCAAGCTTGTGATCTGCAAAAACCTTAAGCAAACCCTTGCATGCAAATGAGTAAAATCTAGTGTGCTTGGTAAAGAAAAATTCAAAGAGCCTAAATACAAACTAGTATAGTTGGCTACTTCTAGTCTTTCAAAACAATACATAAATAAGCAAATTACAACCGAAATGCTTACTCTATGAATCAATCAAGCTAGATCTACAATCATATATAAAAAAGGAGAACTAGATTAGAGCAATATCACCTCATATGCTTGCATGCATCCAACAAATGTACACCAATGGACCTCCAAAGCCTTTCACTTGCATTAAAAATTATCACTAGTACAATGAGCAGAGGTTTCTTGCATCCATAGGAATAATGGAGCAAGAGCCTTGCTTAAATATAAGCTCTCAAGAGCAAATTCGAATTGGTTGAGGAAGAGGTAGGTTAGGGTTTGAAATGACACATGGTAGACCCAAATCCCATGAAAGGGGGATAGGTGGGAGTTGTATTGAATGGGCGAGTGGCCACCTAAGGGAGGCGCCCTCCTTCCCATTGTTGGAAACTCCTCCCTCCACAAAACGAATGCCACCCAAGCTAAAACGTCTACCCAAGGAGGGAATGCACAAGCCTTGAAGGAGGACAACTCATGGGAGTGTAGTTAATGCCCAATCCTCTCTAAATTTGGTTGGTAAATCACCTTAATGACTATGCCAAGTCATTCCATCCAACTCACCAGACCCACCACCTTTTCTATAGGAGTTTGGATTTTCTCCAACTCCATTATTTTTGAATTAAAAAATACTTTTTTAATATTTTGAAGAGAAATTTGATTAAGAGAAAAATAATCACTCAATACTTAGGAAAAGTTGGTTTAGGGGTTTTATGGGTGCTCTGGGTTAGAAAACGAGCACCCCCATGTCCAATTTCACCTCCTAACCCATCTTTTACCACTTTTCTCATTTTTTAATTAAATTATTACAAAATCTCATAAACTCTGAAAAATTAATTTTCTCAGAATGACTCAAAAATCCTAGGGGACCTAGTGCATGTCCATATGACTCAATACTGATGGCTAGCATGTTACAAAAATACATTCCAATAGGTTTTAACAACCTCTCAAAATTCGTCATCATGGAAACACTCCAGCTTTGGAGGTGTGAGTGAAAAACTCAGGGATTATACAACACTGAAGAGTATTGCATAATCTCTAAGGAAAAAAACACTCTAGAGTATTTCCCTGATAACAAACGTTGAGAAAGGCCAAACCTTTCATAAAAACTCATGCTAGACCAATTTATTACAAAATCCCCGCAGGGTCTGGACATGCAAATTATTACAAAGGGCAAAAATTGCCTGATGAACACTGAACTCTGGCAAGTGAACAAAAATTTGTTCAAGTCTTCTGTGGTTCACAAGTTGTCCACCATGGTGCAACTTCAGTGGACAACACTTCTAAAGCGCACTAAGAGATGTTGATCGGAGGTCAGTCAAGGAACACACCGTTGGTTGGTTCAAGGGCTTTGGATGAAGATTCAATGCAGCAGCATGCCTTGGCTGTGGTGGAAATTTCCAGCTCTCAGGGGCAAGAAGATGAAGGCAAGGATTTCCAGGAAATCCACAGTGGTCTTAGTCCTTTTCAATTTTACTGGTTATGGTTGTCTCTTTTTGTATTTTCCTGTTGGGTCAGTTTGTTAGAAACTTAGAACATAGTGTTCAGTATTATGTAGTAGATCTTGCAGTAGTTGCATCTATGTCTGAAACATGCCCAGCTGGTGACATTTTGGTGACTATTGGGCAATTTTGTACTCTGACACAGTATGTAATCTTTTGGCTGTTTTTTTCAGCATTTTAATACAAATCTATACCAATTTCAGTTAAAAGAAAAAAGAAAACTCAATTAATTTTCACTTAGGAGAGAATAGTAGAATGCTCATAAATATGTCCCTGGACATCTAAATTCAGGAGATAGTAAGCAGTCCAAAAAGCCAAAACTACATGAGAAATAAGTTGTCTGAAAAATTTTAACATATCAGCCTCTGAATTTGGAGAAATAATTTGAATCATTTGTTGATCAAAATCTTGAAAGATCAAGAAAACGTAGTTGCACAATGCATGATACCCAGAAGTCGAAAGGTGAAAATCAGTTACAAATATCATTGATATTAATATATGAGAAATATCACGATATTTTAGACAATATATCACCCCAAAAAACTTGTGAAATCGCTACATTTTCAAGCATCAAAATATTTTGATAAAATCATGATATTTTCAAAAATATCAACTCTTGATAGGAACTTATCACCAAACGCAAGAAAAAACATGTATAACAGGTGGAAAACCCAATTTCATTTGTCATTTTCACCTACTACTCTTTTCTAGAGAAATATGGAGTCTTCCAACAAAATCCGAAGGGGCAAACAAAGATTTTCATCACCATAAACAAATCTTTCGTTGATTGGGAATCAAGTTCCATTGATTGTTTTCAAATTCCCAAATATGTGCTAAATTTCCTAAATGTAATTAGTTTTTCCTTCATATTTATGCAAGGGTTTGCAATGTGCATAGTGTTTGTCCCTTATTGTCAATTTTACCTTAGAGATTTCCCAATTTTAGGTCTAATTTTATTACAACCATTCTTGGTGTTGAATCATTTTTTTTTTTTTTTTTTTTTGCCTTGGGTTTGATTAATCACCCACCAACCTTTTGAGAGGACAATCATCAAAGGCCGAGTTGCAAGCTTTGTGGGAAGGAGATTAACAAAGGCATTAGCCATTTGAAATACCACCTTGCAATAATTCCAAGCCATGTGCTTGACATACATACCAAAGTGCATTACTTGCCTAATATAATATAACAATGTATATAATATAACATTAAAAATCTAATTATATAATATATAATTGTAATTGATTAAACCCTTTAGGCTGCGACCTCATCATGACGCATCTCTTCAGCACCATATAAAGAGATCAAACAGCACACTGTTCATTGTGACATCACAATCATATCAATCATATATTATTTATATTTTTGTCTTTTGACATTAAATTTACAAGTCGTCGTGTTTTTTCAATGAAAAGCTTTTTATGAAGGAGTCCTCTTGGATGGATAGATATGGATGATGAAGAGGCACCAGTACAAGTTGTAGAGCATCAAAACCCTTGGGCCTTAACGAATAGCATAGAATAAGCACGCACGATGTTAAGGAAACAACTAGGAATAGAGAAAATTAAGGTACAGTGTGTGTGTGTGTGTGTCAAGTAGAAATTATTAGGTTGAAACTTCAGACAGAGTTGAGTAAAACTATGATAAAAAAGAAATGCAGGGAGATGCCTTGGTTCTCACTTCTAAGAGCAACTTGCAAATACTCCTTAGTTACATTTTTTTACCATTGATCCACTGAAATCAATGCTATGCTAAACAACTATGCCAAATTAAACCTACATCAAACTTATGAATTAGCCCTAAATCTTAAAATACTTGACAAGAATGGGTACAAACAAATGACAGGGTCAATATACAGTGGCAAACCTGTGTATATGTATTATCCTGATCTTCCTCATCATCTTGGAACAAGTCATTTGAATCCCAATCCATCGGTTAAGCTTGATCATCCAACTGAACAAAATCTGTATACAGCCAAAATTTTGTCAGCTACTCTAGCTCAATCTCAAAGCACTCAATATTAACTAAAATTTGTGGACATAGACTAGAAACATAGTACATCAGTTGGAAAAATTGACATTAGAAGCTGAAAGGTCCATTAAAGCTTCAGAACAAAATCAAGGCATTTGTGCTATACCAGTATAGTTTATTCACTTAAGGCTAAATTTACTCAAACCTTAATTTTCTTCAGATGCATCCAGGACACTAAAAATTAAATGGATAACAAAAAGGAAGATGAACTAATCATTCTTACCCAAAGACAGTCAAAATTTCCTTTTGATTGGGCCAAAAACAGATTTCCTCTTATGTTCCAATAGATCCACTAAACCAATTACTTTGCACTTGCAGCAAATCAATGTGTTTTTCTCCTATACCTCCCACAAAGACAGCCAAACTCTCACTGCAAAAGCAATAAGGTATTCTTCTTAGTTCAACTTTCATTCTTGCATCCAATTGCAATCCCACTATTTAATCAGACCACAAGTTCATTAATTTTACTGCACCAAACTTTCCCCATTCTAAACACATTTTTCTGTACATGCCCTTTATGTCTGCAGAATAAAAAAGAAGTATAGCAATATGCTAATGAAAACGGTATACAGTGGCCCACATGCATGATTCTTTAATAGCTGTAAGATCATTTAAGAATTATAGAAAAAATATATATCTAGTTGTAAGGTTATTTAAGAATTATTGACAAGTATATGTCTAATTGAGGTATAAATTCCTACTATATAATTAAAAGATCATTCATGCCACTGCAGGATCCTACATGGCTTGCTATCAGTGCCAAGTGTCTTGTATTCAAAGTGCATAGCTTTCTCTAACACTCCAGCTAGGATGTGGTGTCCTGATACCTGTTAACCAAGAGAGAGTGACGATGTTTATTTAATTGGTTTTCCATTCAAGGGAAGCAATATATGCCTGACAAAACAGAAAAGGGACTAACATACTCTGCATGCATTGCAATGTCTGTTAAGGGGACTAAAATACTCTGAATGCATTGCAATGTCTGTTAAGGGGACTAAAATACTCTGAATGCATTGCAATGTCTGTTATTATATGGATAGCATAGTATTTGTTGGTGCTTGGGATGACTAGCATGGCTGCTCAAATGAACTGGCACAAAGATTGCTTTGACAGACATTTTTAATATGATTAATGTGACCAGTAATTAGGAGAATTAAAATGGCTTCATAATTAGCATAGCTGCATCTTTCTCTTCAAATATATGCAATATATGGACATCTATCTGCATACATAAGGAGCAATCAACAAACATATGTATGCAAATCATTGAAGAAAGAACATGTTCTACTAAGTCACAAGATTCACGAATTCGAACCTTGATGTTCAAAATTCGCCGAATCTCAAACTGGAAAATAAATTCATTCAGATTCGTCAAATCCCAAGGATGAATGTCAAGCAAAATTTTATTCAAATTCAAATCTGAAAAGAATTCTAATGTTAAAGCGAATTTTAAGGCAATTTTTTAAAAAAAATGGAAAAAATTCGGCTAGGCTTTGACTTTAAACTTCATCTACATTTAAACTCTTAACTAAACTCTAAACCCTAGTCCCGACTCCCTTCCTATTTTCCCTCTCAGCTCACCGCCACTCAGCAAATAAACCCTCAGCAAAGTCACGATTAAGTCACGATTTAATTGACTCTTTGCTGCCAAAGTCACAAAGTTGGTCACAATTTAGTTGACTCTTCGCTGCTCAGTTACAGTCACGATTCGAATTTCAGGAAGCTAAACCACAGGACTGGCTCAATGGACTGGAAAAATAGGCTCATCTCAACCACAGGACTGGCTCAATGGACTGGAAAAATAGGCTCATCTCAACCACAGGACTGGCTCAATGGACTGGAAAAAATCAGGTCTGCATCATGGTAGCCCAGCTACAATGTATGTGATAACACCTCTAAGCTCACATTTGTGTAAATGCTTCATGTGGCTCTGCCTTTTAGCCACTTCTGCTAGCATGGGGCTCTACCTGACTGCAAGGGCATGATCTCCTACTCCCTGTTTGGGAGCAAACTCCTTTTGGTGAATCATTTTGCACCGAAATTTTGTTGTTGTTCTAATCCAGTTTGGGTTATTTATACATAATCACACCTTCTCATTGGCCTAAACATAAGCCAGCCCTACCTCCCTGGTCAACCCTTGTTCCCATCTGCACACAAGTTGGCTGCCACATACAAGAGGATCTAAAAACGGCAACAAATGCCAAAAGATGGGGAAAACATGTCAACTACTCCAAGAATAGAATAGATCCATCCCTCAGGAGGACAACCAAAGCCCCTTACAACTTGACCACTACACAGCTAGTGCTCAATTCCCCCAATGACATGTCTTTGTATGCAAAACAAATCACAAGCCTCATGAAAACAATAGTAGAGCTAAGAGAAGTAGGGGAAGTAGTCTAGAATCCCTCCAAGAATTTAAGGACAAATTCAAGAAGACTAAGATTTGGGACTTTATGATAACAAGACATCGACCTTGAATGAAAATCAGCAATGCCTCAGCAAATCCTAACCTCGCCATTTAGTTTCCCTCCTTAGAGGATCGCTGACAAGCTTTGAGAGCCAAGAAAAGACTTGTATCGCTTCCCAACAAGGTTTTCCAAGATTATAATCTCGTGTTATTACAGTAGTTGAGCTCTGTACGACTAGGGCACAAGTAGTGCCTGCAATGAAAGAGAACAAATGGGCTCACTCTTATAATCTTATGGATGTTATAGGTGACTCCCTCTCCCCATGGGGTGGTAACAGCATTATCTATCCAAATGAGGCTCCCATAAGTTCAAGAGGGGGGACCGCCTCTATCTCCATTGTATGTTGGCACTGTAATGGCTTTGTTTGGTTCTCTCCAAGTACCTTCCAAGATGCCCTCTCCAAGTGGAATCTAATCTTTCTCACTGAGATGCATGAGAACCATGAGGGCCACTCCTGCTTGTTATAGGTTATTATTGGCTCTCAGTATTCAAACACTATACACAAAGATCAAGTGCTATTCATGGATCCAGTGGATTTGCATGACTCATATGCAACTCTCTCTCGTCCAAGTTGTTAATTCTAGTCTATGACGTGCACTCTAGGTACATGAGGATTCAAATTCAACAAGGCCATGCCCCGATTTTCGAGATATTTTCATTATTATTTACTATTTTCCCCTTGCTTCTTCAAGTTTCATGCTCCACTAGGATGGGGATCCCTCCCTTAACTTTACCTTGAGATCTCCCAGTACTCCTCTTTAAGTGTCATCATTATTCTAAACAATTTCAATGCTTGCACCAAAACTATATAGGTTTCAATCCATGACTGGTCCGAGGATGTATTATTTCTTCATGAGTTGGACCCTAATATAGTTGATCTACAAAGAGATTCAACAAAATAAGTCCATCCTCATCATGACATATCAAAGACATCCTCTCCAAGTCCAAGAATCTCACAATCTCTTTCTTCTCAATTTGCTCCCTTGCTTCTCATACTTCAACAGGAACACCTAGTTCCTCACAATGGTACTGCTAGTGTGGTCAACTACACCATGAATACCCAATCTCTCATCCCATGCGTCAAGAATCTGTGTCTCCCTCCCAATTCCAATTACCAACAATGACTACATTTCCTTCACCCTCTTGGATGCCCCTCTTCCCGCACCTCCTCCTCCCTCAAGTCTAACTGGCAATCCCCACACCACAATTCACTTTGACATCAAGTATGTCAATGCCTATGCCTTTTTCCTCTCACAACCTACCCCACACCTTTCTCACTTCTCATCCCTCAATAAAGTCGCAACTAAATATGACATGTTAACTAAGGCCCTTTGGGATGACACCTTAGATTCCTACCCCCACACCATCCATCAAAACATGTTTGTCCATCCACTAAGCAACAATTCCATGAACCAATGGTATGATCAAGAATGCAAGGCTATGCATAGACATCTTTGTTTTGTCCTTGCCCGTGATCCAACCTTCATCCAATCTATTTAGAGAGATCATCGGTGTCTCCTATAGCCCAAGAAATGTGGCTTTCTAGTTGCTAGGAGACGAGAACTACTATTAGCCACTAGCACTTCTAAAACCTTCTAGCATACCCCCCTCCCTAGGAAATCCAATCTTCCACCCTATATTGATTAGCATACTTGTTTCTCACATACCACTACCCTTTACCATGGTTCATATTCCCTCTCCCCCCACCTCCTATGACTTTTTTTCTCAAAAAGGCATTAAGAAAGCCATCCAAATTTTGAACTTTGGTAAAGTAGCAGATCAAGAAAGTTTGAAAATGAATTTCTAAAGCAAGCATGGTATTGGCTCTCTTAATTTCCATATTGATGATCTATTTAAAATTTTAATCATGGGGCTTCCTCAAGCTTCCTTCCTTATGGTCACAACATATCATCCACCCATCTTTAAATCGAGAATTATCTTGGATCCTGTTATCACATCCATAGTAGCCAGGCTACCATGATTGTAGATCAGTTTCCTGTATATTTTTGAGCCAGTTCTTTACACCTTTTTGATGAGATTAGCCTATGATGAGCAGCATTTTGATGATCACACACATGTATTCAGTGGATCCATAGTTTTCATAGTTACAGTCGCATGCCAGGACTAAGCCCCATGACCCTAGGTCGATGACCGAGATAGCCATTACTCTATCATCCAGAGCTGATTGATGACAGTGCCCATGTTGTATTCAGATGCAGTGCTTCAGTGTGGATCAGGTAGCTCAGATCAGGGACTCATGTACATGATCCAGCAGGTATATTTTGGTACATGTGGGTTGTTGATGTGCTCTTCCTCTTATCTAGGTAGTTTATGACTGGGTATATTGTGATGGTTGTTGGCTCTACTTATTTGATGCTTACTTGTCGTTTAGATTAAAAGTGGTTGGTTACTATTAACAGGAGGTTCTTGAATATACTCGTTGTTCATACCCTTACTCCATGAAGTACTGACTTGTCCATTCCCTTATTTTAGGGCCTTTCCTATCCATGGCACCATGAGTCATTTTCTCCATCCATTCGTTACCTTCCAGTTTTGGTTTTTATCCCGACTCACACCTTAGCTAGTGATCTTGGGGACTTCCCCCACCTAGACCTCTGTGTTGGATAGATTCCCAGTCTGCATTGTGTCTCGGCTCTAGAGTGTGTGATTTTAGTCACAATGGTTGTTCTCCTCTAGCCCTCGAAACCAAGTATTCCTACAAACAATGTTGCTAAACACTAGAGCATCAGATCTTAAATGCTATATCTAAGGGATGCTTAGTCATCAAAAACAATGTTCCTAAACCTAGGTTGCAGGAAACTTGGGCCCCAACCCCATTTCCAGTGTTTCGCCGTTTTGAAACCCCGAAACGCATACCGTATGGCCCGAAAACACATTTCCGTACGGACAAAACGTGTTTTCGAGATGGAAACGTGTTTCATCCATACGGAAACGCGTTTCCAGTACAGATTCAGTCAACGGGGTCACGTTTCCGAAAAAAAATCACCATGGTGCAATAGTATTTGGTAATATTAATGGCAATAAAAGTGACATTCTCCTTATCTTTTATTTTCCATCCTTTTACTTAAATTTTTAACATTACCATTAATTGTTTCAGGATGTTTGAGAGTGGTTCCAACCTCATCGGACTTCATATGCAAAAAGTAGAATTTTAGATTCCATTCAGAATTCAACAAACTTAATAGTTTTTAGGATTTCAGGATTGCAAAGTTTCCACTAGATTCTATCATGTATGAGGGCATGGAATCAGCATTTAATCAAGCACATCAGCCCCTCTATGTCCCTTGATGTTGGTGGTGTTGATTGTTGAACTCCTCTATCATGACCTTAATAAAAATGTACTCTTCACTCAAGCAAAATCACTTATTCAGCATGGGAAGCTTTTTCTACCTCAATTTAACGATTGGATTAGGAAGCTTCATCAAAATTGTAGGGTGTTAAGCCATTAACTAATGTCATTGGAGGATCAACATTGAAATTCGAGTTAGAGGCAAGGGCTAGAGCCTAGAGGAGGGAGGCATAGGGTGCTATTGATGAATAGGATCCCAATATAGGCAATGATTCACTGACATGTATGATTTGTGATTTATATTTCACATTCATTTTGGGGGGTCACGTTTCGACGTTTCCCCGTTTTGTCCCCGTTTCCCCGTTTCGTGCAACTTAGTCCTAAACACTAACCATGCATATCTATATTAGCTAGTCAGTGGCCAAGGGACGAGCACTCACCCTTTGTATGGTGTAAGGTCGTTTACCCCTACAGGGCTACAGGATGGCCACTCCATCGCACCTATGGACGGTGGTGGGCAATGGAGGCCATACAAAGTCATTACCAAAGGCCCGCCAGGCTATTCAGGGCACCTTCTCTTGGAAGCTGGCTAGTGAAAATCTATAAAGTGAAATAAATGTGAAATCTTAAATTTAAAAAGCTAACAAATAATAAATTGCTAAAAGGTTGCTTGTCTAGAGTCTATTGGAAGCATTCTCATCACTCTACCCATTTGTGAGACACCGTTATTCCTCGTGTTATCTTCTATCCAGTATATGTCTAGGTGGTCTCCTTGGTTCCTTCATCCGAGAGATTGCAGTGTTGAGGTTGTTGAGTCCTTCCCCTAGCCTAGCCTTTGTTTTTCCACCTTCACCCATGGTTAGCAAATTATTCAAGTCAGTAAACGAGTATACACTTGAAAATCATGTTTTTAGTAGCTAGTTACTTTGATCTAGGCTTATCTTATTTATATTATTTGCATGCTTACGCCAATCAAACATCATTCTATGCTTTGGTCTAGCTAATGATATAATTGAAGGAGCATATCATAACCATTTGTACTTGCAACAACAGTTATTCATGGTCTGGTTCATTATTTTGATCATTCTTGACCTGGTCAACCTAGTTTGACCAAGTCAACCATAGAGTCCATGATGAGTTTGGGCAGACAATGTTTGAGATGCATTATTCATGGCCCATATGTGTCCATTAGATGGTTCCATGCCTCAGACAGCAGTTTCAAATGATGGTTTGTTGGATTTTTATTGGTTATTATTATTTACAAACCATTATTTTTATTATTCTGGGCATGGATGAACTTACAGAGATATCTTTTGTTGATGTAATTGTAACTTTGGAATGTATTTCACATATATGTATATTGTATTCCTATAGAGATGTTATTATTCCTCTATACGGAAGTGTCGTCATTTATATTGTAAGTGTCGTAACTTATACTTGATGGGTTATTAGACCACCTTGTTGGGGTCGGCCAAAAATAATTTTAGGGGCGAAATTTAGCCCATGGGCTATTTTTCCATGTTTTTTTCCAAAAAGAGATTCGCCAATTTGCATTTTTTGAAGCCCTGTTTCGCCCAATTTTGATGGGGTAAACTTTTTTCACTCTAAAAATCGCCAAATTATTATATAAACTATATAAAATACTTAGAAATTGAAATAATTTTAGAAACATATCGCCAAATATTTTATAGTTGACATTTTAAGAATTGGTAAGATTCGCCAAGGTTTATACACTTTTAAATAAGGATGGGTCCTTAAAATTATCCCTGGTCGAGCCTGTATAAGTCATGTGGGTTAAAGGGTTATTAGACCACCTTATTGGGGGTCGGCCTGTCAGCATTATGTTATGTGGTTAAGTTGAGACCGACCTAGTAAAGGTTATTAGGCAAGTCAAGTCATGTATAAATAGAGTGCGGGAGGCACTCTATTTGATCATTCACATTCTCACTCTTACTCTCATTGGAGAGTGGCGCACTAGTGGAGGAGGAGAAGCTGCTGCAAGGAGTATATCTCTTATGCTTGGGTTGTATCATTGCTCTATCTATCTCTGAGGAAGTTGTGGGGTTTTTCACCTTTATGGTTTTCCCCAGTGAAACTCTATCTGTCTATTATCTCTTGTGTGCTTGCATTATTATGTCCATGATTGATATGCTGTAGATATGTTGTACATGTTGTTCTCTCAATTAAGATCCTAGATCAGATTGAAGTAAATTCTGAAAAACTAACATGGTATCAGAGCTAGCTTGAAAGAAGGCATGGTATGGCATTTATGACAGTTGTTGCACTTGTGAAGCTAAGGCTTGATATAGCAAAAACCAGTCATCGTAGCACTTTCGGTATAAATTCATTTCGACGAGGTTTCAGGATCTGAAAATCTTACAGGTCGAAGATAAGATCCCCATGTACCTTGTGTCCAAAGGAGAGCCTCTAATTCGTTGTACTTTCAGATTTATGATATGTACAATATAGGGTTTTTGCCTCTTCCAGATCTCAGTCATAAACAGGTGACCTAGGCAAAAAGGTCACAACTTGGGCTAGGAAGCTCCAAATGAAATTTCGTAAAAAGTGGTAGGTAGGGCACGAACTGTACTTTCACAGGTATGATTTTCAGAGGTCAAAATTGAACCAGTGACACGTGGCACTCCGTACAAGTTAGCTCTCCTGTTTTACCCCATAAACAGGTCACGTTGCGACACTTGGCATAACTCTCTCTCAGAGAATCCATTTGAGGTCAGACCTGTGGGGTTGGAAAGATTAGAGGTCAGGCTACCACAGGAAGAATTTTCAGACCCTGATCTGAAATTTCGGAGTTACACCAGAAACAATCAGGTGCATATTTCTGTCAAAACAGAATTGGATTTTGAGCACCTTCATTCATGGCTCCGGGAATTTAGGGTTTCGGAGAATGTTGGAATTTTTGTATCAGAGACCACGGCTAGATGCTCCTCAACAAAATCGAACTTTAGAGACCAAGATCGAATTTTTTGGTTGGGCAGAAGCCGAGCTTGATCAAACCCTAGTTCGGGACTTTGATCGGAAAGCTGAAAAATTAGGGCTTCTGCAAAAATGGAAATTTTTTAAATCTGTGACCATAGCTGGAAGCTCCTTGGAAAAATCGAAGTTTAGAGCTTTGGATCAAACTATTTGGTTGGGTGAAGCTCCGGGAAACTCAAACCCTAATTCAGGGTCCTCCCTAGTGAATCCGAAAGATTGAAAAGTAAATTTGAGGGGTGAAACTTTGCAATTTTCAAATTCTGAGTATACCAGGTTGATCAGCTCATCAAGGCACATCTTTCTATCCTTTTAGAAGTTTGAATTTTTAGGGTTTCCCTAACAAACCCTAATCCAGGTCTAGATCCAGTTTCTGCAAATCAAGTGGATTGGGTTAATCCTAGAAGAGAATGGATTGGTCACCTACATAAGTGAAGAAGTTCCAGTTTCAGAGGGAGATGAGGTTAAGGCCTTACATAAGAAGATTACAAGCAAACTCAACAGGTATGACTTACGAGTATGTTTCGAAATCTGTTCATGATTAAGTTTATGATATGTTTGTCTTCATTAAGATTAGTACAATCTTGATTAATTTTACACTTGTCATATCACCTTAATAAAAATATGAATGCATGATAGAAGATATTCATTGATTAGGGTTTTGACACTTATGATTGTACTAATGCATTGTGGTGTTGTATGAGATTGATGTTGTCCGCTAACATGAAAGGTACATCAAGAAAGACAAATCATGTTCTAGTTCAAGAACATATGACCATGGTGACATGAAGACAAAGATTCATCCATTGTCATGGATCACATAGAAGATCTACTTACGAGGTATGTATAACTTGGTTCTATAATGATTAACCTATGAGATATGCAGGTTACTAGCACAAGTCACTGAAGAGAACAAGAAGACATTATGTGGGTATGTTAGACATAACTAGCTAGCATGCTAATCCAGGTATGTTTTTCCTATATCAAGTTAGAATCCTACCTTGTGTTAGGATCTCTTATATAAGTATACATGGCATGATTGATAATGATTATTCATTGAAGTTAGTAATCATGGGTTTAGGCATATTATGCTTCTTACTTTGATTGATGATATGACTAACTAGAAAAGTCCTATGGTCAAATAGGAATATTCATGAGTAAAAGAATTGTGATAAATTATCTGTATATGAAATGATCTTGACCATACATGTTTAAGATTACTTAGAATCATAATGTTTTTTATAGTATTAAGATTATACTAATGAATGTATGTATGAGACCTCAAGGATAACACAATGATGATACTAGTAAGTATGCATACTGATCGAGGATGGATATAAGTTCAAAGACAGTTAATCCGAGCACACTCCAGTAGTTCCTGCAAAGAAGCAAATATTGAGAGGGAGTCCACCCTACAACCAAACAAAGATAAGTATTTCTTGCATACTTGTTTGTTTAAATAATATTGCTCAATAATGTATATGCTTATGTTCCTAGACTTAGGGTGTGTATTATGCATATTAGAATAATTGCATTAATGAACAGTATAGTACTAATATGCATGTGATGGGTAAGTGGCCTATGGCACTGTACAACATTCCATTGCTACTTATCTAGAATGAAACCTCTTTGCTGACATGTTGGGAGTTGTGCACACTCTTAACAATGTTCTAGTAGAGATTGGAAGGCATCTAGAAAGTTACGGGATATGGATAAATGTTGTATTGAAGCATTGGCTAAAACAATTGCATGACTATATGACATATTTCTTTATGTGTAAGAATTTGTTCTGAAAACTATGAGATGTTTCTAATCATGCAATTTAACTTGTTTTGTAGGAAAGATCGTATACCATCACCTACAAAAGAAGGACTACAACATTTGTTCCAACAACGAAGTTCAAACTATCTATTGAAGATATTGAAGAATCTGAAGTTCCCAGGATACAGGATACAGTAAAAGGATGCCATGGTCGAGAAGTACCAATCGATCATGTTTGGGATGTGGTCCCAAGACCTGAAGGGAAGTTTGTTGTGACTTCCAAGTGGATCTATAAGATCAAGCATGTTGCAGATGGTAGCATGGAGAAATACAAAGCGAGGTTTGTAGCTCGTGGCTTCTCCCAGAAAGAGGAATTAACTATGAAGAGACTTTTGCACCTGTAGCCAAGTACACTTCCATCAGATCAGTTCTTGCTCTGGCTGCAGTGATAAAGTGGAAGATACACCAGATGGATGTCAAGACAGCTTTCTTGAATGGTGTAGTAGAAGAGGAAGTGTATGTGGGGCAGCCACTCGGTTTTGAGACATATGACAGAGAGTCATATGTGTGCAAGTTGAAGAAAGCCTTGTATGGCTTGAAGCAAGCTCCTAGGACTTGGTATGGTAGGATAGACAGCTTTCTATCTAGTTTGGGCTTTACCAAGAGTAAAGCAGATTCCAACCTTTACTACAAGGTTGAGGAAGGCAATCCTGTGATACTCCTTATATATGTGGATTACCTGCTTGTTACAGGTGAGGATGGATTGATTGCCGATACCAAGAGGAAGCTTGTTACCGAGTTTGAGATGAAGGACTTGGGGATGATGCACTATTTTCTAGGCATGGAGGTGTGGCAGAGTGCAGATGGGATCTTCCTTGGACAAGGGAAGTATGCAGTAGAGATCCTAAAGAGGTTCGGGATGATGGACTGCAAGGCCATGGCCACACCTATGGCATCAAACCTGAAGCTTCTGTGTGATGCTTCATCTGAGCCGGTTGATGTCACGATGTATCGTCAGATGATTGGGTCCTTGATGTACCTGACGAACACGAGACCAGATATTTGCTTTGCGGTGAACACATTGAGCCAGTTCCTGACGGATCCCAGAGGCGTTCACCTGGTTGCTGTAAAGCATATTCTGAGGTACCTGAAGGGTACAATTGATTATGGGCTCAAGTATGATGCGAATCAAAAGTTTAACCTGCAGGGTTATGTTGATTCAGACTGGGCAGGCAGTGCTGCAGATAGGAAGAGCACATATGGGTGCTGCTTCAGTATGGGATCGGGTGTGATCTCTTGGTTTAGCAGGAAGCAGTCCTGCGTAGCACTGAGTACAGCCGAGGCAAAGTATGTTGCAGCTTGTTCGGCTAGTTGTGAGGCAGTATGGTTGAGGAAGCTATTGTCAGAGTTATTTGATCTCGCGTTGGATGCTACTGGTATCTTTTGTGACAACCAAAGTTGTGTGAAGCTTTTTGAGAACCCAGTGTTCCATGACAGGTCGAAGCACATTGAGATCAAATATCACTATATCAAGGATATGGTGCAGAGAGGAGCAGTGAAACTCCTGTATGTTGCGACAGATGAGCAGGTTGCAGATGTGCTGACGAAACCACTAGCCAGAGTGAAGTTTGAGTACTTCAGAGAGAGGCTTGGTGTTCTTCAGTTTGACGACACTTCAAGGAAGAAGTGATGGACACATTTGCAGGAGCCATTGCAAGCATGGTGAGAGGAGGATCCTTCCCATAGCTGTGGATATAAGCGTTGTGTGATGAGTATCGAGACGATGCTCCAATTACTGCTCTGTATGCATCATGTTGGATGCTTGTTATGATCAGTTGGATCATGTATATCTGTATGCATCATGTTGGATGCTTGTTATGATCAGTTGGATCATGTATATGTGTATGCATCATGTTGGATGCTTGTTATGATCAGTTAGATCATGTATTTGTATATGCATCATGTTGGATGCTTGATATGATCAGGTGGATCATGTACTTATGTATGTATCAGGTGGATGCATTGTATGATCAGGTAGTTCATGAACTTATGTATGTATCAGGTGGATACTTGTATGATCAGGTAGATCATGTATAATGATATGTATCAGGTGGATACATTGTATGATCAGGTGGATCATGTATTTGTGTATGTATCAGGTAGATACATTGTATGATCAAGTGGATCATGTATGATGATATGTATCAGGTGGATACAATGTATGATCAGGTGGATCATGTATTTGTGTATGTATCAGGTAGATACATTGTATGCATCAGGTGGATGCATGGTATGATCAGGTTGATCATGGATGATGAGTATCGGGACGATGCTCTAGATGATATGCATCAGAATGATGCTATGATGATGATCAGGATGATCACAGATGACAAGCTTCAGGATGTTGCTCCAGATGCTATGCATCAGGATGATCACAAATGACGAGCTTCAGGATGTTGCTCCAGATGACATGCATCAGGACGATGCAGTGATGATGATCGGGTTGATCATGTATACATTAGGATGATGTATGTTGAGTATCAGGTTGATACTCTGTGGCCGTGGACAGGTTGTGCAGGTACCATAGAAAATACCCTTTAAAATCCAGACAGGTAGAGCGGTGTGCTCGTAACAACCTGGGATGTTGTATCGAGATCCAGACAGGTAGAGCGGTGTGCTCGTAACATCTTGGGATGCTCTGAGTAGGTTTTGCTACAGTTTCGCATAGAAAATATCCTTTAAAATCGGGACAGGTAGAGCAATGTGCTCGTAACAGCCTGGGATGCTCTATCGAGATCCAGATAGGTAGAGCGGTGTGCTCGTAACATCCTAGGATGCTCTGAGTAGGTTTTGTGAAAGTTCACATAGAAAAGATCCTTTAAAATCTAGACAGGTAGAGCGGTGTGCTCGTAACAGTCTGGGATGCTCTATCGAGATCCAGACAGGTAGAGCGGTGTGCTCGTAATATCCTGGGATGCTCTGAGTAGGTTTTGTGAAGGTCAACATGTAAAAGATCCTGGGAGATCCGATAGGTTGAGCAGTAAGCTCGTAATCAGTCCTGGGATGCTCTTTCGAGGTTTTGTTGATGCACATAATAAGTCCTGAGAATTCCACAGTATGGCCAGTGATGATGAAGACATACAGGTGGTGGGCCTACATCCAGTATGAAAAAGCACTGGCTCTGTAGAACTTCCTATGACGAGTAGATTGGAGATTGATTGAGATAGCAGTAGCAGTGACGATGACGATGACTCAAGGACGATGATCCAGAGAAGAAGACTTGTGCTAGCAGATCTGTGTCGAGAAATACCTTCCTAATTAAGAGGGAGTGTTGATGTAATTGTAACTTCGGAATGTATTTCACATATATGTATATTGTATTCCTATAGAGATATTATTATTCCTCTATACGGAAGTGTCGTTATTTATATTGTAAGTGTTGTAACTTATACTTGATGGGTTATTAGACCACCTTGTTGGGGTCGGCCCTGTATAAGTCATGTGGGTTAAAGGGTTATTAGACCACCCTATTGGGGGTCGGCCCTGTCAGCATTATGTTATGTGGTTAAGTTGAGGCCGACCTATTAAAGGTTATTAGGCAAGTCAAGTCATGTATAAATAGAGTGCGGGAGGCACTCTATTTGATCATTCACATTCTCACTCTTACTCTCATTGGAGAGTGGCGCACTAGTGGAGGAGGAGAAGCTGCTGCTAGGAGTATATCTCTTATGCTTGGGTTGTATCATTGCTCTATCTATCTCTGAGGAAGTTGTGGGGTTTTTCACCTTTATAGTTTTCCCCAGTGAAACTCTGTGTGTCTATTATCTCTTGTGTGCTTGCATTATTATGTCCATGATTGATATGCTGTAGATATGCTGTACATGTTGTTCTCTCAGTTAAGATCCTAGATCAGATTGAAGTAAATTCTGAAAAACTAACATCTTTTGATGCTCACATGGCGTATGAGTACTCATTCCTAGTGGATTTGAGCATTCTAAGCTCATGGGTGCACTCAGTTATTAGTTTCGGGCACTTACAGGTGATGATGTGGTCAGATTGCCACTTTTATCTAGATTGCCATGCAGAAATGGCCTGTCCAGCACTTGCATTGAGCTAGCACGTTCTCCTAGGGCGCTACTGAGGGAGATAGGGGTCCAGCCAATCGTTACTACCATTTCACCCCATCCCCAGACATTTTGGTACAGTTAGATTTGTGTCCGAGACACTTGGCAGTGAGTTACAGGCATTTTTGTACTTTCAGAGGTGGTTTTCCGGCAGAGAAATGGCTCATTGAGAAAATCGATTTGGCTTAGTGGGGCAAGGAAAATGGCATGAGATTGGTCGAGGATACTTTGTTGATGATGTCCACACCTTCTAGCTCTTGTTCCAGCATCAGTGGGGTCCACACGTCCTAGTATTCATCATTTTGGATATTTTATCGTGTCTTTGAGGGGGCCACGATTTGGTCATATGGTCACTTTATGATGTTATATTGTCATATCATTAGTTATTGTTCCATGGGGCCATGCTAGTGAAGGATATGTTACACCTCCTAGCCCCACCATGTGCTTATGTCATGTGTCTTAGTCACTTATCATGTGGTGCGTCCCCCTTAGACGTTTTAGTGAGTGCACCCCCTCTATTTGTGAGTTGATCCGTGTATTGTATTTCTAGCTCATCTTAGTCGTTGATTATTATTGTTATATCTTTTGATCTCCACCACTCATTTAAAAATTGTTTTAGGTTTTGGTCTCTCTCATTCCTATTTAAGGAAGAGACCCCCCCTCATTGTAGAGCAACTTTTGGCTCTTGGCTTTTGGAATACAAAGAAATATCTTGGAGAATTCTTGTGATCTTGGGTTGAATGCTTGGCTATGGTGATTAAAACTACTTTTCCATTGCACTGAAGGATCTTGGTAGCTATCTTTCATATTTGTTCCACTTTTTTTTTATTTGCAAGTGAAGGAGGCAACTTGGGAGAAGGGCGCATTGGTTGGGGAGACCCACCCTACTACTTTCTGTCAGATCTTGGTTTACACAGGGAGTGATTTTGTCTTTGTACCAATTATTCTCTATCTTTTACTTCTAGCTTGCATCTACCTTCATCTTTGTTTCATGATTGAACTTTGGTTCCTTGGTTTTGCAGAGAGAGGAGGGCGCACTTATGGATCTAGGCAATTCGTTGGAGCAAGAGAAGTAACCAAGCTTTCATTTGATCTTTGCAGGAGTAATCCTCGTCATACTAGCATTCATCTTCATCATCCAGGTACGCTCACAAGGTACGTATTTGGCTCCTTTACCCATCTTCAAACCCTAACTAGCAAAATCTTATAAAAATTTCCTAGCCCTTTCAACTTGGAATTTGGGCGAATGATTTCTGGGTTTTTCACTTAAAGCCTAGCCCCAAGTGGGTCCTCAAGGGCGTCACCCTTGGGAGACTCCATCTACCCTAACCCCTAGGCACTGGTTTCTAGCTATTGCGCCTATTATCCACTAAATTGCACTTAGTGGATTCCGAGTGAACCGTTGAAGTTGTGAACATGTTCAATGTTCGTTATCAGAGTTCCAAGATCCATCAGTCCAAATTTTTTTTTGGCCCTTTGTAATTTTTTGCATGTCCAGACCCCTGCGGGGGAATTGTAATAAGTTGGTTTATGCATGATTTTTTTATGAAAGGCTTGGTCGACCTTAGGGTTTGTTATCAGGGGGATACTCTAGAGTGTTTTTTCCTTAGGAATTATGCGTTACTCTTCAGTGACGTATAATTCTCGAGTTTTTCACTCACACCTCCAAAGCTGGAGTATTTCCATGATGGTAAATTTTGAGGGGTTATTAAAGCCTACTGAAATGTATTTTTGTAACATGCTAGCCATCAGTAATAAATCGCATGGACATGCACTTGGTCCCCTAGGATTTTGGTGTCTTTCGGACGAAGATATTTTTTTTCCGTAAATTAGACCATTTTTTAATGGTTTAATTGGAAAAATTCAAAATGTAATAAAAGTGTCGTCTGGAGGCGAAATTTGGCATGGGGAGGCTCGTTTTGATGCTTAGAGCGTCCTCTTTACCCTAGTGCCCACTTTCTCCATGTTTCGAGCGATTATGACGTCTCTGAGAGCATTTTTCGCTAAAGAGGCATCATTTTGGCATTTAAATGCTAAAAAGGGAGAAATTGCACTAAGTGACAAAAGTCAAAAAAGACAAGAATGAATTAAAAAATCATATGGAGGGGTGGCATTATGGTTTAAAAGGAAGATGAATACATTAGATTACCAAAGCGCTTTTGGATTGAAGAAAGTCAAAATTTGAATTTCCCAATTAAATTTTTGCCCACTCCTTCACGTGATGGGCATCTCCCCATGTGTTCGCATTTTTGGCGGGCGAGAGTTCATATACGATTGGGCGAATACTCCAATGAGGGAAAGCATGGATTACAAGGGAGAGGGGCACCCCTCTTGTGAGGTGGCAACCACCTCACCCTTCACGCCAAGCTTCAAACGTTCATCTTTCATGCAATTAAGAAATCCGCAATCCCTCTCTTTGTATCAAGCCTCGAGGTGGCATTTCGTGGGAGTTTGGGAGGAGATCCCAATGAGGAAGGGAGGCGCCTACCTTAAGGTGGCAGCCATCCCATAGATTGGAGCCCAACCAATCAAAGATTAACTCACACACTTGTCATCTCACTCAACCAATTCGCATGCCCTCTTGAATTCAACTTCTCTCCCTGTAAGGTTATAAAAGCAAGTTCATGCTCCATTATTCAAAAGTAGTGTGGATGCATAGAACCTCTGCCAATTTGTAATTGTTGATCATTGAATATATTGTTGAATACTTTGGAGGTCCATCTTGTGCAAATGTATTGAGCTTATTGAGGTGATATTGTGCTTATTGCTTTCATACTTTCATGTTTTAGTAGATCTAGCATATTGATACTGATTAAACATTTGCAGTTGTCAATTTGTTTAATTGTGGATGAGTTTTAGAGATAGAGAAGTAGCAAACTGTATTCGGTTATACTTAGGCTCTTCTTCATTTCTTTGATTTCTAACACACTAGGTCTATTAATTCGTGTGGTGAGTTTGTTTTATAAGCTGCAGATCACAAAAAACCCACAAGGACTAGAACTCGGTTGAAGATTCTATACTTTGGGCATTTTTTTTTACTTACATTTTGTTACAAGTTTCTCCAAGAAGCAACTTCAACAAGCAAGTTTTGGCTTGGAAAGATCCATTCTCCTCCTTTCAAATCAAAATACTTATTTTTCCTTTCTAGTTGGTCAAAGGCATTTTGGATCAATCTCAAAGTTTCATCTTCTTACCCTTTCGCCCTAGTTGAATAGTTGCATGCATCAAACGTTTATCCTTGTCTTCTATTCGCTTTAGTATTGATCTAAGCTTTTATTTGAGTATTATTATAGATCTATCACTCCTTTCCTAGGTGGAGCGAAACCCCCTTTCAATCTCCCAAGATTGAAGAAGGGTGAGTTCTAAGCCTAGTTCTTAGTCTCTTGATATTATACATGCTAGATTTATCATTTCAAGTGCTAAGTTTGTATCATTTTTGTTTATAAGCTAACAATCCTAACCTTAACACGTTTGTGTTGAGTTTTTGTAGTCTTTTCAAAAAATCATAAAGCTAGCAAAAGCAGGAAAAGCCCAAAAGCTTGAAGGCACAAAACCTCCATTTCCCTTCTTCTTCTTAATTTTTCCAAAGCAAATCTCTTTCTCCTTTATGTTTCTTTTGGAACAAGCATAAGTACTTTTAAAAGATTGAAATCATTCTAAAGTTTGTTTCAAATTACAGATCTAGAAAGTTGCATCCATTTCATATCAAAAGGCTAAATCTAAATCTCAC
The DNA here is from genome assembly GCA_027924585.1 of Larix kaempferi. Classification (NCBI taxonomy): domain Eukaryota; kingdom Viridiplantae; phylum Streptophyta; class Pinopsida; order Pinales; family Pinaceae; genus Larix; species Larix kaempferi. The sequence continues at coordinate 4,292,133 of BSBM01001243.1, read as the reverse complement.
TTTTATCATTTATGCTTGTATGTGTCCAATTTTTCCATAAATTTTTACAAGTAAAAAGTTGTATTTTTTATGTAAATTTGTGCATTATAATCACGTTTTTTGCAGACATTTCGCTTGCTGGTTTTTAGCAGGTCTGCAAATAAAATCGAAGTTTTTTGGAGTAATCAAGAGCCCTAAAAGTGCAAAAAACCCTTCGGTGGACACCCATAAACTTCTATTTTCAAATTCTAGCATTGTAAGCCCTTAGATCCAAGTATAAAGGACTAAGGAGCACTTCTTTTCTTCTTCAAAATTGTAATTATTAAACGAGAGCCGTGGGATACCCAACACCCACATCCCATCCCCCCTGGGGGGATTTGCATTTTTTCAATTTTCATGGATAAATTTTTCTAACTCACAAAATTTTCACACACTCACTTTTAACTGCAAGGTGTATACTTTAGAACAATTTTTTAAGCATTTCCTTTTTTTCTATTTTTATATTTATTTTTGCAAGCGTAGCTTAGAAATAACAAAGCTTCGTCCCCACGAAGTATGCTCTCACCTCCACCTAAAGGCATTCCCAATTAGTGGGGGTTGATCAGAAAAGTGACGCATAAGTTTGGTGACTTGTAATCTTTCGTTTTTGCATTTCAGTTTCCATAAGTATAACTGTTTAATAAAAGGAATCTAAAGTCTCTTGAACTTAGCTGAAAAGTAGGTGAAGAGCACTCTTTGTCGGAGAGCACAATGGTCCTTGTTTTCCAAATTTGAATAAACTATTTTGCTTACACTGCGTATGCTCTACCCATTTGTGGGATACCCAGAAACAGTTGGAAGCACTTTTTAACATTCCACACTTACTTAATACTCATTTAATAAAATCAACCACCCTTAAGATAAGTGAAAATCCGGCACTTCGACAATTTTTGTGTGGGGAAATTATGCCTGGGGACACGAGAACCACTGGGACGAGACCTCGGGGCACCAGTTAGACTACATCCTTGTTGGTGTAGTGTTGAATACGCTCCTAAGACTCCGGCCAGCCCACATGTCCTTGTACAGAACCACCAAATCTTGATTTCCAGACATTCCTCCCTATACCTCACGGTATATCGAGAGTTTTCCCTTTTTTCCCTAAACAAGATCCACAATCATAATAATCTAAAATTAACCAAGATACATTTGCACAACATTTCCATTTCAGTCAGCAACATCTATTTTTTCACTATGTTGACTCCATAAGGCACTGGTCCTTTTTGTACTTTTATTTGCTTATTATCATCTCGAGTATCATGCATCTATATTTTTACAGTGATATTTAATTTATGCTGGTGAAAGACTATTTAAACCTTGTTGCAATCATATCTTGGAACCTTTTAATCACTACCCAAAAACAACTCCTAAAACATAAAACACTTTAATCATTTTCACGGAAACTCTAACAACCTTAGAAACATTCCTTAGGTACTACCCCCCTTGGCTTCGTTGGGAGTTTTGCCTAAACGGAGGAGTCAAGATCAAGTGACAGCCTTGACTCAAGGCTTGCCCCCAAGGGCACACCGAGCAGTAGCAAAGATTTTCTGTTGCGTTAACCAGGTGTGCTAACCCGGCGGCAACAATGCCCTCTTTGATTTTCCCCCTTTTTTCGGTTGTTTGAGTCTCATTCTTGGCTTGTGAGCTTAAACTCTGTCAAATCTATCATCAAGTCTTGTTAGGAAGCCCATATTCTTTCAGATCTACTCCTTGGGACCACTTTCCATCTTTTAAGTACACGTTTCCCAAGGCAGCTAGTTTTGATCATTTACCCTAGCATCTTCCTCCTAGATTCATCCTTAATCTCACGTTACTGTAATTGATTTAATTAACGCTCATATCTCATATCCCCTAAGCCTCTACAATAACTCATTTCCTTAAATCTAGGGTTCATCACTTTTCATCATTGAATATCTTGATCTAGTGTTTGGTTTGGATCTCTCTCTCTGAGAGTAGATCAAGGTCTCCCCCTTTGTTATCCAGGGCTTGGATAGCAAGAAGCGAAGAGTGCCTCGATTGGCATGACAACCAATCCATCTTGGGAATCGAGGCCCTCTTGGGTCACGTCTTTAGTTGCCTAACACCTCTATCGTCCTGGATAGGATCGCCTTTCGGGGCAACTACAAGTTGTGTGATAACAGATCCAATACAAGACTATTATGATTGGGCATGCTTTTGGGAAGCTTTATGCTATAGTCCTAGACATGTGGCTTGCATGACACTTAGAGAGGAACAAACTTTGTGCTAAGCGGCAAGCAACCTTCAAAAGAAACTATCAAACCATTGACAACACTTTTTCACTTTGTGCCATTATTAAAAAGGTTGGACATTGTTACCACATAAATTAGCACCCTTCTAATAGGTCACGAGGGCCAGTGCTAAGATTGGCAACTTCTCAAGGGATGCACCTACTATCACCACAATGCACTCTCCTCTCTCTTCAGGCCTACTCCTTTGGCCACGGGAGGCTTCCCAAATGCAAATAGAAGTAACCCTATAAAGTATACAACGAGGACAACTCTACTTCTAACAAAAACCTCCTACTAGATTATTCAATCAGTGCCTTAATGGAGTCAACAAGATATTCAATAAATACTCAATGACTATGAAGTTAGTAGCAATATGATTAGGTGTTATTTAGATCAATGGATTGCAGTAGTAAACCAGCAACAATAACTTTTAATGGAACTTGATTTAAACCCTAGAAAAATTGTTGATAGATGCCTCTTACCTTTCACCAACCAACGACGAGACTTCTACCTCTTATTGTAGCTCAAGGTTGGTAAATGTTTGCTGCAAGGTATGGCTGTTAATTACTTTCAGATCTGAACCAGCCTGCAAAAATGGATGGATAACTTGATCTGGCACTTCAAAACCCCCCAGATCACCCAACAATACTTGGAGACGGAGTACAAACCCTTTCCAACCCCTAAGGCTTGTCCCTTTGTCAATTATGGACCTACAAGATCAGTAAACCAGGACCTGCGCTAGGGCAGCAACCAACCCTAGAGGCTGACGTCACCCTAGTTAAGGCATCCAAAACGCTGCAAAACACACTTTTTGGGGAATTTTTTTACTTTTTATGGATTTTCAAGTAAGCTCAATAATTCAAAAATGAATCACCACGATAAACTTTGGAAAATTTGATACTAATCATAGTACAATGACAAAAAAAATTGGATTTTTTGAAAATATTCAATTTTTAGGGTTTTTTCATATATCTGATTTTTTTGTATTTTTTCCAATATAGTACAAAGAATTTTGTAAGATTGAATTGGTGAAGATGAGGGAAATAGACATGGGTCTTATTCCACTGGGCAATGAGAAATCGAGGTTAACGCTTCTCCTAAGAATTCCCAATTCAATATTTGAATGAACTAAGGCAAGGCTAAGAATCCCTAGGTTCTGTTAGCACTTGACCTAGTTGGCGCAAACATGATGCCAAGGCCCAAACAATAGAGACCCTTCAAGAGGGATGTCTCACCCAACAAGACTAGACTATCATGCATAAAACCCTAAATTGCTCCTACCTTGGATGCCTCCGACAGTGCAAGACAAGAGGTTCAAGATCTTACCACAATTGAGAAAGAAAGGAGAAGAAAAAGAGCCTCAAGAATCCCTTCACCTTAGAATAGCCTTGAAAGATTGTAAAGAAAGCTCAAAACAACAAGATTTGATCCTTAGAAAAACCCTAGAAATGCCAATAAAGTTGATGCGCACCACTTAGTCTCTCACGTACACAAGTAAGAAAAGAATTTTAGTCATATTTGATCCCATGATCTTGGTTACAAATGAGAGGAGGGCACCTTATTTATAAGAGAAAAGGCTCACTTTATCCCTCATCTAAGCCGACCTACTTAATTTGTCTTTAAAATGATTTTTTAGTTGTGACCCATAATCTGGGACTAAAACTCATAAAACATAAAATAATGACAAAATAAGATGTTAGCTTCAACATAATGAAAAGTTGAGTTTGGAAGGAAGGCGGTATGCCCCACCTAACCCAAACATATGTAGTTTTCCTCAACGCCGCCCTTCTTAGGATGGTACGGCCTTCAAAAAATGCTTTTTGAGGTGGATGATTTGCTCTTTTTGACCTAAATGACCAAGAGAGAGGAGTAATACAATAAGATAAGGTCCAAGTGGACATAAATAAGGTTTGGTAGGGCGGGTGTGAAAAACCCTTACAAGCACAATCACCTTTACAAAGCATAAAACCATAACTGTGGCTAGGGGCTCCTACGCCATGTGTCCTAATGGATTCACCACAAAATGCACCAATACCTACCCAAGGCATAAATTCTCGACATGATGAAGAGTTACTGCCATCAAGGGGTAGTCAACAATGCCACAAGAACAACACATCTTGAAATGAGGACCAAGAGGACCTACCATGACCTAACCAAGGGCCTTGAGCCCCACTTGACCAACACTTTTACATAAAGGAAGCCCCAACTTGGCCTTTTACAATGGCGAAACGACCCCCCTCTTTGGCACATCTAGTAGGGTGTGCTACAGAGAATCTAGGGCGTAACGTAATAGACATCATTCAACTAAAGACTTTTCTTGGTTTCTAGATATTTGAAAAGCGCTTGATACTATCCCAAGGGAATCTTTGTTCTCGAGGCTATGTGACATTAGCATCTCTAAGTCTCCCATCATCAATATCAGGAGGCTATATAAGACAATTATTGGTCATATTCACACACCCCAAGTTCTTTTCGACTTCACTTCAAGCACGATAGGGATCAAGCAAGTGTGACCCCACTCACTGACCTTGCTTGGGATATAAATTGATGGGTGAGAGGCACAACTCAAGGACCACATGCATGTAAGCGATGGATGTCTTGTACATCATATTACAATTGCCCTTCTTTTGTTGGTACAACATGTAGTGTTTTTGGCCTCCTACTCTAAGCGCCTACAAAGACAACTTAATGCCCTTACCACTTTTTGTGACCACAATCCAATAGCAGTGAACCTTAGCACAATTGACATCATGATATTAATGTATCCAAGAACATTGCATAAAACTTCCACGCTTTCTTCAAAGAGGATCAAATAGAGATTGCCACAATATCTACTTATTTGGGAGTCCAATTCACCCATCCCAAATTTAGCTTGCACCCCACTACCCAACCCCAACTTAGTAAGGGGTATTGGTCTCTTTCCATGCCTGAACGCAAATGCTTACATCAAGGTTATCAAAACCGGAACCAAAATTCCCAAAATTACGAACCAAAACCATCTAAAAAACATTATAAAAATCATACTAACGAAAAATAAATAAAACATTCAAATTTTAATAAAAAATGTAACGGCAAGAGAACCATTCCCAAGAGTTGGGAAACGTATTCCCATAGTTTCCTATGTTTTAGGATCTTTGGAAATTGTAGTAAACATTCCAAAAGCATGGGGAGCAGTTCTAGGACCCTAGCAAGAGCTTTTGGGTGATAAGCGAATGGCGCATGGCTCCCAATGTTGTCTCCATGATGTTTTACACATTCCCAACAATCTAAGGCCCAAATGACCATTGTTTTAGCAATTTCTTATGCTCAATTACAACACCACATCAACCCAGTTGGGTCACACACTACCAGTTATGAACAATGCATCCTTATGAATCTATGTATTTGCATGGTTTGCACTCATTTAGTCCTAGTCGAGTCACTGCCTTGAAAGTTTAACGGTTGTTTTGTTTTCCAAAGGTGTATGAAGTCCTTTGTCTTAATGTTTTCCATTCTGTTGACTAACTTTGTTAGTCATCTTGTCATTTTGATATATCATCAATGGCCTCATGTCAGTTTATGCTTTCAAAGAGTCCATGGCAATGTTGAAATTCATCTAAGAATTGGGTTAATCAAGCCTTTCTTTGTGGAACTAGACAAGTTCAAACCCATTTATACTAAAGTATATTGAAAATGATTATAAATAAAGGAAGAAACTAAAAAAAACACTTAGATTTTTTGGTCAAAGTTTGTGAATTATAATATTAATATTATACATAGAATTTTATATTAAATAGAATTTTATATTAAATATAATTTTATGCATACTAATTTTGGGCCCTTATGTCAAGTGTGGCTATATTAATATTATACATAGAATTTTATATTAAATATAATTTTATGCATACTAATTTTTGGGCCCTTATATAGCCCCCACCAATGACCAAGTCCTACCTATGACAAGCTCGTGCTTGTGCTCGTGATCGTCGATGAGTATCGGTGCACAAAACAGCAGTTGGAGCCAAGTGCGAATCTTGAGCGACTCAGTAGAATAGATACCCACCCACTTGCAACTACTTAGCCAAAAATCGACCAAATTGAATTGTGTTACCGGATCTCCCATAATGATAAATTTGGACATGTTAGCCTCAATCGTGATAAGAGGAAGCTTGTTCAAAACAAAAAAGGCCTTTACCAATATTAGTAGGTATTAATAGTCACACATGTTTTAAAGAGCATTAGAGATCTCCCTGATGTGCACAACTACACCATTTTCCCTCTTTTGTTCTATTAATATATTTTTTAATTTATATTATTGTCACTCCCAACATGTTGTTTCCTGCAAATTTGGGCAAAAGTTCTAGTTGTTTCAAATACCCGTACTTGCATTTTGAACATTCCCACATTCCAAAAACTTGTGGAACTATATATCCATGCACATCAATGTCAAATTGTCAATCCAAACCATAACACCTAATATCCAAATTCTGTTCATCCATATTGCATGTAAGGATGTAAATAGCAAGCATATATCAACATATATATTTTGAGACACATAAAATTAATGTTCCCAGAGACCATGCATAAAAATTGAGGCTCTAAATAGGCTTTAAAGTCCAAAAGTCATCATAATATAATCAAATGAGTATACAATTTCTCTGAAGCCTAACTCATTAGACCAACTCAACCGAGTCCAGGAATCTAAAGTTTGCTTTCTCTTCACGAATGCCTTCAATAACTGGAGTTGTTTGATAATTTCAATCAATAGGCACCAACGAGTAGCATATAGCTTTTAAATTTTTAATCAATTGCCACCATTGAGCAATGTACTCCCCTTTTAGGCTTCAATCATAGAATCCACGATTCCCAACTATAGGGGTGTAGAAGGAAGCGGTACAAGGTCTTGTTTTGCATGTATGTTGAAACGTTGAAAAATATTAAGTGCATTGAACGTTGTAAAACACCATGACGTATATCTTCTTTGTGTGAGGTCTAATGGGTCTAATTCCCAAAAGGAAACCCAAAACAATTGGTGTGTTCTTGAACCAATCAAAAATTAGTTCAAAGGCCTAGCCAAATCTAATTTCAACCAAACCAGTTTTAATAACCTTAGCTTCCATACACATTTTCAAGTCATTTCTACTAAAATGCATCTCTTTGACATGATCATCAAGCCAATTGTTCTCTATGTATAACAATAGATTTATTTCTCAACAAATAAACCTAACACATCCTGGTGTAATCATCAATAAAAGTCATGATATATTTGTTAACATTTGTAGAAGCAACAAGCATGGGGCCACAACCGCCACACAAGTCGGAGTGTATCAACTCTAATTTCCTACATGCTCTGGAATTTAAATCATGGAAAGGTTTCTTATTAAGTTTGCCAAGAATACAAGCATCACACTAATTCAACTTCTTTGGAATGGTAGGCAACCTAGAAACACCATTCTTCTCCAAAAAAGGAAGACTATCATAATTGATATGCCCATATCTAGCATGCCACAAAAGACTAGATGACAAAGTATTTTCTTCATGCTAAGTGTGGTGTGCAAAATTATGAGCTCTTACAGATGTCCCTTTCAGCTTCAACAGTCTTTCATCTTCCCATCTAGGTATGATGACTTGGTTGTCAGAGGATCTCCTTATCTCAACTTTCCCATAGAATATGTGGATGGAATGGCCTTGTTGTCAATTGTGCATAAGAGACAACAAGTTTCTCTGCAACTCTGGAAGACAAAGAACATTATGCAACAGAAAAGATAGGGAATGCAGGCAATTTGATCCTAGTGGTGCCAATTCCCTTGGGTTTAAGGTTAGATTTATCTACAAAACATACTACACCATCTACATTGTCATTCAATTCTTCAAAAAAACACTCTTCTAAATGTCATGTGGGAGGTTGCACCAATGTTAAGCAACCAAGTATTTCTCCAAGAAGCAAATGAAGCATTGAGCAAAGCTTATTTACACCAATATTGCAATATGCAACAATGGAATGAGCAGATTTAGGAGCTTTACTCGATTCAGGAGCTTTACCTCTTTCTTCTTTCTACTCTTTCTTCTCTAAGATCTTCTTCCAAGAAATTATGCATGTCTTTGCCCCATGTCCTTTCTTGCCATAACAGACACAGTGAAGATCAGACCTCTCACTACCCCTAGCCTATGAAATTCTTTCTTTTACGTCCTCTTTGAGAATGCATCTTCAAGAGCAAATCACTTCAAACAAGAATATACAACGCTTGTTACAATACAGTCTCTATACAATATAACTAAGTTGCACGAAACGGGGAAACGAGGAAATGTTGGAAACACGACCCCCCCAAATTTTGGAAACATGGAAACGCGATATATATATATATATATATATATATATGAACAATGACAAAATTATTATAAAACATAAACCATAAATTATTAATTACATTTAGCTGCAAACAACATTTCCAAGTGATAAATGTTAAATGATACTAACAAAATTTAAATCATACATGTAACATCACATTTTACTCATGAACCCAAGTCTATATCATTTCATTCATGCAAGTAGTAATATCCAAATACAACCTTTATAAATGAGGCTATATACTTTATATCCAAAATTAGCCTTTATGTATGAAGCTACAAGTACAATGTATCAAATTGTGAACAATGAGCATACTAACATAGAAATAAAAGTAAAACACGAGCTCATACTAATAGTAGTCCTCATCTTCATAGTCTTCCTCAAAAATAGAACAAGAACCACACTCAGTAGCAAAATGTAGAGCGGAAGAAGTATTTCCAATTCCATTTCTAGATTCCTCAACTTAGTGCAGCAAGAGAGATGTCCAAGTCAACAAATTTTGACTCGACATCCCAATTTGCACAAGGCCTATTGCTATATTTTGGGACCTGAGTGCTGAAGTCGCTTGTGTGAGGAGAGAATGAACTGATGTTCTCTTTATAACTTTCTTCAACCTAATTAGAAGCATCTAGAATTAAATTTTATTTTAAAATTTAATGTATTAACCCTTAATTACTGAAATTCATGGGCGGAAAGAGACTTTACGAGCTGGTTTTTTAGGTGACGGGCTTTTACTTGGTAGGAAACGCACCGTACAAGAGAGGAAACATGATGGAAACATGTTTCCGTCCGTATGGACGTGTTTCCCATTTAGGAAATGTGTTTCATACGGACGGAAACAAGTACCATACGGGTTTCCGAGTTTCAGCGAGTTTCCGAGGGTGAAACAGGTGCTAGACCCAAGTTTCCTGCAACTTAGCAATATAGTATTGTGAAATACACCATGTGAAGTAAACCATATGCAGATGTGTACAATGTGAAGTATATAGCCCTACTCAATTTACATTAATCCACTATGATAGTATTGTTTAAAGGCAACATTTAACCCAACATCAACATGAAATAAACATGGTATCACTTAAGAAAGTAAATGGTTGCAGCTATACACCTCATGTTTACAAGAATTTTGCAGAAACCAACAATATTTAGAACAAGTAAACTAAGGATGTGAATGAGCTTTGAATACAACATGGCCTAGCCACTCAGAGACTCAATTGATTACACAGAGAACCCACATGCTAGAACTATGAGAGCACCTAAAAATAATAATCAGAAGAAGCGGAACTCAAATCCCTGAATTTTCAAAAAGATGACCAAACCAAACCTATATGTTGCTCACGGTTTATCTCATGCTCATGAAGATGACCAAGTCTCACGCGAGTCAACTTGAATACAACGAGCAACGCACTTGAATAAAATATAAAGATGACCAAGTCTCACGCCAAGTCACAGTCACAGCTAGGAGAAATGCACGAACGAAGAGGGAGGTTGCAAGTCCAGGTCACAGCTCCAAGTCTCAGATGGCGGGTCAGAGTGGATAATTTCGATTATGTCGCAATACTCTCGTAGCAGGTGCATACATGTAGAGAAAGAGGAGATTATACTCGCCCGACACGAAGCGCTCCATGAATTGCTTTCCCCACCAGAGGGAAATCTCATTACGATATTTTGGTTTGAGGATTTAGAACGGATTGAGAAAGGCATGGTGCTTTTCCCCAACTTCGAGTCTTAAAATCAGGGAGACCTCGACACAAGGAGCGAGCCACAGTAACTAGAGGTAGCATGCAGATGGGATGTGAACCAGTGCGTAGTGGCCCTAATTTGCGAGAAAAAAACTTATTAATGCAACTTGCAGTAATATTGATTTCAAAATCTGTTCGGACAGCTTTAACACAACATAATTCAAATATTGAATCATTCATGCGTTTCAAACGGCAAGGCGTGCCGTTGTATATTTACTGTAAATGTTTCAGATGAGGGGTCAAATCGATTTTTGTGTCTTGATTGCATTTGTTTGAAGTTGAGAGTTTTATGAGTATGGAGATTGAAGGCATTAAAAGCACAAAAGATACAAACGACTACTGTAGTCTGAAAAATTGGCGATAGTTTCTGCTGATTAAGGGAGGAGAAGTAGCGTGTATGTGTGTTTACCTAGAAACGAGCCCGTCTGTACCACGGCGGTATCACTTCCTTCTGCGCAATATCGTCAGCTTGAAAGGTAAAACGGGACTGAGAGGATTCTGGAGGTGTATAAAAGGGCGCCAAACACCAGAGAAATTTAGGGCCAAATTTATAAACTTCAATACAGTATAATATTATCATTTCCGTATTTAAGTTCAATACGGTATAAGTTCAATACAGTATAAGATAAAATTATTATAATTTCGGCAATTACGTTGAATTTATTGACATTTTAAAAAAATTTAAAAGTGATGTCGTTTAAGAAGGGGTTTTTATAAAATGTATAGGGATAAGGTATATAAATTTTAAAAGTGATAGTTGTTTAATGGGTTTTATATATCATTATTTCATATTTATCATGAGATTTTATGTTATTGTCATTATTTTTATATAAATAATTAAATAGTTGTGTTAGAAATTTTAGAGTTTTCATTATATTAAGAGTTTATTTGTATTTCTATGTTTTGAGTGGATTATAGTTAAATAGTTATTTTCTTAAATGATATGTTGAATTTTTAGTGAATTTATTATTGTAATGGCTTAAATATTAGTTAAATAATTAATTAATTGAATGTAATTTGAGTAGTTGAGAATAAAATTGTTACTCTTTCTATTTTTATTATAATTTAAAAAAAAATTAGTCTAATCACCAACAAAATTCAAAACTTTATTTAAAGATTAACCACCTACTCCATATCTACTTATTCATATTCTAATAATTTTTTGAATTAATTGATAAAGTTCCAATAACCACTATTCATCATGCCAACACCTAAAGTGTTGTGCAGGATCATGCAATAAAGTTGGAAGACTTGATGTATCCATGAATTATTTTCACTTCCTTCTTAGAAAGATGGAATGAGAGAAACCTACCAACTCCATGGAATTCATTATGCAACCATATAAAGTAGGCCCTTTTCACCATCACTAAAAGGAGTAACTATTCAACCAAGCTATTGAAAACAAGCCAACAATAAGGGTTTTCAATACTACAACTATGGGATTTCAATACTACAATGATATGTAGACATGTTAACTTTTAGCAAGAAGAGATGGCAAGGAAATTTAGGAGTGGAGAAGGGAGGAATGTTAATATTCTCACAAAGCAACAAGTCATGAAGAAATAAAAACAAGGTTTGCAGAATCAACGCTTATATTTGTATACCCATAACTCTACTCTTAAGATTTCACATACTAAAATCCCTCTAACGAAAGCATAATTACACTTGAATCTTTTCTTCCCGAGAAAAATATCGCAAGAGAGATTTTTCTCCATATTTGTGGATGGTATCCTTAGTAAACCCAATGTCATAAACAAATGTGCATGACTCATAAGAATTCAAACCAAACACATGCTAACAAAAAAACAAGGGGTGCAAGCAACAAAGTCCATGCCTTTGAAAAAGGATTGAAATGAAAATTCGGAAGAAAATTAAAAGCTCATGTAAACACATATGTTGTAAGTTGTTGAGCATTATTTTCTAATTTAGAAGCATATGTTTGAAAAAGTAAAGCTGTAAAAACATTGTCAACAATGACCACGAGATGGAAAGAGCAACATCCTCCTCCCAAGTAATATCATCCACGAATTCGATTACAAGATTCTTAAATCCCCCTAAAATTTCATAAACTATTTAATGTATTTTTAATAACCCCGGGAGTTGTTGCCATATAAGATTATGTTTAGCCTTAAAAGTTTTTGTTGGAAAATAATCACATGTAACTTACTATTTGAATGAAATTGATAGGAACAAATTTCTCAAATGAAATTTATCGACTTTATTTGGATATGAAAAAAGAGTAGTTTTTATTCTCTAAAATATTGAAAAGTACAATTATATATCTTAAATATATTTAAATGAGGAAAGTATATATATATATATATATATACTGTGGAAAGGGGACTAATATGAAGGCAGAATTAATGGCTTTGTGGTGTGTGCTGAGGACTACAAACATCTTTGGTTTAGTTGACCTGAAAGTATTTGGTGATTCACGTGTAACTATCAAATGGGAAACTGAAGATTTATAGCTAAATGTCTTAGCTCTCCGTCATTGGTCTCTGCGTACAAGGTTTGAGATTGATAAGCATGAGTTAATTTCCTTTGAACATATTTATTGGCTTTGTGGTGTGTGTTGAGGACTGCAAACATCTTTGGTTTAGTTGACCTGAAAGTATTTGGTGATTCACATGTAACTATCAAACGGGAAACTGAAGATTTCTAGCTAAATGTCTTAGCTCTCCGTCATTGGTGTCTGCGTACAAGGTTTGAGATTGATAAGCATGAGTTAATTTCTTTTGAACATATTTATAGGGAACATAATGATCTGCTGATAAATTATCAAAGCAGGCACTGGAAGGAGTTGAAGGTCACTTAGTTTGGGAAGAATGGATGAATTCAAACATTTTGGATATGGGGGTTTACTATTTTTTGGATAAGTTAGTTTTATGCTCTATCATGTTTTTTTATGGAAGTAATCCTTTGTATATCCTACTTTTATTGCGCTGATGGAAATCTCTTTTGACTATATTGGATAGGCACTTATGCCTCGATTATATTAGGATTATGGGATCATGATGATCTGTCCTAGATCTATCTTTGTACTATTTGATTTATATGAATAGCAATAGTACGGTTTTTTTTTTTTTTTTGCTACTGAAAAAAATATATATATAATCCAGTATATTTAATTCTTTTTAAAATGTCTAATATATAAAAAATAACTAAAATTTTATTTTCCAAACATTGGATGGTTTGTTAATGACACGAGGTTAATGATTTTAACACTTGGAAAATGCATAATGCACGTTAACCAGAGGGTGATTCAAAACATTGATGAAGAGTAAAGGCAAATGAAAGAAATTAAGAATTGGGAATTTTTGGATTAGATTTTCACCATTTGGAATTCATTTTTTTGTTTGTGATCAGTTCTAATTGAGATTGCCCCGGATGCGGGTGGTAGATGGGAATATGTGCCACAAGTAGTAGGCAACGTGGCAAGCAATGGGCGTGAGGATGTGTCGGAAGTTGGAGCCACATATGGAGGCATGAGGGAGGATTAAATGATAGGTGTGCGAAGGGGGTGGAGTTATGAGGGGAAGGGAGAATGAGGATTGTGCCATTTAAACGGATGGGACAGCGAAGGGGGAGACTATGGTGGATTGTTTGGATTTCGAATGGAATATGGTGAGGCTATGGTGGATTGTTTGGATTTCGAATGGAAGGTACTATGAAAGCATGCGAGACAGTGCCAGTGAGGTAGATGGGAGACAAAGTGTTAAGGAGTTCATTCAGCCTGAAGTTAATGTATGCATAGGCGCCATGATACAAGAATTGAATGAAGGCACTAGTGGATGGGGTTATAAGAAGGGATGTTATGGCCAAGGAAGGGAAGGATGATGTGAGGAGACGCATTGAAGATCTGTTGGTGAGAAAGACGCTTAACGCATTGGCAGTCTGGTGGAGGAAGGTGATCAGGGGTAGGAGTTCATGGAGGGGATCCCCCCTCATGTCGATGATATTATCTTGGTCATGGAGGATGAGGATATGCAGTCGAGGATGGAGGAACAGGGAACGTCTGCGGTGTTGAGTCCTTACTAGGTAATGAGGAAATTGTTGGCTAAAACGATGATGGAGAGGGAGATTTTTGGTGACCTAGTCACTCGAGTCATAATCAATCTGAAGGAGGACCTGTTAAGGAATCTGGTGGACATGGAGGGGGTGTCGGACCTCACGAAGGCACCTTTATGTCCACTCTCGGTGCATGTTGATTCTCCTCCAACAGTCTGTGTTCAGCGAACACCGGTTCACGTGGAGAATTTGTCGGATGAAGGGACACCTCCAACGGCGGGCGAGGGGTAATGTTGGTGATCTTTTCTGGTTTGCTTTTGTCTTTTGTTGGTTTGGGGGATGCATTTTGATCCTAGTTGTTGATGTAAGGGCCCAGTGCCTAGGGTATGGGAAAGTTCTATCACGACCTTGTGCCATGTTTGTAGGGGAAAAGAAAGTTTTTTTGTTTTCTGCTCATAGTGACGAGCATGTTATGTAATGGGAAGGGCAGTTTAGCTGATGCAGGGGAATTTGTTTCGCCTTAGGCTTCAGAAAGGCCATTTTTGTATCACTATGTACAGTTTATTTTTTCTTAGTAATTGAAGGTTTTAGTATCTCACTCACAAAAAAAAGGTTATAATCTCAATTGGTGATAATTTGTTGACTCTTGCAGATACAAATGCTACCAGCTTCTCTCAATACCTTTGGCCTGTCAACTAGGGTGGACTCAAGAGTCTTTCAAGTTTACTAACAACTTGTTTGGTTACTTGTATACATGGTTGATGTATATTCTTGTGGGCCTTGCCACTTTTTGGTCTTTGGATCTTACTCACTGTTGAAGTATTGGGTATTTTTACATAATTATTTTTCCTTTTTTTGAGAGACGAAAGGTAATAATTCTCATTTGGAATTTCTTAATTAAAATTCAACTTTACAGAATTTTGTATATTGTTTTTTATTCAAAAATTAATAAATATCAAGTAACAGTATTTTTTCTTGTTAAACATATATATATACACAAAAACCATTTAAATTAATTCCTTAAACTCCATTAAAAAAAAAGAATTATAAACACATCGAAAAAAAATTCAAAACACTATTACAAAGATCACAAAATATATTGAAAAAGACATAAGCGTGATTCAATAATACTAATCATGCTTGGCAAGCTCGATGAAATTCGAAAAATTTCAATAAAACTTCAAAAATCATTACATATGGTACCCAACAATTAATGATGTTAATATCTAATATGGCCTACTCATCGTAAGTGACGTCTTTAGAACAAGGCAAAGCTGCAATGATGCTAATTCCCTGCCAATAGGGTTTAGTGATTTTTTAATTGTCTGGAAAGTAAATGCAATCTTGGTCCGAGAGGAGCCTATAGTGATAAAGTTTCCCTCGAGCCTCTTGGTTGACACCAGAGCCTATGATAAGAGTTACGAGGAAGGGAAAAACCAGTAACGACCCACCTCCCAAATAAAACATTAAATTTTAGTAATATATAGGAAGTGTAAATAGAAATATGGAGATAAGAGAAATTATTTAAATTTAAAAAATAACTTATAATTAAAACAATAAATTATTGAATTCTTCATTCACTAACTTATACTTAGTTTAATTGTTAAAACGTAAAGAGACCATCGTTGGCTTAATAGTTACAATGCCCAAGTTATCGCTGGTGTAATTATTAGTCTACTAATAAGAGAGTCCAAGGTGCTGACACATCATAGATTTAACTTGTAGGAGAGTGATCACTTAAATTCAAATTTGCGTAAGGTTATGAACTTAATCGCCCATTCTTCGCTCCCCCAAATGTAGAGAGAAAAATCAATGAATAACTTGTTAATATGTTATATCCCCCACACTAAAGTGTGTGTAAAGAAAAATAGTTGAATATTTTAGTTTCATAGTTACGCTACAACTACGCTCCAAATACTTTGGCAAATTTTGTAATCACTTATCAGAATCCAACTGGAGAATCTACAAATTGAGAATTTGTAATGAAATATTTTGTGTGAATTTATCTATATACTTAAAGTCATCACTATTTGAACAATTGCATGTTGTGATTTTAACGATAGGGATTTTAGAGTAATCATGCCCCCTGTGGAAAATGCGTATCTAAATCCTCATCCCCGGATGGGTTTTATACCCTGTTTTCCATTACTTTAGAGTACTACGATAGTTATAGTATAGGATTTACATGTGGCTTACCAATACTACAGTGATGCAAAACCACCTTACTGAACACCACACATTTCTTTGGAACTCTCATATATGCATGCATCAGCAGGAAAATTATCTTGCATAACAAGAAGATTTCATGCAGAAAGAGGGTGCACTGACCGAAAGCAGTGGCTAAGGAGCCAAAAGTACAAAAATCACATAAGAACCCTAGAAATCACATGTATCCTGGTATATCAAAACCATAGCTACGTCTTTTTGTCAGATATACCCATTGATAGATCCAAGAGAGATGACCAACAAACCCATTGATAGTCTTATAAGTTTGAATGAGCAAGAACAATATCAAATCATATACACCAAATATATCATATCAAATCATATACTATGGCTTGTATTTTTATTTTTAGTAGTATCTCAAGCCAAGCCAGTCCATTCTATATTCCACAATTTGACTGAAACTTGTTGAAAGGAAATCCAAGTAGTGAAATGCAGTAGCATCAAAACTTGCATCCTAGACAATGACGAGATAACTCCAAAGCATTTAATAAAAAAACCAGAAAACATATCCTTGCAACCATGTCTCAGTTGAATTCCAACAAGACAAAGTCGGATCCCGGCTCTACGCCAAACTATGAGGAATCCGAGAGTCGATTGTTAACGAACACTTTATGGAAAAACAATGATCGAAAACTAATGAATCATAAGAACAGGTGTGGCGTGGCAGCAACGGTACCGAGGAAAAAATGTCCAGCGATAAGTGCAAGTTTGTAAAGTATTTTCCTCAACATTATGCAGTAGGTTTAGGGGCTAAAGATGGTGGGTTTGGATAAGAAGACACTGAGAGAGTAGCTGAGACGAAGCTTATGGAACCTCCAAAAGAGAAGAAGGAGACTAACTAGTGGTCGGTGATATAAATTTTAAGCCTTCTAAGTGGTATCTTCCACTTAACTCTTAAACCTCACGAATGGGATTGCTCACATAAATGATCACTTAATTCCTTAACCTCGATAGAGTGCAAGTAACCTTCGTAGAGTCCAATCAAGGGGGATAACATATAAACCTCCTCCAACATGTCGGGATTAAATCGTTAACCACCCAATGTCTCGATACCATAGTCTTTAACCCACCGATGTGTTAGTCATTAGATGGGTGCCATAGTTTTTAACCCATCGATGTGTTAGTAACTAGACCCTATGGAAGCTCCAAAAGAAAAGAACTAGACTGACTAGCGATGGATGCACCTCATAGCATTAAGTCAATTTCAATTACGGGTGGGGGAATTGAAAAACCATGGACACGCATCGAATGTTGTAGAACTTCTTGACAGAAAGCTTCCCCTGTCTATTGACGGTAAATCTGCCACCATCAGAGGCACAAATATTAACACTCAATTTTACCTTAGTGTTAGGGTTATAATCCGAGCTATTATTCGTCACAACTCTCATGGTTTCAGGATCGAAACTCGCAGCATCCGCCATAAACGAACCCTTTGTGTGACTAAAATTATTCCACGACAAATAACATACAAAATTCTGTCATCAAATTCTTAGATTCTATCACTTCCAAAACACTCCAACTGAGTCCGGTGTGAATGGAGAACTGAAAAACAAAGCAGACCACAATTTATAGACCCACTTTCCCATTGATTTGAAACCAAAAAAAATTGAAATTAAGTGACAAAGGATAAATGTACATGAAATTGAAATCATGCTTAATAAGAAATCCATATTAAGCATAAACTTGTTTGTTTTTCTCTCGAAACCATAAGGATTGGGGAGCTTTTAAGCATAAACTTGTTTGTTTTTCTCTCCGGGAGCTTTTAGTGTTTATAAGTTTTTTGTTATGTGAGAAGTGAATAGTTTGATAGCATTTTATGTTATAGAGGTTTTTGGTAAATGGGTGATTGCTATCAAGGTGTTTTTTGTCAAC
The DNA here is from genome assembly GCA_027924585.1 of Larix kaempferi. NCBI lineage: Eukaryota > Viridiplantae > Streptophyta > Pinopsida > Pinales > Pinaceae > Larix > Larix kaempferi. The sequence goes on along the minus strand of BSBM01001243.1, from coordinate 4,273,690 downwards.
CCAAAATGCTGTGGATTTACATCATAGAAGGATTCATGAAATGGTGGTCCTCGATACAACGTTACAAACTTACAAATTCCCATCTCACCAAATTACTATTAGTTGGCTATTAGCGTTGCTATGTCTCTTTAATTGTGCGTCGTGGTCTTTTCGGATTCAATCAACCAAAGTCTCACAAACATAAACTCACATTGATGACGATTGTCTCACACGGAAGAAAGTGTAATATAATTCCACCCAAATCTAAGCAAGCTTCACATAGAAACCGGATTCTAGAAAATGATCGGCATTCACTTTTATTACCATCCTTAAAAACTATGTACATTCAAGCCATCCAACGGACCAACAGCGAAGTCAACGGTTCACACGGAAGAAAGTGTAATATAATTCCACCCAAATCTAAGCAAGCTTCACATAGAAACCGGATTCTAGAAAATGATCGGCATTCACTTTTATTACCATCCTTAAAAACTATGTACATTCAAGCCATCCAACGGACCAACAGCGAAGTCAACGGTTGACTTCGCTGTTGGTTGGTTGGATGGCTTGAACGTACATGTTTTTTAAGCTCGGGCGCTTTATTACTACAATAGAATATTGATTTTTACGTCAATCGTGTCCTTGAATTTTATGTCAACTTGGTCATACTAAACTCGACTGACAAATCTTAACCAGCAAGCGCATTTGGGTTGATTACTTAGCATTCCATCATATACTCTAAAGACAAATTTCAGTCATTTCTAAGTGTCATGTGTCATTACAGAGTTTCCAAATTGAACAACAATATGTTTAAACATGGCAAACATGATGCACATTTTACAAATTCTGCATTTTTTTCCATCATATTTTGCACATTAATTAATTCTGAGAATGGCAATGAAACAAATCAGGAATAATTTACTGTTCCCTTGGGAATTCATAAACATGGCAACTATTCAATCCTGCATGAACTAATTCTTAATGTGCTTGTGATGAACTATTGGGTTGCTCAGCAGCAAGACGATAATTTCAACTTTCAGCGACTTAGCTTTTGGCATGAGGACTGCCGGTACAAATTATTAGAACAAAGCAAATATGCTTGTCAGTTCCTGTTATCCATTAATTGTTGAATTTGAAGAGAAATTTTGGTCGTGGAGTGATTATGCTTCTACCAATGGTTCTAATGGCTTGTCAGAGCTTCTGTTTAGTATAACTGATGAGGCATGCCCATCGTGGTAATGAAGCATTTTCTGATACGAACCATTACACCAAACCCCGAGGTGTTAGTGAAGGCCGCCCACTAGGATCTTAACATCCCACCACGCTCTGCAGTCCAGACTCTGGGTTAGATGTGCGCCCGTACGGTGGTGTCCCCTTTTGAGCTGTACGAGCCCCGGACGAACACTGCAATGCCGACGTTGCCACCCCCCTCCGTGACTCGAACCTGGGTGGAGGCTTTGATACCAAATGATACGAACCGTTACACCAAACCCCGAGGTGTTAGTGAAGGCCGCCCACTAGGATCTTAACATTTTCGAACTATTTGCAGGTAACGTTAGTTCAGGAAATTTATGTTTCCGTTAATAAATTCTCTTGTTGAAGCATTGATCATTAGGCTTTATTTTCATTTACTGCAGAGACAATTTCTATTTTTTGTTAGAGTAAATTAAAATAACTAGCAAATCAAGTTGTTCGTTGATCTCTTGAGAGTCTTATATTCATCTTTGGGGAAGATTAAATTATTATAATTTTTAAAGGGGATTTGTAATGGTTTGCAATGAAACAAGACCAAGACTCTTTATAGGTTTGAAATTTCAATTCATAACTACTGATCTGCAGGACTATACTTGCACTGAGGATGAACACGAGGATACATTTCAGAAATTTAAAGCAAGAGAGCGTAAGAAACCTCCGTTGAAAAGTCATCTATTAGACTGTATTGATACTCAGTTGACCGACGCTTTGCTCGGGCAAAGAGGTCAACTGACAGCTCTGCTACTGGATATGTATCAACTGAATCTGATTCTTCAAGGTAAACTTAATAATTGGCATTATCAATTGCTTCTGCTGAGTAAATGGGCTCTACTCCAACTACTTCTATTTCTACTTTAGCTTCCCATGCCTCTACCACTTATGCTTGGTCGGATGTTGGTTTGCCTGGGTGATCCTATTGGTATTTCCACTGGACCTGGAATAGATTCTTTGACTGGAGCAACTAAAACTGATGTCTTTACCTCTGCCATCTATGGCTATGCCCATATTGGGGGTTATACGGGCTAAACGGTTGAATACAACTGCTTTTACCTCTGTATCTTACGCCTTTGCCTTAGCTGCGGGGAGAACTTATTTTGGTTAACCTGGTATACATTCACAGGTTCCGGTGTATTGATACTCAGTTGACCGACGCCATAGGAAAACGTCTTCTGATGGTTAACTGGATTATGGAGGCAAGAATTTTGCACGATTTAAATTGAAATGGAATTTTGAAAAAGTCAGTGGATGTTTCAATAATTCATTCGTAACTTCTATTGTGGCGCAGTACCCAGCCTCGTATCAGTATTAGCTTCAATGGGAAACACTCTTCTTAAGCACGAATTTATTGGACAGATTATTGTCTAAAGGGACTTTTACAAACGATACTCATATATAGGTCCTGGGTATCGACTGCATGCCACTTGTAATTAGAAATCAACCTACGAATTGGTATAAATTTCAAAAGATGAATGGTAACTTGTAAACATTCATTGTACAAGTTACTTTCTATTAAATGCATATTTGCTTTGTTAATTGGTATTGGCAGTCCTCGTGCCAAAAGCTAAGTGGCTGAAAGTTGATAATTATCAAGCATCTAACAAAAGCATTGTACTAAAAGTTCTAGGTGGCAGTTTTATATATATATTTAATTTAAAAAATAATTTTATTTATTTTTAAATTTTGATAAATAAAAGCAAAGCACTCCTTTAGGGATTTATGTCCCATCAGAAGTGCTTTGAACCAATAAAAAAATCAGAATTTTGTATTTTAGAAATTCATAAATTTATTTTAATTTTCAAAATAGTATATTTAATATTTAAATTTTACAAAACATTATAAAACATTGCAAAATTTTTTGTCGGAAAAAGCAAATAATAGTAGCCAATAGAGTTTGACTTTCTAATGGAAAGTATATCCCTCTGTTGGTAGGGAATAAAAAGTATGGAAAAAAGTACACCGTGCCGTCCTCTTAGACCGAGACATGCGACATCCTCTATGTGATGTTGATACCTCTGAGCCCCTAGTACGAGGTAATCTCCTCTTTGTGGTGGAGTGTTCCCGCTAAACACCCTCTGAGCTCTTTGCAGGATCCTCCGAACTTCGATTCTCGGCGATATGTCGGTGCTAATTACGAGGGGGTGCTCGACCAAAGGGAGAGGGGAAATTGCAATTTGGAAGTAAGCTTTTCAGAAGGCTTGCTTGACCAAAGGGAGGGCAAGGGCGCTAATTACGAGCTTGTCGGCAATGTGAAATGCATATTGTAACAGCGGGTGGATATAGTCAATGTTGTTTAAGTGTGTCTCTAAAAGGGGCGGGGCTTACGGAAATGTGCTCACTATTTCAAATGCTTTTGGACTTTTTGAATTGTCTATTTATGGAGATTCCAGGGTGACGAATAAATGGGCACAAGGTAAATATAGTCTAAATGTGATCTCTTTACATCAATGGTGCTCTAGAATTAGGGAGAAAATTAAAATGTTCAAGGATATAACTTTTGAACATATCTATCCCCAACAGAACAAGATGGCAGATGCACTTTCCAAAGATGCACATGAAGGTGACGAAAGCTTTATCAGATAGGAAGAATTTCCAGAGGAACAATGCATTGATCCAGGCATTGTGAACTTTTTTGAGTATTAATTATCATGTTTTCAGATGTAGTCTATCCCTTGGGAGCATGAATATTTTTGTTATTTTCTGACTTAAATGGATTATACTTACAAATACTTGAACATAAGTTAGCTATATATGACTTATGTACTTTTTTACTATTTGATTCACGTGAATGAATAACAGTAGTACGGTTGATGAAAAAAAAACAACGTTTATTTATGAGACAATGGCTAGTTTTTCATACATGCCACATGAGCGAACATTTAAAAAATTATATTTTATATAAGCGACGGACGTAGATTTTAGCTTCAACATCTGTCCGAGGGAAGCTTGCCATCTACAAATCAAGTTGGTGTACCGTTGGCAAATTACCATCTTCCCTACAAATTTCATTAATATATCCTAAAGAAATAGTTTACAAATTTCATTAATATATCCTAAAGAAATAGTTTACATGTTGATATTTGCCAAAACATGGAAGTTTCAAATGCTGTCTTTGTAGATCTAGAGTTTAGAAGACATCAGGGTGAAAGTGCCCTGGAATTGAAGTACTTGCCTGAGCCTGTCGTAGCTGCACTGTGAGAGCATAATTCTTTAGCCTTAGGGAGGTTAGCTGCTCTTGTTTTTGTGTTAAAAGTTGCTTCAGTCGCTGCAATTCGTCCCCAATTTCCTCGTGCTCCTTGTGACGCTGGTGCTGTATAACCACGGCTCGCTTGAGAATGCTATTATCACCAGAAATACCTTCAACTTGCTGCCTTAGCTCTACGTTTTCCTTTTGCAAGTTTTCCGCTATAGAAGCTCCTCCTGTCCGACTAAGTATGGCCTTTTCAAGTGCCTCCAATACTCTTGAAGTACGTGCTCTTGCATCATCTATATCAGATGCTGTCTGCATCTCTCGCAGCAGAAGCTCGACCCAGTGAGCACCATCGTCTTTTTCAGCACAATGGCGGAGCTTCTTGGAGATGGGTACCGTTGTATCTACATCATCTTCTTCAGACAGTGATCTCTTTCGAGACATGGTTTCACCTCAGCTTCTTCTCGGTTACAATTAAATGATATTCTATATTGTAATGCCTCAGAGATCGAGGTCTCTCAGTTCTCTTTTTTTCACTGCCGCTGCTGCCTTTTCTGGCACTTTAGTTTAAAATGGAAATCGCATGCGGTCAAGGTAGATTAATTATGCAATATATATAAAAAGGTATGTTGGAAACGACTCAAATAGTCACAAGTAGGCCAGGTGGGTTTAAGTAGTTAAGGGGTAACCCAAAGGTGGCCACATTATAAGGAATCGATACGTGGATTCATATCTCGACTTAAAGTTGTCATGTGAAAGTCGGCGTTATGTAAAGACGTTGTAATATGCAGCATCATCTACGTTGCTTTTCTCGTCTCGCCAATTTCTTATCTCAATACTAATCCCATGAAAATTGAATAATTTTCAGTCTTCTATGACCGCTCACTTCACTATTTTCATTTAACTAATTATGTTGATTGGTTTCTATGATTAGAAGTTGGTAGATTAATTTTTTTAATATGGTTTTGCAAATTAACGTTGTAGATTTAACATTCTATGCATATTGTTCTCGTTATATGCATTGAAAAGGAGCATTTTGATTTAAGATTTTAACGATATGCTTTATCTTATGTAATGAATAGAGATTTAGATTTAAGTATTTATGGATATGTTTTGTTCAATTCATTTAATAGAGTATTTTAAGATTTTAACGATATGCTTTATTTTATTTATTTTATGTTATGAATAGAGATTTAGATTTAAGTATTTATGGATATGTTTTGTTCAATGCATTTAATAGAATATCTAGATTTGTAATAGATTAATTTCTCAAGATTTTAACGATAGCTTTAGTTTATGTAATGAATAGAGATTTAGATTTAAGTATTTATGGATATGTTTTGTTCTATTAATAGAGTATTTAGATTTAATATATTAACTTCTCGAGAGTTAATAATCCACTTTTTTATTCCCACCATCTTTACGATGGTAATCCAAGGCGATTGAGTCTATGTTTGTTTTCAAGTAATTGTGTACATTAATCCATTATGTTGTCATGTTACCAATGGTGTAGTCTTAATACATTAATTCATTCCATTGTCATGTTGTAGATGATGCATCAGATTGTCGGAATTGTAGGAGAGTAATGGGTAGCCTATTTGATATCGATTTGTTGCTACAACCATTCTTCCAAAGGTCCAATTAGTATGTGGGATGAAGTGAAAAGTTTCTCGAAGCCCTGATAGTCCCTGAATGGAATGAACTAGTAGAGAAACCGATTGAATGTATACATTCAAATCCTTGACCTTAGGTTGGAGTTGTTTGGCGTTGTACAAAGGTATACATACCCTATCCACCTCCGTATCTGAGAGGTGTATATACCCTATCCCCATCTATATTTGAACCTATGATATCCTAGCAGGAAACACATGTTCTTAATAGCCAGACACACTCAAGTTATGGTGTTAATACATAAATATGAATGTGATATTCAAATTTTCATCAATCATGTATATAAAGCTTGTTACTCACATTTTTTCCTATATTCACTACCATTACCATTTTGTGATTATTTATTTTAGTATCATTAAAGTTATCATGTCCTAAATAATAGATTTCATTTTGAAGTTTCTACTCTATAAAGTACTCTTGCTTTCACAGAAAAATATATCTTAACGTTTATCAATATGACCATGTCTTAATTTGAGTAACTCCTTCCACACAAGTTTACATGTATTAATACTATTTATTTCACAAAAAAGATATCTTAAAATTTATGAATATGTCATAAAATTTGAAGAACTTCTTCCACACCTTTTATAAACTCACATGTATTAGTAATCTCGATTTTTTCCTCCTTTATAATTTTGTTTATATACAACTCTTTGTTTTTCTAAGCTTGTATGTTTCAAATACTCCCTCATTATAAATCCAACTCCCTCATTATAAATCCAAGTTTACTATACCGTGGATTTGGACACTCAAAATGATTTCAATAGTAAATGTTTCACGTTGTCAATATACCATGGGTTTGAAGTTAAAATTTTGAAAATCACTCACATAAATTTCACTCGAAAAATGAAGTATGAACTTAAAAATAGCAAGGTGAAACTTGATCATCTAATATCTACATTCTAATACAATGATTGGGCCAATCATCATGGAAACATAGAGAATCAAATCTCAATAAGGAAAAAAAAATGGGATTCACATACTTTAACCGAATTATGGGTTAGTGTGATGAACAATAAAGAACCTCTTTGATAAAATTGGTTTCATCTCATTGAAATCAAGTTGCTTTATTCTCGTCCACACACTAATTCAATTTATATTTTTTATATTATTAAATTAATCAAGTGATATAATGATTTTTTTCCTCGAGAAAACAAATAAAATTATATTACTTCTAAAAAAGTTACAAAATGATTTTTTTCCTCACGAAATAATTAAAATTATATTACTTCTGCAAAAAAATGTTACAAAATTACATTTATATATACATGAAAGCATTCCCGCATTTTTTATCATCCTACAAAATGTTGGCCTCCACGTTTTTGATTCTTGAAGATATGTTGAAAGGACAAGAAAGTAAAATTTGTGTAGATCGGTTTTAACTTATCTAATAAAATAGAAAGAGCCAAGTGATTGTACCATTGGTCCCTCTTTATCCAATTAAAAAAATTAGAGAATCATTGATCTGTATGCATATCTGAAAATGAAAAAATCAACAGTAAATTATTTAGAAAGAACATAAATTTTAGAATCAATGAGCGATAGGGAGTTTTAGGAAAAATGACTATCACTTTTGTTATTGAGGTAGGTGTGCCTTTTATAGACTCGAAGGAATATTTCACCTAATTATTAACTGGAAATAATAAATCTCAGTTCACATAGTCCATGTAAAAATGATAGATCTCTAATCTATGAGGGAATTAAAATTCATGCGGAAGATCCAATGAAGGGGGCACCCTTCATGGGGCACCAAATCCTCCATGAAAATTAGAACGCATCCCAAATTCCACCATGAGCTTGGGGAGGTGACATTGTAAATCCACATAAGAAAAACACTTGGCATGTGCTAGTGTGTGTCCTTTGTGACCCATAAGATAGGAAGTGTGTTTCTATTTCCTGGTAGTCCAAATGCGAGTGTCCAGAATGGTGTTGGTAGCTAAAGGAGGTTAAAACTCATGAATTTTATCCACCAGGTGCTGAATAATTGAAGCTTATTCTAGAATGGAAGGCTCAAACAATTTAAGGTTGTTAACATTGATCACATCATGTATACCCAATTGAGATGGAAGATCCAATCTATATGCATTCTAGAATAGTATACGGCCCATAGCAAAGGGGGTGCAATTTATGGTGGCCTCTTTTAAAGTGTTGTTTGTATAACAAAATCCAAACACGATCCCCCAAGCTAAAAATACATAGAAGTATAATGACGATCATGGCACTATTTTGCATAGTCTTGGGAAGCCTTGAGAGTAGTGGAATCTTGTTCCTACTTGTTAGGAAAAATTTGAATAAAGTGTTGTGCTGAAATTTGCTCATGTTGCTGATGTGTTGTGCTATAAGGGGAAATGAGAAGAGGAAGGTCAACAAGAGCAGACGGCTAATAACCATAGAAGACTTCAAAAGGAGAGATATTGCTGGAGGACTGAGTGGCCCAATTATAACTATGCTGGATAATATGCAAGTAAGAATCCCATTAACAATTCTTGGAAAATGAATGTGGAGAGAATGGACCAAGGTACAATTTACTACTTCGGTTTGGCCATCAGATTGAGGATGGAAGGCAATGGAATAACAAAGCTAAAAAACAAGGAGATACCATTAGGTGCGCCAAATTCTACTGAGGAAACGAGAATCATGGTCTGAAATAATGTTGTTGGGGAGGCCAAAGTGGGTCCAAATATGATGAAAAAATAATTCAACAGTGTGGGATGCATAAGTGGTTGTATGGCATGGAAGGAAAAGTGCCATTTTAGAAAATTAGTATATATAACAACCCATATGGAATCATGTTTATGAAAAGTGGTGGGGATTCCACTTAGAAAGTCCATCAAGATATATTCCCAAGGGAATAAAGGAATAGGAAAAGGATGGTATAGACCATGTTTTCGATTAGAGAGCTTACTTTGACAACAAAGAGGGAAAGCATGAATAAAATGCTCCACCTGTTTAGCAAGAGCAGGTTAATAAAAACGATGTTGGAGAATTTGAATGGTCTTTGTGGTTCCAAAATGACCACTAAAAGAATATGCATGAAATTCATGAATGAGGACGAGGCGATCTTCACATTGAGGCACACATAACTGAGTGATCTTATACACCCAACCTTCACGGATAGTATAGTCTAAGAAAGGTGTTTGGTTAATAACAGTGGGGCATTGGAAAGCCTCCCAAATATCTCCAAAGAAAGGATCAGTAGCATGCATGTACTTCCAATCATCATAAGTTGTATAGCGTACCCCAAGAATTTGTAGGATGTGAGTGGGAGGATTGCTTAATAAATTTGCCATCTTATTTAAAGTACCCTTCCTATATTTGATAACCAAGTGAAATTGATGGATATAGGTAGCCCATTTCAAATGGCGCTACTCTTGAATCTTGCTCTTCAAATTAATGAAGATGAGGGGGTGGTGATCTGTGTGGAGGACCTTTTCTTCCCCAAAATATAGTGGTGCCATTTCATCACAGCTAATCAAACTGTAGAATTCTTTATCATAATTTTTGTAATTAAGTTTGAACTTAGCAAGAGTTTCAGAATGGTATTCTATAGGATGGCCTCCTTGTTTAATAACTGCCCCAATGGAAAACTGAGAGGCATATGTTTCAATATCAAAAGGTTGAGACATGTATGGTAAATGAAGTACAAGAGTTGAACATAAGGTATCCTTTAGTTTTTGGAACTAAAGTGTGGCTATAGAATTCCATTGAATGGAAGTTTGATTCGATAACTGATGTAAGGAGCGAGCAAGCTGTGAAAAATGTGAGACAAACTTCTTGTAGAAGTTAATGCTGCCCATAAAAAATTTCAATTCAAGAGAACTAGTAGGCGATGGCCACTGTGATAAAGCTTGGGCTTGTTGAAGTGGGTTTTGGACCTGTCTTGGAGGTTGTACACCAGAGATGGACCATGTGACAACTCAGTGAATGGACCAAACCACGCAAAAGGTGGAAGTTAGTTAGAATTTAGTTAGATGTTTTTGTCCACTTTGTAATAGGATCAACCTATGTTGTGATATGTAAATATGTAAAGGTTCTAAGGATGTGGGGTTAAACATTTGCTGCTTTTTTGGGTACGTGTTGGCTCAGAGATTGTTGATATGTTGTATGGTCATGAGCCACTGATTTGTTGGGTAATGATGGAATTTGTAATAGAGTGGTATTGCGCGTTACACTGGTCATGTAATATTATTCCCTTAATGAAATGAATGAAATGGCTCTGTTATGAATGGTATTTCCTTTATGTTAAATGTGATAAATGTTGTATTTGATGCACACATGGATGTTCTATTATGTTGTTTTGAATGCATTTGCTATGATTGAGTTACACAGTTTTGCACAATACATGAATGAATGGTTAAGATATGTAGAATGAATTATTCATATCCCTTCAACATTGTGGAAGCTTGGTTCCTGTAGTCCCCCTAGATACCTCGGGTGCGACTTAATCTACATTGCAGGTGATGCTGAAAGGGCCAATGTCTTCTTGTTGGTGAATGTATGTTGAACCCTAGGTATTCCCACTACGAGCCAACAAATGGTTTGTTGTTGGGCCTAGGATCTACGATTGAAGGGAAGGTGGAAGTTGTCTAATGGTTTTATGGAGACCAACGAAGGAAGAGATAGAATATTGGTTGAAGGATAAGGACTACGAGTTTACTAGAGAGTAGAATAAAAACCCTGGATTAGTAAAGAATACGAGTTGGAGAAGTATATCTACAAAGATCTACACAAGATCTTCTTCTGTGAGTTTCTGATATTCTTGGTGGAGTGGCTATTGAGGTTGGCTGAGTAGAATCTGAAGTTTCGTGTTGATGGTCCAGGGAACTGGAACCCATAACATATCTAGACAGTAAACATTGTACATAACCTGATATCACACACTTTAGAATACTAGTTGGATAGTGTTTTCAAGGGATACGTCACAGAGTTTACTGTAGACTATACCCAATCCTACAACATAGCATAGAGGGAGTTCTATAAGGGTTCATGTGGAAGATACTTGAAATCACCATATACCTAGATCAAGATGTTCTTTTGCGACAAAGGGACTTTGATATTGGAATCATATTTCCCTAGCAGTTAAGAAATTACACGCGCATTGGAAACTAGGGGCTTACTAGAGAACGATGTGAGTTAAGGAAGTCAAGAATGAATGAAGAGAGGATGAGATGAGGATGTTGAGTAGAGAATAATATGCGACATTAAAAGATACTGGATTACTATGTGGTGGGAAAAGGATTAAAAAAGGTAGTAGGAAGAGAACTGTGGCTGAGGTAGAGGAACAACACAGTGAGTGTGCAAGGAGAGACGCTTGTGCAGGATTCCATATCGATGAATTGTTGCACCTTGAGAAGGAGAAATACCACCAACTCATTCCTCCTGAAGGAGGTATCCATGTTTAGATTGGAATCTATGTCGAATCCGCAACCCCGTGTGCATCCCTAACACCGGAGGTAATAAATCCAAGTCTATCATTCCAGTTAGTAACAATTTAGTAATGGTAGTCAAAGTAGTAGGCGTCAATCAACTGCTTAGACACAGTCTGCGACACCCGGTAGTTGTAGTGCGTAGAATATGATGGTGGGGTTAGATCCTACCCTAAGGATGCATGTCTTCCATGGGGTGGGGATATACGATCTAGATAAGCACTTGTTTTTATGCGAAGTGATATGGCAATAAAAGCAAGTTCAAGACGATCCTACGAAGTTAGAACAACGAATAACAACTTTCAGGGATTGCACATTGACTTGGTACATGAAGTATCAGAATGTTGTCCCAACAATAACTTCGAAGGGTGTCAAGCAAGAATTGGTAAAGGAATTCAAGGAGCCAAAGTACAAGTCATAGTACATTACTGAATTAAAGGAGATTATATAGTTATCAAATGAGTCAGTCTAGGAATTCATCCAAAGATTCAAATTGTTGATGGATAAGGTGACATTCCAAATTCACTAAGGAAAAAAAGAAGATTGGTTCATTTCAGGTTTGTTGCCACATATATATGATCCCTTGACGTAATAGAATAGTTTGATGTAGTTAGATCCACTAGAGATGACTATGAATTTGGAAGCATACCTAGTAGGAGAGAGCAGTGCAAGGATGGCTTAGGTCCAGACATAACTTGTTGCACAAATTATTCAATTGCAAAAGATTTCCAAAGGGAAAGAGAAGCACGAAGAGATATGGTGTGCCACCTACAAGAAGGAGGGTCACCATAAGAATGAGTGTCCATCATATAGGGAAGACATAGCGAGGGGATATTCAAATCGATTTCCTATAGGAGGGGTCATATGGTGTGAAATATGTAGAGGAAATCATTATTCAAGCAATGAATTCAAATCGTAACCCCTCTCAGCTTCATCTTTCTTCCGTTCTCAAGAAAATCAAACTTGTGCTCTCTAAGTTTCAAAAAATAAGATTCTTTCACATTCTGAGAAATCTTAATTCAGTGGCTGATTTGGAAGCCAACAACGGTACTCTCCTGAGTAGGAGCTACCTGTCAGTTAATGGAGTTGAAACTCTTTGCAATATTCCCTAGTTTGGGAGGCGTTTCTCTTCGACCGGTCAACAATAGTTCATCTCTTCTCTCTGCGACTACAGATGCAAAAAAAAAAAAGAATCATTTCTCTTCCCGGATTCTCTGTGAGGCTCATTATGGATTGGCATCTGAAACATTTGTTGAGCTCCTGTCAGGTTTTAGCGCATTTAGACTTGTCAGTCCCTCTCGTTAGAATCACCAAAAATCCCGTGACATTCAACATCTCAAGACTATTATTTCCACATCGAGCCTCTCACCAAAGCAACTAGGAATTATCAAGTCAGTAAGACGCATGGATTTGGCTGGGATTTTCAAGAGAAAGGGTCTGTTACTTATGTTTTCAAGGGATACGTCACAGAGTTTACTGTAGACTATACCCAATCCTGCCAGGGCTTCCCTCGTATAAGTTCCATTCTAGGTCATGCTTTGGAGGATCGCCTTGCAGATCTCCAAATGGAGGTGGACAAGCTTAAAAACAAGCCCGTGAACACGCTACGCTCATTCAGCATCTGCGCAAATTCCAAGTCAAAAATCTGAAGAGAACTAAGAGGCGTTTAGCCTTCTCTTACCACTTTTCTTTTATAGTCTTAGTCTTCCTCTTTGTTTCGGCTGCATTTGTATGTCTTCATGATAGTTTGATAGCACATTGGGCAGATAATCCCGCTCTCTGCATTACCTGTCAGCAGACTAGCAATAATTGTAAACAAAAGATCGACTCCTGGTGTGCAAAAGTACTCGACAGCTTCTTTGTTGATCTATAATTCCAAATCTTAACCGTTGTTGTCTAAAAAAAACATTGGCACAGAGAAAAGCTTTCTAACATTGGAGATTATTGGGACGATGAGATAGTTGATTTACTGCACGAGTGTCAGGATATTCTCCCTACCAACTTTTCAGAGATGAAGGGAATTATAGGAGAGCTAGGAGAAATGAATATCCCCATGAAACCAAATACTAAACTAGTAAAACAAATACCATACTGATTGAATCTGGTTTACAAGCAGAAAGTCAAAGCTGAGATAGACAAAATATTGGAAGCATGAATTATAGAACTAGTAGCAGAATCATAGTGGATAAGTCTGATGGTGGTCCAAGATAAGAAGATAGGTTAGATAAGAATTTGCATGGAGCTAAACAAGCTAAGCAATGCGTGTCTACATGATCCATGCTCACACTGTTCACAAATGAAGTCCTCGAGAATGTGTGTGGACAAAAATTGTATTCATTTACTGATGGATTTTATGCTTACCATCAAATAAATATTGCAAATGAGGATAGGCATATGAAAAATTTTGCGACGGAATGGGGATGCTACCAGTATACGATAATTCCCTTTGTCCTAAAGAATGCACCCGGAATTTTTTCCAAAGTGGTTGTCACCATAGTCAAGGAGTTCATTCATAATTTTTTAGAAGAATATATGGGTGATTGGACACTATTCACTATATTGAAGAATCCCATTGAAGTTATGCGCTTGATGATGGATCAGTGCAGACAGTTCCATTTATCCTTAATAATGAAGAAGTGCATCTTTGGTGGATCTAGTGAATATTGCAGTTATTGTGGACCTACCACCACCCAGTGGCATTAGTTTGGCGATTTCATTCTACATTGGGGCATAGAAGGTACTACACATTTTTTGTCAAGGGGTATGCACAGATTACAAACCCTCTATAAAAGATATTGAACAAAGATGTCAAGTTTCAATGCAGCGAGGAGTGTCAGTAGAGCTTAGACATGTTGAAGTAGAAGTTGGTGACTACACCAGTTTTGGCATTCCCAAATTGGAAGAAGGATTTTCATGTTCATGTAGATGCATCATCCATAGTGGTGGGTGCAGTCTTAGAACAACCAAGGGAAGGGGACTTAGATCACCCTATTGCATTTTCAAGTGGAAAGTTCTCAACTATGGAGAAGAATTACACCACTACAGAGCATGAGGGATTAGAGATGGTTTATGTGTTACAGAAGTTTAGACACTATTTGTTGGGTTTGCACTTTAATATGTACACTAACCATTCTACACTGCGATACCTTGTCAACAAGACAATGTTGCGGGGGGGATATGCAGATGGTTACTATTATTTTAGGAGTATGATTTTGAAGTTGTAGTGAAACCAAGGAAACTGAACTTAGGACCTGACCACTTTTTGCGCATAGAAATCAGAGAGGATGTAGGAAAAATAGTTTACAATCTACCAGATGTGCACTTGTTTACAGTTCAGATGGTTGGTGACTACTTTTCAAAAATTGCTCAGTTCTTGAGTACCAAAGTAGCTTTAGCAGAGTATACGATTGCACAAAAGAAACAGTTAGTGGTAAACACAACAAAATATCAACTAATAGTAGGAAATTTGTATCAGTTAGGTGCAGATGGGATTCTACAATGATGTGTCTTAGAGAACGAGAGGCCTAGTATATTAAAAGAGACCCATGAAGGTGTTTCTGGGGGACATTACGTAGGGAAGGAAACCATGAAAAAGATTTTGCACGCAAGTCATTGGTGGCCTACTCTACATAAGGATGCTACAGAATACTTTTAGACGTGTGATGTCTACCAGTGATTGGGGAAGCCATCAAGGATGGATGAGATTCCCTCGATTCCCCACGTAACGTTACAGTCGTTTGATAAGTGAACGATGGATTTTTTTGGGCCTATTAATCCACCTACAAAGTGGTCAAGAGAAAGATATATTATCAACGTGACATATTATTTAACCAAATGGGATGAAGCAAAACTGGTAAAGGATTGCAACACACAAACAACTGCGCAGTTCCTATTTGAAAATGTTGTAACAAGGTTTGGATGTCTAAGGATTCTTATGAGTGATCATGGGACCCACTTCTTAAATAAGAAAATCATTGCCTTAACTAAAGAATTCTAGATCTACCACTAGAAGAGCACCCTTCCTTGGGTCATCTCTCTTCCTTTGGTCAATTTAGTGTCAATGCTTTAGGAATCAGGGAAAGTGAAAGACACATAACTCATGATGACGAGATTTTTGTATAATAGGATGTCTCACATTGGTCAATCTTCCTTTTCAAAACAATTCACGCACTATGATTGTAAATAACATTCACAAAGCTAATTGAAATTTTATTGTCATGTTACATGTTTGCAGTGTGTTGGGAGCTATATTTATGGTGGTGGGTCTAGTACAATGTGGAGCAAAGTAGAAAACCATGAAAACCACCAAGATGATGAGAGCAAGTGCGATCCAAGTGAAGCATAACATTTCAACAATAATGTGATTGGGGATTTCCATGATGATCAACACACCAATGTTGACATTACACGACCACTGTTACAATCCTGGGACACGATTAAATGAGCTAATCTATCAGGACAAAAGCTTATGTCACAAAAGGCTCTATGGTGTTAAAAGATGTGTTTCTAAATTGTTGCAGATCCAAATGTTTCTGAAGAGCTCTAGATCTATATTAAATAATCAAAACACATAAAGTTTATTAAGGTTTTCAAAAAGAATTGTCTAGTATGCTATTATGTAGATTCATTTTAATAATTTATTGGTTTTTTCAATTGTGATATGATCGATTTTAATTGTATGTAAATCCAAATTCATTTTAATAATTAATTGGTTTTTAATTGCGATGTGATCAATCAAATTCAAAAATAATTAGACATTTTATTTTATAGATTTTTAAAAAAATCAAATATGAAAAGGATTAAATTTATTAAAGTTTTTTCTTTAATAAATTTGGGAATTCTTTTAACCATTAGGTAAAGAAATCATATTCATATTAAAAGAAAGTTTAAAAAATGTAAAATCCTTCTCTCTCATTCTTTTCAAAGGAAATAATAAAGAGAAGATCTAGGATTTATGAATTTTTTTTAATGGTTAGAATCATTTAAAGAGATGTTATAACAATGTTTTTATTGAATTATTTGAAAATATTTTATTTTTATTTTTTAAATACTAATGATTTAAATGTTTTTTCATTTTGATTAAAAATAGATATAATAAAAAGACACATTGAAGTATAGAATAAAAAATAAATATTTCAATTAAATAATTAGACTAGCATAGATTTATCTTAACTCGATAGAGCCAAGAGGGATCAAATCCCTTGATAGAGTCCTAAACATGAGGAAAGGTTTGCACCTCAAGCAATTTGATCCATCTCGACACTTGATATAGCCAGAGTGAAGATGGGTCTATGTTGGTTGCGATGAGAGGCACTTTCTATAGCCAAATGAGTGAGATGTGTCATGTCTTTAATGGCACATGCGAATAGAAAAAAATAAAAATACAAATTATTACACAATCATATAGCTTATGAGGAGTCTCCTTTTCTTGATCTAGAATTGAATATAGTCTAGTGTCTTCTAATGAGACACGTACAAAAAAGGGGACTATTGTTCGCAATATTTTTCAATCCATTGAGTACAATATTAGTGGTCCGATTGTTGGAATATTTCATTTTTTCCATGAAAATATTCACATGGGATAGTTAGTATTGAGAAATATTTCCTTCAAAGATCAGTGCATGATTTTTAGAGTCCTGCATTGGCTAAGTTGGTTTGATTGTTGTTGGAGCGCGTTTTTCGACCAGTTTTGGGAACTGTGCACAAGGAGATGGAGCGCGATCCAGTTAGCATAAAGACTAACATGCACAGAAAGTGGAAGTTAGTTAGAAGTAGTTGGGCACTTGTGTTCACATTGTAACGACCCTCATCCCATTCTGAAATGTATAAATATATAAAGGATCTTTGGGTTAAGGGTTGTTCTTTTGGTAGTTGCTTCGATAGTAGTTTTGCTATGCTATGGAATGCTGGGGTATTTTTGGGTATGTGATGGAAATATCATGCATAGTACACATGTTTCGTAAGTTGTTTCGACAAATGATAACAATATAGAAATGAACCTATTTTGGAGCAATTATCTTATGTGTTTGATCTGATGGATGTTCTATTTATTGTGCACATGTATGCTTTGTTTCTATTACTCCTTTGAATATGTTATCTGTTCCTATGAATATGCTATCTATTTCTGCGCAGCAAGGTGAATGTATGATAGATAAATAGGATGAATTCCTTCTATACCTTCAATGAAGCGGAAGATTTGTTCCTGCAATCCCCATAGATACCTCAAGTGAGATTTCTTCTACTTGTAGGTGATGCCGAAAGGGTCGGTATCTAGGGTTTTGTTTGTGAATCTACATTATAACTTGGGTCTACCTTCTATGTGCCAACAATAGGTTCCATCACTAGGACCAAGATTTATGATTGAAGGGAAGGAGGAGGTTAACTAATGGTTCCATGGAGGCCAACTAAGGAGTAGATAGAAGAGTGGTTATGAGTGAAGGATTACAAATTTTGCAAAGATCATAACAAGAACCCTCAGATCAACATAGAACGGTGGTTACAAAAGTAAATATACACATATTAGCACGATATTTTTTTGGGTGATTTCCCTATAATACTGGTTGAGTGGATTTTAAGGTTAGTTGAACAGAAACCAACATTATGCATTGTGAGACATAGGAATTGGACCCTTGAACTAATCCAACAAGTCAATACTGTAAGTAGCCAATCTCGTGCACACTAGATTTCTAGTTGGATAGTGTATTGAGGGGTTATGTTAGAGAGTTTCCTATAGATTGTACCCAATCATACAACACTACTGAGAGGGATTTCTTTAAGGTTCCACGCAGAAGATATATGAAGTCATTGTATACTTGGGTCAAGATGTTTCTTTGCGACAAAATGACTATGATATTGGAATCAAATCACCCTAGTAGCTAAGCATCTCCACCTGTATAGGGGAATTGGGGACTGACCAGAGGAAGGTCAAATTAAAAGGAGGAAATAATGAATGAAGAGAGGATGAGATGAGAATGCTGAGAGAAGAAGAAGATGCAACGGTAGAAGAGACTGGATTATTGTACGGTGGAAAAAAATTCCAGAAAGAGAGCAGGAAGAGGATTGTGACTAAGATAGAGGAATAATGCAGTGAGTTTGAAGAAAGAAACATCTTCCAAGGATTCTCGATCGAAGGAATATTATACACAGAAAAGGGAGAATACCGTTAGCTATGACCGAAAAAGATAGCCATTCTCCTACATCGAACCTACAACCCCATGCATGTCTCCAAGATTTGGGGTAAGAACTGAAAAATTTGTCACTTACAGTTAGTAATAGTAGTAAATCTAGCTAGAGTAGTGGAGGTAGTGCGACAAGTTAGAGTAAGTTAGCAGTACCAAATTGGAATACCACATAGAGAACAATGGAAAGGATAGTCCCCACTTTGAGGATTCTTGTCTTCCATGGAGTGGAGACAAACGATCCAGACTAGTATTTTTTTATTTGTGAGGCAATATGGAAAGTAAAGTGAATCCATGACTAGGATACAAAGATCGCGTAGCTGGTAACAACATTCATAGATCGTACGTTGAACTAGTACATGAATTATCAAACCACTACACAAGCTAGAATGTTGGATAACATCAAACAAGCCTTGTTAAAAAAATTCAAGAAACCAAAGTCTAAGTCGCAGTGCTTTACAAAGATGAAAGATATCAGGCAGTTGGTAAATGAATTAGTTTGGGTTTTTGATAAGAGATTCAAAGTACTGATGGACAAGATGACATTCAAGATCCCAAATGAGCAACATAAGGAGTGGTTCATTGTAGGGTTGTTATCACATATACATTGCTTCTTGACACATCGTAAAATTACGTCGTAGTCAGATGCACTAGAGTTTGTCATGAAGTTGGAAGCGTCCCCTGTAAAAGAGGATGGAGCAAGGATGGATCAAGTTCAGTCGCAACTAGTAGCATTGATGATTTAAGGAGGAGGATGATTCATAGGTCGAGGAAGAGTAGGATTTGATAGACGTAGAGGAACCATTATCTACTACAACTGTGGCCAACCAGGACATTTTGTGGAAGATTGTTAGAACCCATGTACAACATGCACATACTACAGACAGTTGGACCATGTGACAGAATATTGTCCAATGTTGGTTGTGAAGTAGTGGGAGAAAAGAACCAGAACCCGAACTAAAATGTGCAAATGATTGAAGCAGAGGAGCACAACAACCAACCCAATATAGTAGCAGTTATGCGTGAAGGATATAGAATTGGAGTTGATGCAATAGATCGAAGAATTTAGACCAAACAGTCAGTCATAGAAGCTAATAAGCCCAACCCGAAATTTGATTTGAGAAGAAAGAAGGACACATACCATCAAGCAAGGAAGGATATAATAGCAACACGATGTGGAGCATCGACATCTCGAACTATGTATGACATACCACTTGTGTATGACATGTCGAGCCTCTAAACTATGATTAGTCATTTCTTGAAAGGCCAGTTGAGAAGACAAGTATTGTGAAAAGATTCTTAAACAGTTGTTTGAGACTGATAAAGGAATATACAACATTGAATATGCTACATAGGCTAATCAAATCAGTGTGCACAAGATAAAGAGATCCATGTTATTCAACAAGCAATCAATTAGGTACAACACAAGAGAAGGACGAATAGGGAATTTTGGCTTAATGCAAAGAGGGGAGTATGACATGGACTTTGTCATATTACAAGAGAAGGACGAATAGGGAATTTTGGCTTAATGCATAGAGGGGACTATGACATGGACTTTGTCATATTATATTTGGGATTTGATGTGAACGTTCTTCCGAAGTATACATGGGAATTGATGTGAACCCAAGCTAATCTAGTCACCTATTAAGATGAGACCATCGAATCAGCACAAACTTTTTCCAATTGGAAGGTTGACTGGAGTGTCGGTGGATATTAATGGAGTGTGAAACACAATAGACTTCAAAGTTATTGATATAATGGATGACAGTAAGTCGTATCCATCATTGCTTGGCGTTGATTGGGCATTCACCAACCAAACTATCCTTGATGTGAAAAATAGGAAAATGGCCTTTGAAGGAGAAAACTTAAGACTTATTGTGCCATTGGATCCTATAGAAGGAAGATAATATGTGTAACCGGTCAGAAATGGAGAGTTGGAGAACCTGTATAATATGACCAGGCGGATGGAAGGCTATGTGAACCCTACTGCTAACGATGTACTCAGTTGGCATATTATCATCTCTTGTGTGTCGGACTTAGAAGAAGCCTTTGAATACTGGCAACAAAGGATGCATGAAGTATCTACAAGGAGAAATATCAGAAATAAAATTCGATTTGAGTCAGTGGTCTCATACAGACCTTTAAGCTTATCCCATATCTCTTTGGACGTCTTACACTCTCTGATATGAGGAATTATGTTGTCTTTGACAAACATCCGAAGCAAAGTTGTGAACCTCCCAACCATAAATGTGCTCGCCACAAACCTGCAAGCCATAGACATTTTCTCACTTATTTAACAACTCGACCTTCCTCGGAGATTGATTGACCTGCGCGAAATCCATTTGATATGGTTTATACATTTCTATGCATAACATAGGCTCAGATGAGGATATATAGTTCCAAATTGTAAACATTAATCGTGCAAAATTCAAATTTGAACTGCAACTTTGGTAACAATGGAATTTTGCTTTAATAATTTCTGTTTCAGAGCAATGCACAACTCGAACGGTTATGAGATAACCTATCACACACTCTTCCCATAGGATTCTATATTAATAGTTTTTCATAGCCTATATGGTTTAGTTGTATCAATCATAGGGCCACTTCTTAATTGGATCAATAGAAAACCTAGAAAACCTGGCTTCTGCTCTTAATTTGGGGCAGGAAAAAGAGCAATCAAAACAATATTTTGAATTTATGTGGAAAAGCATCATCATCACCGTGGAAATAAAAAGGAAAACGGGCGTGCATTTCAGCTGGTCGTCCTAAACCTTCCGTCTGGTACGCCGGTCTTTGAAGTAAACCATGACGATGAGGTTCCTCCGTGGAGTATGGTGAGTAAGAACATTATTGAAAATGGATTGAGAGTTGCAAGCAAGATAATCAGGAAATCTGGTAGGGTTGTATGTATCCACACTTGGGAAAAACCCAGGCAAGTAGAGGACGCAGCTTCGGCAGCTCATTTGGTACTCCCCAGGACCTTAACGCCGATATGCAACCTCCCCATATATTGTCAACTGCGGTGGCCAAATGAACAGGTATTATTTATCTGCGTAATCCAATTATTCTCTACAGTACTTACACAATGATAGATCTGTGGATTATTATTAATGTATAATAGCATGTACAGGTACACTCGTTATTTATATCCATTTTCCATCGACGAAGCAAGAAACGAATTCATAAACATAAACATGGAGCTGGAGATAAAAGGTATGCAGTTCGCCGTCAATTATTCTCTCAAGATGTGATAATTGAAGAGATGCGTAAGAAGACTGGACATCCCAACCTTATAGGGGTGGAGCCCATCAGTCGTCGACTCTGGAGGAGTCCCTTATTGGTAGATCTAACTGCAAGCACAAGCACAGGCACATGTGATTTTGTAAAATTAACCTCTCAATTAGGTCGCCATGCATTACCACTTGAACTTGCACTTGAAGAGAGTGAGGAGAACTTGAAGTTTCAAATCCTGTCTTTGTAGATCTAGAGTTTAGAAGACATCAGGGTGAAAATGTCCAGGAATTGAAGTAGTAACATGAGCCTGACGTAGTTGCATTGTGAGAGCATAATTATTTAGCCTTAGTGAGCTTAGCTTCTCTCTTTTTTGTGCTAAAAGTTGTTTCATTCGCTGCAATTCGTGCCCGATTTCCTCATGCTCCTGGTGACGATGGTGCTGTATAACCACGGCTCGCTTGAGAATGCTATTATCACCAGAAAGACCTTCAACTTGCTGCCTTAGCTCTACGTTTTCCTTTTGCAAGTTTTCAGCTATAGAAGCTCCTGATCCTGTGCGACTAACTATGGCCTTTTCAAGTGCCTCCAATACTCTTGAACTACGTGCTCTTGCATCATCTGTATCAGATGCTGTTTGCATCTCCCGCAGCAGAAGCTCCACCCAGTGAGCACCATCGTCTTTTTCAGCACAATGGCGGATCTTCTTGGAGATGGGTAGCGGTGAATCTACATCATCTTTTTCAGAGAGTGATCTCTTTCGAGACATGGTTTCACCTCAGCTTCTTCTCAGTTACAATTAAATGATATTCTATTGTAATGCCAATCAAGCGTCCTTACAACACAGTTTGCCTTTGGGCTGCGAAAGCTCAACAATTAGCGTAGATTCTTGGGCGGGGTAGCTCAATTATGGGTTGAACAAGAAATGATATTCTACTGTAATTCCAATCAAGCGCCGTTACAAGACACTCAGAGGCCGAGTTCTCTCAGTTCTCCTTTTATCACCTGCCGCCTTAATTCCAATCAAGCTAGATTAATTCTGGAATATATCAACGTGTGTTGGAAACTACTCAAGAGTCCAAGTAGGCCCCGTGGGTTTAAGTAGTTAAGCGGTAACCCAAACGCGGCCACATTATAAGGAATCGATACGTCGATTCATATCTCGACTCTCGACTTAAAGTTGTCATGTGAAAGTCGGCATGTGGCATTATCTACGTTGCTTTCCTTGTCTCGCCAATTTCTATCTCAATACCAATTCCACGAAAATTGAATAATTTTCATTTTCTCTCAATGCTCACTTCATTTAGCTAATTATGTTGATAGGTTTCTACGATTAGAAGTACTTATTTTCATTTTTTTTTATTTAGTTGTGCAAATAACACTATAGATTTAAGATTCTATGGATATTCTTTTGGTTAAATTAGTTGAAAAGGAGCATTTTGATTTAAGATTTTATGAATATATGCCTCATCTTATGTAATTGAATGGAGCATTTATGGATATATTTTGGTGTATGCATTGAATAGAGCATCTGTATCTAAAAGACTAACTTTTCTCAAGTTAAGTTAATTATCACCACTGACTACTATGTCCCTTCACCACGTCCCTTTGCCATGTATGAAGTAGTTGTTTCCAACCTTCATTGTTTTCTATTCCTACCATGTTTTGGTAACCTAAGGTGCTTGTGTTTATGTTTTTTTAAGTAATTGTGTACATTAATCCATTATGTTATCATGTCGTTGATGATTTTGGTAACCTAAGGTGCTTGAGTTTATTTTTTTAAGTAATGTGTATATTAATCCATTATGTTGTCATGTCGTTGATGATGTAATTTTAGTACATTAATCCATTTCAGTGTTATGTTGTTGATGATACAAGAGATTGTAGGGAAGTAATGCATCTAGTCTCTTTGATATTAATGTGTTGCTACAACCATTCTTCCAACGGTCCAATAAGCTTGCGGGATGAAGTGGAAAGTTTTTTGAAACCTTGATAGTCCATCAATGGAAGGCAATGATAGAGAAACCAATAGAATGTATACATTAAAATCATTGACCTGAGGTTAGAGGTGTTTGGTGTTGTATAGAGGTGTACATACACTATCCCCCTCTGGATTTGAAAGGTGTATATACCCTACCTCCATATGGATTTGAACCTATGACACAAACAATTTGAGACAGCAGCCATTACATAGATAATTCATAGAAAACACTATTTGTATATTACTTTCAAACCCAAATACAACACACTTATATATAAGTGTTATCAGATCTAACTTATTCCAATCTTGGAAAGATAGGTTGAGAGAATATCGCAACAATCTCCAACAACCCTAACAAATCTCAAACCAAATCTACATCCATTAATGAAAGCATTATTTCTAACACTCCCCTTTAATGCTTACATTACAAAACACACATTAATACTAAATCACAAATATTTTATTGTTTGATTCATAGTCTGGCAGGTCTTCACTAACACCTGCACCCACTCTGAAATCTCTTGGTTTCCACTCTTTCTTCTCCACAACTTAGAGCTTCCCACTTGACTCATTTAAGCTGCAATCACTTTTGACCATCATTGATGTACTTGCAGAATTGACAATATTGACAAACTCATCCTGTCGGGGCTTCCGCAATAGAGATTTCAAGTAATGAACCATCATATGGACATTCCTCCATCTGTCAGATATTTTTCTTTAGGCTATCCATCAGTATCTAGGAAGGAAGTCTGGATACAGAATGTCTTCAAAATTCAATTATACAAGGGGGCCTTACATAACCTGTACCGACACTCCCGGAGAATGACGGGTCATATCAACATATAACAGATATTGACACAACCAAATTAGTGACCAACTAGTGGCAAGGTCGGGGCTTCCGCACACACCAGTTTAAATTATGCTAACATGTTCTTTAGTTGGTTCTCATTTTTTTTTTTTTTTGCACAATAAATCTGAACACTTCACCAACAAATTCCACTAATATATATATATATATATATATATATATATATATATATATGAATAATAGCACACTACACACTACATAAAAAAGTAAATTTCAAACACAAATAAACAGTCCAGCTCGGATCTCTCTAAGATTTGGGCTCATATCACACTTCCCCTTCACGCCAGGAGATATACAATTATAGGGCCACTTGCCTAATCTACTGCACTACAACAGGCGTTTCCTCTTTACACTGAGAACAACAGGCGTCTCCTCTTGGCATCTCACACGATGCAGTCTGCAATGCGAATTTGGCGAACCTAGGTTCCATTAGGACGCGCCCTATCTAGCACCAGATTCGAACTCACGACCAGCGTATGCCCCGTGGTCCCAGTTTGCGGTTCGTCCACCTTCACAAACACAGGCTTCTTCAAAGGGAAGCAACAAATTAATGATCCTTCATGTGTTTCTTTATTCACCAGTCTTAGATCTGCATGTTCCCTCTCACCGTTGGCAACAACTCTCAATACACAACAGGCACAATAATTAACAACACACCGAAAATGTCAGAAATTCAACACTCACTTGAAAAAAACAATCTACCTACACTAACCTACTCCTATGTCAAACTACTCTTACATTTCCATTTCACTCATGTCCTACTTGGCCCTCCCGTGAGGGAGCTAGGCCAAGACGTGCTCTGATATCAACAAAGAATTTGAGACAACAACCATTACACATGCAATTCACACAAAACACTATTAGTATATAAGTGTTATCATATCTAACTTATTCCAATCTTGGAAAGATAGGTTGAGAGAATATCTCAACAATCTCCAACAACACTAACAAATCTCAAACCAAATCTACATGCATTAATAAAAGCATTATTTCTAACAATGACTTCATGAGAAAACACATATGTTCTTAACATTTAAGCAAGTTATGGTTTTAATACAGTCATAAATGTGATATTAAAAAATTTATCAGTCATAAATGTGAAGCTCACATCTCACATGTTAATATTTAATTACCTAGGGATTAAAAGTGGTGTGGAGAAAGAAGAATAAAAATCAGTATATTTATTATAAATACTTGACTCTTGCTAGCTCTTCAAATTTCCATCATTATCCACAACATGAAAAGGATAAGATTTCACTCCAATAACCACTCTATCATGTTTCCCACTATAGAAAAATTGAGATTTGTTACAATAACGAAGCCACCAAGATCATAAAAATTAATTTCACTTTCATTCTTATTTTACTTAACTTATCTTTAAAAATTGATATTTTTTCAAATTTCTCTTAACATATTATTGTTTCTTATATTTACTACCATGTTGTGATTATTTTTTCGAGGCCATCATGTCTTAAATAATATAGTTCATCATGAAGTTTCTATCCCATAGGGTGCTCTTGCTTTCACAAATATAGATATCTCAATATTTATAAATATGCCCATATCTTTAATTTTCCGTAAGTTCACATGTGTTAATAATATTTATTTCACAAGAAAGATATCTTAAAATTTATAAGTTTGTATTGAAGTGTGAAGAACTTCTTCAAAACCTTCTTTAAGCTTTGGATTTTATCCTCCTTTACAGAGACGGAGAGACGCTCTACACCCCAGTATGAAGGAGATCTTATAACATGTATCGAGTGTTTGAGTAACAAAATCATAAAAAGTAAACAAAAAAGAATAATACAAAGTAAAAAGTAATAAATATTATGTCGGCCATAAACAAAAAAGAATAATACAAAGTAAAAAGTAAATATGAGACTTAAACTAGAGACTTTACTTTTTACTTTTAATACAAAGTAAAAAGTAAATATGAGACTTAAACTAGAGACTTTACTTTTTACTTTTAATACAAAGTAAAAAGTAAATATGAGACTTTAAAGTGTTTGGAGTTTGTGGAGTGTTTGTCTAGTAACAAATTAATACAAAGTAAACAAAAAAAATACAAAGTAAAAAATAATAAATATTATGTCGGCTATAAACAAAAAAAGAATAATACAAAAGTAAATATGAGACTTAAACTAGAGACTTTAGAGCTTAGGATTAGATGGATCGGGTATTGCACTCAAGGAGCTATTCAAGGAGAGGTTTGCACCTTGGGAGATTTGATCCCTCTAGACACTTGATAAAACCTAGGATTTGGATCTAGGCTGGTTTATACAACTCTTTGTTTTTTTAATTATTTATGTTTCAACGTACTCCCTTATTATAAATAAAAAAATATTATAACATTCAAAATGATTTCAGTGGTAAATGTTTTATATTATCAATTCTTTAAGTTTTTAATTGGAATAACTATAGAAACCTAACTTAAAAAATTAAAAATCACTCTCATAAATTTCACTCGCAAAAAAGGGTAAATTTCAAAATAGAAAGGTGACACTTGAAAATCTAATAAATCTACATTCTAATACAATGATTCAATGATTGTACCAATCATCACTGCGAAACAATATAGATAAAATTAATTCCTTTCATATGGAAACATAGAGAATCAAATCTTAATAAGGAAAGAAAGAAATGTGGAATTATATTATTACATAAATGAAGTGATTTTTTTTGTCTAACGTGTAGGAAGGAGTTTCTTAGCAACATTTTTTGTCTCGAAAGCTAGAATCACAACTTGATTATAGTTATTTTGAAAGAGAGTGTTACTTGTTTTGAAATGGTATGTTTAAACCAGCCTAGATCCAAATCCTAGGCTCTATCAAGAATCGAGAGGGATCAAATATAGTGATGTGGAAACCTCTCCTTGAATAGCTCCTTGAGTGCAATACCTGAGCCACCTAATCCTAAGCTCTAAAGTCTTTAGTTTAAGTCTCATATTTACTTTTTACTTTGTATTATTTTTTTGTTTATGGCCCGACATAATATTTATTACTTTTTACTTTGTATTTTTTTTTTTACTTTGTATTATCTTGTTACTGGACAAACACTCTAAAGTCTCATATTTACTTTTTACTTTGTTTATGGCCGACATAATATTTATTACTTTTTACTTTGTATTATTCTTTTTTATTTACTTTGTACTCAATGGACTCACAAGATCTCCCCTATACTGAGCTGTAGAGGGCCTCTCGGCCCAATGATTCTTTTATAGAAATGATTTAAAAAAAAATCCTCCATCTTAATTAATAATAAGATATGAATGTGATTTACAAAGTTGGATTCCATTTATACAAATTTAGAATTATAAACAATATTAATCTATTTACTTTGTTTTATGTATAAAACATTTTTATTAAAATTATACAGTAGTGTAAGAATCAAGTTAATTTAATCTTTTCTACACACTAATTCAATTGTATATATTTTATACTATGAAAATGATTTAACAATTTTTACCTGAGAAAAAAATTGCAAAAATACATTGATTTTGAGTTATCTATATACCCTCAACCATGCTAATAGGCAAGGCTTTAAATTTCTTCATTTGTGCATTTTTTATAAACATGCAAAATCCCTCTTATACGATAAGACCGACCCATCTAAGATTTTTCTCAAAAAGAGCTGCTATATCCACCAATGTCTTTTTGGCGAAATCACAATCCATAATTAAATGGTCATTCGTTTCCTCTTTTGAACGGCACAAAGTGGACCCACCACGGCTTCAACACCTACGTTTCTGCAGATTATCCCATGTGAGTGCCTTATTATTTGTAGAAAATATTGAAAACATTTTTTTTATATGTTGTTATCATTCACTAACCCAATGTTACATTGTATCCCTTTATCCATAAGTGTCCAACTCTTTGTCATATATTTCTAAATGTTTCTATCTATATATAAAGTTCACAATAATTGGATAAATTATCATTGACCTTCTCATTTTTCTTAGAATATTTTCGAACTTAGATTTATTTCTCGATATAATGGATAGATTTATTTGTTTGAAGAAAAACAAAACGTAATATATACACTTTTCTACCCACTCTAAAGTACAAGATATTTATATACTTTTGTTTAATTACAATGATTTATTTATTTAAAATTGTGGTTTCTAGGTTTCTCATTTTGAAAATGCAACTATTACATAGTCTAAATAATATTAATTTTATATATTCTTACGATAATAAGAGTTTGACAAATTATGAATGATATTTTTTTAAATGTGTATTGTATTTTTATTTTAAAATAGTTTTTAAAATTGATTTTCAATATTATATTGATTTCTGAAAAATATTATATATAAAAAAATTTAAATAATATATGTTATTTATATATTTAATTGATTTATGATAATGTATATATATACTTATGGTATGTTATTTATATATTTAATTGATTTATAATAATGTATATAAAATATATATGTTATTATTTTCAAAATCATAAACTTAAGAATATAAGAGAATGTTAATATAAAATAACAGTATAATATTTGTATTATATTTTTTATATTATCAAATTATAATTATAAAGAATTAATTTAGAAGATTAAAAATGTTTCTCTATTTTAACTAGCTCAAAGAAAAAAACTAACATAACTAAAATAAGAATGAACTCTCATGAGCTTCGAAGTGAAACAAGGTGCTGGACAATTCCTAAAACATCGTGGGAGGAAAGGATTTTCCATCTCTGTCATTCTAAGCGTTCAAGATGAAAGTCACTTCCTCTTAGAGTGTCCTAAGTACATCTACATTAGATCAGAGTTCCAAAATCTTTATCCTAATTCTAACCTCTCTAATATTCTAACTAGTCAAAACTATAGTGGCCTTTGTACACTTCTCTATAAGCTTTTTTTGCATAGAAATAGATTGTTACACCAAATCAAGTAATTTATTAAGGTCCAATAGACCAAAGTTAATCTCAATGGACATTAACCATCAGCATAATAATAATAATAATAATTTAATTTTAACATCATTATAAGGTTAGACATTAAATTGGTGTACTCTCTAACTTTCTAGAGAGAATATTTATAATTTCTCTTTAATTAATTCTCTTTTGGATAATATATAATGCAAGGAAGGTAACACTAAAATAATAGTATATAATAATTATTGAAGAATTTTTTTCATTATTTAAATTCGAAATTAATTTTATGATTTTTATATGAAAATAAATATTTAAATAAATTTTGAAATAAATAGATGATATAAGCGTATAGATGATGTGAGTTTTTTAATACCAAATTTTAATATTAAATTATAATTATAATATTTTTTAAAATTAAATAAAAAATCTTGTGGGCCCTCGCACAAAGTTGATGGACTTTTTAGATGCAATCATAGTTTCGTTAAACGCGTGAAAGTTTAGTGAAACATAAACGCTTGAGTGCTTCTTTGAACTAGGCATAGACGGGCCCGAGCCTACCATGTCATTTAACATGCAGGATAGGAAACCAAAACACTCGAGCATTATGTATTGATGTAATGCTCGAGCGTTATAGAAATACATAATGTTAGAACATTATGTATTTATACAACGATCAAGCATTATAGAAATACATAACGCTCGAGCGTTCTGTTTCAATATATTAGAACCCCAAAATAGGCCGCAACATCCATTCCATAGTTCACGTCCACCATCCACGACACCGATAGGCGAGGAGAAGCAAGAACGCTTGAGCATTTATGGCTCCTATATTGGAAGAGGAGGGGGAATTGGAAAGGTAGGCATCTATACTCTTCAATGTTTCCTCATTCCCTTATTAAACATATACATTTTTATGTTTCCCCAAATTTTAAATCCAAGTAAATGAAACCTAAAACAACAATTTTCCAAAACTATTATAACATGATCATTCCTCCATAGTATCAATCCCCTTAATGAATTTTGCATCCACCTAAGCATTAAGGGATTCGAATCCCAAAACCAACTTTTCCTCAATATTTTATCCACATCTACTGTAAATTGGAAAAGAAAATCCATCTACCCTCTAGCTAGGAGGAGGAACCGCAGACTATAACCGAGGCTTGGTTTCCAGACTTGACTGAACCTAACCCTAAGGTTTTTTCCCACACATTGTTTTACCCTAAAAATGTCCAACCAGTGCTTGTGAATCCAACCCAATGGTTTGATGGATTTTACATCACCCCCCAAAACCCAATGGACTAGGTTCCCCTCCTTGCAGACACACCACTTACTTTGTTGCAAAGATGAACTACCACATCTTTTTCGACCTCCTTCACCACCAAGAAACTCAAGCGATGGATTTGGGTTTTCATCCCTATCAACTGATAAGAGCTTTACTTCATGTAACAAGCATAGATCAACCCTCACATTAAAAATATTTCCCCCTCTTAATGACACAAAGTACTTCGCCACCAAATCTTCTTCATCAGACACTAGATTCTGAGCAAGGAAAGGGCCACGAACATGATATGAATTAGATACAAAGGAGAAATTTCCGAAGGTATAGGATGATGAATAACATCTTTTCCAATACCTCGGATCTAGAAAGGTGTACATAAAGTGCTTTTAAGGCCCCCATTGTCTCGATCCTTCAGTATTAATTAAATAAGGATATCTCCACCATCGATCATTGATCGATTTACATGTACTTGATCCTCACCTTCCACTTTGGTTTACAACTTATGAATAACCATGGTCAACTATGAATCACCATGTAAACTACAGGTGTTATGAATAAACACATGGTCAATTCGGAGGTTAGGTACAAACTCCAGGTTTTTTTGGACAAGATTATACAACCAAACAATCAATTTCTACCAAACTTGGTTTCACTCCCTTGAGCATAAGAGATCCTTATCCTATAAAGATCCATAATTATTGTAAGAAAGATCCTTAATCTAAGTTTGAAGCTCATAGTAGGAAAATGTAATACAATATCCCCAAACAACTAGTCCATACAAATCTATACCATGTATCCCCAAGAAGCTTTTTGTTATTACAATATATTGAGATGAGATTTATGTTTGTAATGTAACCGTTCTTGCATAATATTTTTACATTTTTCATTTTTAAGAGATCTCATTATAGCATGTATATGTTTCTAATGATTTTTATTTTTTATTTTTTGATTGCAGTGGCGAGCATGGATGCACACACAAACATACTGAGAGAAATCCATATGCTCAGAGACATTCAAGCCTCAATTGTTATTGTTGACGATAGACATCGTATGCTTTCATCCAATTTGGATGTATTGATAGAGACCTTTAGTAGGTCAAATGGTGCACTTCAGGACATTGCCACATATATAGAGAGAAAGAGGCAAGATTATTCCAATAGACTTAGCTAAACGGAAGTTAAGAAATTGAAGATAACAAAACAACACATATTTTCCATTTTTAGAGATCCATGAACGGGTGAAATCCTGGATGTAAACAAAAAACATATTTATATTGAGTGGTGTACATATCAACCATTAATAGATAATTGGATGGACCGATGGTACATGGTATTTGATGTACCACCACACAACAACAGGGAAATGCTGGTATGTTTTCTTAGACACATGTATGGATAATAATTCGTTTTGTGGAAGCATGTCAACTATTTTGATATCTTGGAGTACTAGGGCATTGGGATGGGGATGCCTCAAAAACGTCCCAATGTGAGGCACATAGATCCCAGTCACCCAGTAGCTCCACCTCGCGGGAGTCATTCCTACAGTTGGCATAAGCGGTTGTTCGCCATTGAACTTATCTTCAAGGTACATACCAGGAAGGGCCATTAGAGTCACCATCTATTTGTGGGGCAGGGCCACCACCTCCCGGTGGGGTAGAACCACCACCTCCCGGTGGGGTAGAACCACCACCTTCTAGTGGTTGAGGAGCATCTGGTAGTGGGACTAGACTTGCATATCATGATCACAGCCGAGAGATCCACCCATGCATAGTGTGCGGCCATCCTTGATTTGGTCCTGTCCAGATAGATGATAGATTTACTGGGTATTTTACTCAGGTGAGTAAATGGTTAACAATTTAGTCTTGTTTGAAAATTATTTTTTCCTTACTATACACATATATAGATTGCTAATATTTTTAATTTTTTTAAAACTTATAGTTGCTACAAGAAGATGACATGGGGAAAGACTTTGCCAATGGCGATGCCCAGGCTAGTCCAGAGGATCATCCACCAAATCCCTCTGATGTACAAGACATAGTCATACTTTGGGGATAACAGCTCACACTGAGGTAACTATTTAAACATGTCATTTTTTTAATACATGTTAGTTTGTTATTTCATGTTAGTTAATTAATGCTACATGGTATAATATTTACAATTTTCTAAATTGCATGTTATAGATCCCCCATAGAGGGAAATCATTTCTTCTAGTGATATCCCCCCTGGTGGGTAGATAAGCGCTACACAGTCCATAAAGCATGAGTATATGGAACAACATGCCCTGGATTTGCTTGAAGCATACCGTATATTGGTAAGTCTTTCAACATTGACAGCTTTTTAATACATGCTATTTCATTGATTAATGCATTTCTAACTACGTCAACACTTGGTGATTGTAGCCATCACCTGCTATATTTAGAACACAGTCTGGAATTGCCTCTCCTCATAGTCCAAATGTGCATAAGGGACAACTGTATAAGAGGGGCTCCACTCCTAGAAAGGGTGTGTATGTCCTCTATAACAGACACACGGGAGATCCATTTATGCCTAACCTAACAAGGGTCGTTGTTGATGCCGTTAGTGCAACATCTGCAATAGAAACAAGCCATACATAGGTAACTATTTCAACAATTGTACACATTATAATCATGTAACTATATTTTTTATTCATGCATGTCTAACTATTTCAGCATTTGGTGATTGTAGCCATTTGCAGCAGCAGTGCCTGCTCCCTCTGCTCAATCCATGGTTGTGACCGGGTCTCCTTCCGTGGTGAGATTTCCATTAATGACCAAGTCCTTTTATTCAATTTATATACACATGTTGATAACTGTTGAATTAATTGAGATATGATATTTTATTTATAGAGCATAATTATAGAGAGGACTTCCATGAGCACATCGCAAGCATCTATACCTCGATTGTATTTGGTGAGTGTTTGTCATAAATAATTTGGCCATAATTTAATTTTTTAAGTTTGTTAGTGGTAGGGTATTAGTGCAGTTATTTGATAAAAAAAGATCTTTGATTTGCAGACTCCTGATATGCAGAGTGATCCTAGGGAGATGGTTGATAGAGCAAAGTCGGGGAAAAACAAGCGAAAGATTGATTTTTTATGTGTCCTAGTATTGGATATATGCACTTTGACATACATGTACATCGTTGTACTTAGGGATACATGTACATTGACATGCCATTTAAGGGCCGACTACTTTGCCATATTTTGTATTATAAACAATTGGCTATCACTGCATGAGACAATTTATTGCATATTTTCTCTTGAGTTTCCACTCGTTCTTGTGATGATTTATCTCTTCTACAAATTGATAAATTATGCTACTGAAATTTATATAATTACATCTTAAGTCACTCATTTCATATTAACTTTTAAGCAATATTTCTTCTCTTACATTTATTGCATCGATCAAGTAGCATGCCACCATTGTGTTATGAAAACATTATCTTAATGGAACAAACTAATAATATCTTTCAACAATTCAATGAACTCATTACATGCACGCTAATTTGATATCTAATTTAAAATTGTGTTTTTTGTCAATTCCAAGGGGTCATACCCATGGATCATGATTATGGTTGCAAGGAAAATATGTTGCAAGAAAAAAACAAGTTAACAAAAGAAGT
Organism: Larix kaempferi; assembly: GCA_027924585.1. Taxonomy (NCBI): domain Eukaryota; kingdom Viridiplantae; phylum Streptophyta; class Pinopsida; order Pinales; family Pinaceae; genus Larix; species Larix kaempferi. The sequence continues at coordinate 4,239,117 of BSBM01001243.1, read as the reverse complement.
CAAAATATGTTTGAATAACCTTCATCATGTAAAACATGCTACACATATCATCAATGTAAGCCTATGACATTTTCACAAACTAAGAGGAAGTCTAATAAATACTACACATTTCATCAATGCTATCGTATTTCATCAGATGATAAGTACATGAGCATCTATGAAGTTCGGTTGAAGTGTTCCTCCTATAGCATGCTAAGAACAATGGCAAAGTATCAATTCCAATGGCAAGGAATGCATGAACTAAAGTGTAATGAAGTCCATTGGTCCTTCATGTACATATGGTCAAATATAAACAATATTCATCCCTAGGGTTTTCAGCCCTATTTTATCTTATATCTTCAAAGGATCGTCATGTTTTCTCGTTGTTTAAAATCAGAGTTTGAACATTTAGTACATCAGTAAAACTGTCATACTTGAATACCTAAATATAATACCAAGTGGAATACATGTGATACTCAAACCATCCCCATGATTCATTGCATAACCCTATTTTGTAAGGCACTAGTTTGTTCCAATATATTGCTAACCAATAGCTTCTCATGAATTCGCTTTCATAAAATTGTTGAAGGTCTAAAACCTAGCCTTAAACTAAACCCTTGTTTGTTCCAATATATTGCTAACCAATAGCTTCAAATGAATTCAATTTCATAAAATTGTTGAAGGTCTAAAACCTAGCGTTAAACTAAACCCTAGTTTGTTCCAATATATTGCTAACCAATAGCTTCTGATGAATTCACTTTCTTAAAATTGTTGAAGATATAAACCCTAGCCTTACTAAACCTAGTATGTAAGACCCTAGTTTGTGCTTTACCTCTTTCATATTTCCATTTTCCACTTGTCATAATTCTAATTCAAGTTTGAGTGTACATATTTTTGTTATTTAGGGTCCTGAGCATGCCTCAAACCACGTGTCATTGCAAAAAATATCTCAATGGTGAAACATGGCTCTAAATATGTTGAATGTGCTTAAAAAAATGTGTAATGCCCCCAAAAAGTCACTTTGTCATTCATGATGATGGCTACTAAAATAAGCAATGCCCCAAAAAAGTCACTTTGTCATTCACGATTATGGCTACTAAAATGTGTAATGCCCCCAAAAGTCACTTTTCCATTCATGATGATAGCTACTAAAATGTATTCATGCAAGTGTACATCATCATCACGTGATGTTTTCTCCATAACAAAATGAGATGCATAATGTTCAGTGGAATCTTCAACATCCAGATCTTCATGAAGCTCTTTTCCATGATTTTCATGGTCTAGAGTCTAGACCACCACCGAGCTTTCAAGTCAAGATCTATAAGTTTGGGCATGTGTATCTAGGCATGGAAAAGGTGGCCAGGAAGACCGAAATATTTCGTGGTTGGTTTCATGGAATTTGACCCCACAATCCAAGAATTTATAGGGTTTGTAGGGTTTAGAATAGAAACTAGGGCCTACCCTACAAACTAAGGTTTACATTGCATAGAACTAAAATATTAACAAAAGACATAGTGTAAAGTTGCAATCCAATAAACATGAAACAATAAAAGAAGAAAATCAAGAATGAAGCAAAAAAAGAAAGGTAAATATGTAGTGAAAATAATACCATGTTTCAATAATTGAGATGCAAAAGTAATCAAATGCAATCCACAGAAAATGAAATCCCTAACTAGTTTAATGATCTTCCTTGATAATGATGTTTTGATGATGGAAAATAAGATGGTCATGGTCCTATGTATATAAAAGGGATGGATCATCCTCATATGAAAACGTATTTAAAATTGAATGTACTTGATTGATACAAATGATGATGTAATGGTTGTTCACTGTGATAAGGCAAGTATTCCCTCATAACTTGATGGAAAAGGTTCATGGTAAACCAAAAACCACTTATCATGGAAAATAAAAGTTTTTGGTCAGTGGGAAACCACTTGGTGTAATGAATGGCCAAAACCATTTGAGGAATGTAATGGTTGAGAGCAACTTAGTGGAACACATGAGAAACATAATCACATACGAACCTAACAAACATAAAGGAAGCACATAGTTGATACACCTAAGTGATGCACCTGTGTGGCCCACATAAATGGAATTGGAATTTGGTGTGATGACTTTGATCTAAAAATTATATGGGATGTACATTAATCATCTACCAAAAAAACACACAGAGGTCATGCATGATCAACAACACATAATAAACCATGTGTATGAATAACCGTACACCCCAAAAAAATTTACAAATGACTTTAATACTTGTCCAATTCAAGTGAAAGAGATTAGAAATCCCAAGAAGAATTTTTTTGCAAGTGGATCCTAAGAAACCACAAGGACAAGTCAAGGAAAGTAACAAATCTAGCAAGGATTAGAGGGATATCATCGATGAAATATCGCCTCCATTTTTTATTTGGAACTTTGAATTATTAAAAATGACATTAATTACTCAAAATGCAAATATAGTGGAACCGTCTAAGGACATGTCAAATTATGTGACACACTAAGGACATAGAAATCTATTAAGAGTGCAATGTGGTAGGTTTGAGTTCCACTCTTTGAATGTTTAGTTCTAGAATCAAAGACAAAATTTTGCAAAGCTGACCCCTTTGTGCAAAAAATGCACATACCTTACTGAGTGAAACCCTAGTTTCCAAAATCATCCTACAAGGAGATCTATGGGCCATGTACCTAGAGGAGTGGGGCACCCCTATCACTATATCGATGTCATGAATCCAATGGAGTCAACGGTTCATCAATCCAAGCCATAGTCATCATTCTATGACATGTTGAAGCTCACCTCCTAGATTCTTTTAGGGACACCCGTTGAATCCCTACCAGGGGCATATAATTCCAACCGTGCAACAAAAATGGGTTTCGGGAGGTCCTGCAAGTGTTTCTAGGCAGGTTCCATGTGGGAATGGTAGCCAAAAGTTCTCGGTCGAGGAATTTGCAAAGTTGACCCCTATGTGCAAAAATTGCACAGTCCCTTATTGAGCGAAACCATAGTTTCCAAAATCAACCTAAAATATTATCTATGGGACATGGACCCAAAGGATAGGGGCACCCCTAACACTATATCAATATCCTAAATCCAACGAAGTCAATGGTTTGTCGATTCGAGCCACGACCATCATTATATGGCCTGTTGAAACTCATCTCCTAGATGCTTTCAGGGACACATGTTGAATCCCTATCGAGGGCATATAATTCCACAATGCAACAAAAATGGGTTCCAGCAGGTCCTGCAAGTGTTTCTAGGCAGGTTCCATGTGGGAATGCTAGACATAATTTCCTAGACCCCGGTCGAGGAATTTGCAAAGTTGACCCTTATGAGCAAAAATTGCAGAGTCCCTTATTGAGCAAAACCCTAGTTTCCAAAATTGATCTAAAAGATTATCTCTAGGCCATGGAACCAGAGGAGAGGGGAACCCCTAGGTTTATCCTAATGTCCTAAATCCAACAGAGTCAACAGTTCGTCGATCCGAGCCACGGTCATCATTCTATGGCATGTTGAAGCTCATTCTATGCTTTTAGGGACACCCGTTGAATCCCTACTGAGGGCATAGAATTCCAACCGTGCAAAAAAACCAAGTTCCCGAAGGTCCTGTAAGTGTGTCTAGGTAGGTTCCACACGGGAATTCTATACAAAGGTTCTCAATCGAGGATTTTGCAAATTTGACCCCTATGTGCAAAAATGCACAGTCCCTTATTGAGCGAAACCCTAGTTTCCAAAATCAACCTAAAATATATTCTATGGGCCATGGACCTAGAGGAGAGGGGAACCCGTAGCACTATCCCAATGTACTGAATACAAAGGATTCAATGGTTCATCGATCCGATCCACGATCATCATTCTATGGAATTTTGAATCTCACCTCCTAGATGCTTTCAGGGACACATGTTGAATCCCTATCGGGGGCATATAATTCCAACCGTGCAATAAAAATGGGTTCTGGTAGGTCCTGCAAGTGTGTATAGGAATTTTCCATGTGGGAACGCTAGCCATAAGCTCTCGGTCGAGGACTTTGCAAAGTTGACCCTTATGTGCAAAAATTGCACAACCCCTTATTGAGAAAAAACCTAGTTTCCAAAATCGACCTAAAAGATGATCTCTGGGCCATGGACCCAAAGGAGAGGGGCAACCCTAGCACTATCCTAATGTCATAAATCCAACAGATTCAACCATTCATCGATCTGATCCACGGTCATCATTCTATGGCATGTTGAATCTCACCTCCAAGAGGCTTTCAGGGATACTTGTTGAATCCCTACCAGGGGCATATAATTCCAACCGTGCAACAAAACCGGGTTCCGGGAGGTCCTACAAGTGTGTCTAGAAAATTTTCACGTGGGAACGATAGCTACAATTTATCGATCGAGGAATTTGCAAAGTTGACCGCTATGTGCAAAAATTGCAAAGTCCCTTATTGAGCAAAATCCTCGTTTCCAAAATCGACCTAAAAGATGATATCTAGGTCATGGAGCTAAAGGAGGGGGGCACCCCTGGCACTATCCCGATGTCTTGAATCCAATGGAGTCGATGGTTCGTCAATCCATCAATCTTGATGGCTTCATGGATAATTTTAGGGGCTATATTAACGGGGTTACAAAAATTTAGTGGGCTATTTTCTTATATGGAAAGGGTTTTTTCAGCTAAAATATATTCGCCCAATATTTATTAGAAAAAAAATAAATCCAAAATGAATAGCCTCCCGTATATTAATGAGGAAAATGAAAAAAAATATTTTCGCCCTAGAAAAATCTCCCTCCAATCTATCTTTCACCCCCAATTTCTAGATAAATTCTAGTGAAATCATTCCTTCGCCCCCAATTTTCAGTAATGGAGGCTCCCAAGGGTTATTTCGCCCTCCATTTTCCTTGTAATTTAGGTATATGGTTGCACTCGCCTATATTTTTAGTTAATTTTATGTGATACCTTCTTTGAGCCCTCAATTTATAGCATTGGAGGGAAAATCAGGGGCTATTTTGTTTTATATAAAGGCTATGCGATTCATGGTTCACCCACATCGGATTGCACTTGTAGGGTGAAGGTTTTGGTTGATGCAATTCCACTTTTCATTCTTAGTTTTCTCGACATTTTAATCTTCGCATAACATCTCCATTGTCGAAATATCAGGTCTTGAAGGGGCATGCCGCACATGCAATTTATCAGAGAATACAAACTCACATCATGCTTTTTATCCAAGAACTAACGTGGTATGCTTTTTATCATGCTTTTTATGCTTCTTATCCATAGTTACAATATATTATTATATTGTAAAATTACCTTTTATCATGCTTTTTATCATGGATGCTTTTTTAGGCTTGTTGAATTCTAGGGCACTCTTTATTCTTAGGGCTCATTTGGTGTTATTAGGGTTTTATTCCATCCTAGGAGTATTGGTTCCGTGAAAGTGTTTAGATCTCAAAAGATATGATATATTATATGCCTTGTCATGTTCAAAATATCGACTGACATTTACATGTTGTTAGTGGATGCTACTCTTGATGGAGAGATGCCACATGGTTTTTATATATTCAAACTGAATTTGAACCAATTGTTTAAAATGTACTTGTATTAGGATCTTGATTTGCAATTATTATTGGATCTAAGGCATTAATGAGAGTGTATATGTTCATATTTTATGTCTATTATTGTTGATGTTTGGGATGTTTGTAATATAAATGAATGCATACTGATTATAATGGCAGGGCTACAGTGGAATGGTCATTATTTTGGTTGTCTTCTTGTAGAGTTGTCCAAAGCATTTTGGCAGATTCTTTTATTTGTATTAAGAATTTCATGATTAGTAGATTTTTTTATTCATATTGCCAAGTTCGTGAATTTTATTTGTGACCTAAATTTGTTGGGTTTGGTACTTGTTTTACAATATTTTATTTTTTGTAAGGGTCATTCAGAAGTAAAATGTTTTTTGGTGATTTGTTTTGATGTGTAATTGCTATCATCATCCATAAATGGATTTAGTTATGTATGATAAATAGATGATTTAGTTGGAACAAAATACTTCATTTCTATCATGATTGTATATAATATGTACAGATCATGTTTGACCTAGGATGTAGAAATTATGCCATTTGACATCTAGTCTTTTGCAATCAATGACGTTGCTAAGACAATTTTACCACATTTTGCATGCTTTCAAAAATCTCAAGGACATGGATACAAACACCTCCTCAGTTTATCTGAGAAAAAATAGTCTTTAACAAAGTAGTTCTAATGATATGTGTGATGATGCATTAATGTGCTTTCTATTCTTGTTAGTGTATGTTCTTATTTCTAATAACCAGTGCAACTTTCTACCTAACTCTAAAAATTCTAAATCAAATGACATAATTCATATTTTGATTGTCAACAAAAGAAAGAAAAAAGTGGCATTCATATCTATAAACATATAAGCAGGTTATTTTTTTCTTAGAGGGTAGCTTAAAAATGAGAGATTTGGAAAATAAGATAATTGCCGAATTCATACACTATATTAAGGTTGTGGGTCTCGATAATACTCCACGTTGTAATAATGGTTCGTGGGTGCCATAATCACTCCACAATGTAAAGTGTTCAATTCTATTAGTTTGTCGGTATGTCAAGATTTGTGTCCCCACATGTTTGTTGGAACATTAAGGTACAAGATAAAAAGTGGTGTCCCCACTTGCCCTAAATCTAGTTAGTGTAGGTGTGTTTCACCAACACCTCGAGTTGTGAGTGACCCAATACTACTTATGAAATGTATAAATAAATCCATCCTCTCCTCATTCATGCATTTGTTCATTTGAGGGTCTAGGATTCTAGAGAGCCAAGCTCTGGTATATGCTCTGCTATTGCACTACCTTAATAATCTACAAAATCAAAAGCTGAGTCTTCCTAGAAAAAGGTTCACCAAGACGTTACAAGGTTTTATAATTTTATGAAAGATTCACCAAGGTTTTACAATATTTTATAATTTAGTGAAATATTTGCCAATATTTTACAATATCTTATAATTTAGTGAATATTCGCCAAGATTTTACAAGATTCTATAATAGAATGAAAGATTAGCCAAAACATTATATATACATTTTATATTATTGATAAAATAGCCTTCAAATTTTCCTATATATTAGGGAGATTCGCCCATTTATTATACATATAAATTTCGAGGGTGTTCTTAAAATTATCCCTGGATGGCTTCCAGGGACACATGGTGTGTCCCTACCAGGGGCATAGAATTCCAAACGTGCAACAAAACTGGGTTCAACTTTCTTAATCCACTCATCAAGGTTCCATGGTTTACTCTATTTACCATCCATGAAAATACTTGAAATTTTTTCCATAAAATTATTCCATGGAACAAAATTAAATTGAAAAAAATCCAACAAAATAATAAAGGTGATTATGCTCATATTTTGAAAGGGTAATTGTTACCATCCCTTTGAATTAATAATGACTTGAATTTAGACTTTGCATATGTACGCTCCAATCATGTTAAACGAAAAAAGAGTGTAATAATTAGCTCATTATCCAACAATGAAGTTGATCTAGTGATCTATAGTGAGGTTCAAGGAAAACTTGTTGTTTTGAAGATCTCCAAGTTTGGTTGTTCCCTTTGAGTTCAAAGGGATATTAAAATTGATGTTCAAAGTTTGAGGAACACCAAACTTATATGTTCCCATTACTTTTAGGTTTGTTAATAATAATAGAAATAATATAATTCAAGGTTATATTCTATCTAGATGTCAAATATATATGTTTGAGACATTCAAGATTTAACATTATCTATAGATTTCATTATTATTTTTATATTATTTTTTAACCTAACATCAAGTGATGGATTCTTAACAACTTTTAAACTAAAGATTAAGTAGTGATTCTTTAATGAAAATAATTTAAGGTACATATGGTGCAAATACGAAGTAGGGAGGATTATTGAGGATTTCAGTAAGAAGCATGTGTAGTTGGTTCCTGTAGACTCCATCTTGGGGTGTTGTCTAGTTTTTAGTGGGGTAGATGGATCTTAAACTAAGGGTTGGTACATGATTATATTTTATCATGAAAACATATAATTCTTGCTTATGGAAGGGTTCCATGGGTTGGTAGTTGTGATTCTTCAAAAAATAGATGAAGTGGTTATGAAGATCATGCATTGGTGATTCATTTCCATGGTAGGAAGCTTGGTGAGAGTTCACATGTTCAACTAAAATGGGGTATTTCCACACAAGTTGAACAACTTAATAAATACCTCACACAAACAAATCGCAGATCGATTCACTAATGTACGGTAAAGGTCCAATTTGGCAAACAATGACATTGAATAATTGATATTAGTGATTGGTCAATGATAGTTAGTGGCTACAAACTAGGGTTTCTAGGATTTTGAACACAAACTAGGGTTTCTAAGGTTTAGAACTCAAATTAGGGTTTAGGATAAAATATAAGGTTACTAGGCCTCGCTCTAGGGTTTTTAGCCTAGGATTTCTAGGCTAGGGGTTTAGAATACAAACTAGGGTTTCTTGGATTCTTGTGCATATTTGTAGCACAACGGTTTAGATACAAATGGATGCATATGAATATATGAAGTTAGAACTTAAATTAAGGGTTAGGCTTAAAAATAAGGTTTCTAGGCCTCGCTCTAGGGTTTCTAGGATAGGATTTATAGGCTAGGGGTTTAGAATAAAAACTAGGGTTTCTTGGACTCTTGTGCATATTTTTCGCACAATAGTTTAGATACAAATGGATGCACATGAATATATGAAGTTTTTTTGGCATGCATATATAGTTGCAGCATGAAGTGTTTTGGACTCTTGTGCATATTTGTGCACAATGGTTTAGATTCAACTAGATGCACATGAATGCACAAACTAGGGTTTTTTGGACTCTTATGCATATTTGTAGCATACTGGTTTGGATAGGTTTCTAGGGTTATATTTGTGTTTCTAGGGTAGATTAGGTTTCTAAGGATAGATTAGGTTTCTATGTTTGTGATTTGGTTTCTACGTTTCTAAATTAGGTATCTAATGGTTATATTTGTGTGGAAGATGGATGAGAATATTATGGTGAAAAAGGGGATGGTGATGGTGACAACATGGGAAGGAGGAGCATGGTGGTGATGTCCATGGTGGCAATAGGCATGGTGATGGTGACAATAGGCATGGGGATAGTGAAAATGAGCACGGGGATGACGATGGTGACAGTGAGCATGGAAATGAGCATGGTGATGTAGAACTTATGGTGTAATTAGATGGGAGAAAAAAAAATACATGACGAATCTTGTGCAATTTATCAAGTTGTATAAGTCTATGCAATTTATCAATCTATCAAGCTATCATTGTCCAACTGCAATAGTCAAAATATTAATGTCAATAATCAATGAGATCATGAAACTAAATCATAACATACATGTACACCACATACCTATAGCATAGTACACAATATAACATGTAAACCACATATCAGACTACCTACATATGGTCATTCAATTAGACCATAGCATAGTACACAATATAACATGTAAACCACATATCAGACTACCTACATATGGTCATTCAATTAGACCATCGGGATCACCTCTAATACCAAGGGCTTCCTTTAACCTCTTGTGCTCGGAGTAAGGCAATAATTATCATGCCTGTGACGAGTTCTTCCTCTAAATTGTTCGCAGTGGATTTTTGCGCCAATAACTAAGTTTGTATAATGGTATACAATCTGACCTAGTCTATAATCTTCATATACATACCCTTTTCTAATTGTTGAGTGGGAAACCTAGTTCAAATATTCTCCTTTGATAACCATCAACCCACTTGGAAAATCATTGGCCTAGGAGTCCCTTAATGAGACATTAAGGGTCTGATTCCCCACCACGCAACGTGCCAACCAATAGTTAGTGCACCATGCATTGCGTCTCGGGGAAACCACTTTGTATATGTGCCCTACATAAAATATATTGCCAACATTTGAGTCAACTTAGTAGACACAACTGGTTCTCAAAAATTTCAAAATTATCAAAATATTAATCGAACCTGGTTGTACGAGATTTGATATGTGGTCATATTCTGGTGAAATACTTGATTGCTCCTCCTCCAAATGGCATAATTATGTAGCTATACGTCAACCAATGGGGAGTGATACATGGTCCCAACTATCAACCCAATATGTGGATTCACATTTGTCCCATTCACCACTACTACATATACAACAAAAACAAGAGCCTTGTCCACGTTTCAAGTATAATATTGTTTGACATTATAACTGAATGAAATGCATGAGTTCCTTGGATGGTCTTGCACTCATATAACTATGATCGATCTACATTGACCACCTCTATAATATATATATGTACATGTGTTTTCATGGTTGAATGATCTTCATTCCTTCTTGCTCCCTCCCCCATGACAAAAGAACACCATTCAATGATGGTCTTTGCATCTCAGATGAGCGATACATTTTTGAACTTCATTTTTTGCCTACGTAATGCAGTCTTGATGCTCTCACCTGCTCCATCATGTTCACCTTTTTCGTGCCCGGTCTCAAGATAGTTCCAAATATGTGGCACCTTGTGCCTTTTGTGGAGAATACATAACCATTGGAAGACGTGTGCATTTTTGAATTGCCCTGCACAACCATCAGACCAAATCCAATGTTGTTCCATCCGTATATTGTTATTCTTCAAGTGATTGTAGAACACTTGAAAGTTGTGATGTAAAAAATCCAAGTTGTGACACCTGTCATAACTTATGTAAAATTGATACTCCTTAAATATAAACTTGTTGTATTCAATACTATCTTCCCCATGTCTATAGGTGATATGAAGCATTATGTTTATCTGGTCTGAGTGATAGTATTGACTATGAATCTCATTTTATAGTTGAAGAGTGTATTTTTCCACAAAATCGACCAATGATAAGATAGTCCCAATAGGAAATTTATTCCTACACATTCTAAACTTCTCATATTGCCAATGAGCCACATGTACATGCTTTACATACTGTTGTGTCTTTTCAAATAATTCCTCCATGAAGTCACAAACCCCTACCTGGTAGATCAACAATAAAGACACATATCAATAGATTGTTACATATGAAATTCCAATCTAAAGAAAAAAATAGTATTCCAGAACCCATTACTAACTTAAAAGTGACCAATTGTAATTTTTTTCTTTCATTCCTTCCATCAATATCATACGTGACATATTTGAATGACTGTAAGTTCAACTCCTGCCTCCCAATTTCATGCTCATCGGTCAAATGTATGCATTTGTCCAATAATGTCATTCCACCACACCCTCTGCATGTCCCATCTATGCAATAGTTTTGATAAAATGTGCAACCGCTTGGCCTACTACACAAATTGCTATTAATAAAGTCTCTAGCTGACATAAGTGGAAATGTAGCTGAGCATTCATGCACAAGAGTGTTATGCAATACACACAATATATATATGTGTGTGTGTGTGTGTGTGTGTGTGTGATAATAGTAACCATACTGAATGTGGTATCGAAAACAACATGTGTTATGCATTGTGTTTATTTTAACATACCATGGTTTGCATTTTTCAAATGATCTTTGGCCCAAGTTAAGTTCATTATGTTCATGCCTAAATCTCTCTTATAATTTTGTTTGTGTCATGTCAATAAAATGTTTAATGTGTGGTTCACGATCCCTTGAACCCATTCTCAATTTTAATACATCTTTTTGGTTGGAAGAAGGTCTAGTGTTTTCATGCCAAAAATATTGCACTAGACCCTTTACCGCATCAATGAGCTTCATATCAGAGCATGGCAACCTTCCAATGAAGGACTAGACATATGTTTAACAAGTTTCAAGTTGTTTTCTTCTAACACATAACCTACGGAGTGTCTTGAAATTCAAATTAATAATTTTGGATGCAGGCTTAAGAAAACAAAGGGCCCTAGTGTTTTTGTTCACGATTGATTGTAACAACATATGACAAGCCACATTGTGATCCTTTGAACAATATTTATTTCCAATTGTACTAAATGCATCTACTAAACTTTTAACAATATGAGAACTTGGTTCATACTTTTTGGTCATCTTTATCCTTAAATTTCTTCTAACAATAGTCATAGACCTAGATTTTAACAATGATAAAAATAATTTGCACGTATCCCCATTACATTTAGAATCAAAAAAATTATCAAGTATTTTTTAAGTTTGATAAGTAATAGTGTGTTTAGACAACGTACCTTCAAGTGAACTAATGAGACTTTCATCAACCTATATACATTTCAGAGTTCTTCGGCATGTACTTGCTAATGGAGGTAAGGGTGTTGGAACTGGACCATGTACAACATCATCCGGATGCTCTGGCGTTTCAACATGAGCATGTTATATTTCATTCTATTGCTGGCAACTGGATGTGGGAAATTGGACTTTCTCTTGGACGGTATCCATAACATCTGCTTCTTCCATTGTAAATCCTGCATTCAATGCCTCCCTAACTTCGTCGCTTGTATAACCACAACCCAACAAGTCATTCGCTACCATAGTATGAGGTTGACTTGATGTGGGATTTGAAGCATCCCTCGATGAGCACCTACGTTTTACTTCTTGGCTAGTGACATGGGGTTCTTATTCATCAAATGTTGTTGAAATTGAGGGCCCCTCTAGTGAATTATTTCATTTTTCCTATCTTGGATGGGTAGGAACGACCGTGGCATTATCTATGGTTGGAATTGGATGAGTATCCATGGAATGACTTCGATTCTACATGTCCAATATTTTCTTTTCTCTAATTTATTCCATGGTTTCTTGAGGCTTCTCTTTCCTTTCTGATTTCCTTGTTCGACTGCATGGATTCCCCATGACCACAATGAATAATACTATTAAAACATATTCTAGAGGTATGCTCAACTATGAATATGGATTATTTCTCAATTGTGAATATAAGTTCTTCAAGCTTGCTCAATTGTGAATATAGATACTTCCTTAATTATGAATATAGATTCCTCAAGCTTGCTTAATTGTGATAGTAAATTCTACCTGACTTGTGAATATAGAAAATTATTCATTTGTGAATATAGGTTCTTCAAGATCCCTCAATTGTGAATATAGATACTTCCTCAATTGTGAATATAGATACTTCCTCAATTGTGAATATAGATACTTCCTCAATTGTGAATATAGATTCCTCAAGCTTGCTCAATTGTGAAAGTAACTTCTACCTCACTTGTGAATATAGAACATTATTCATTTGTGAATATAGGTTCTTCAAGCTTGCTCAATAGTGAATGTAGATTCTTCTTCAATCGTGTTCATATATATTCCTCAAGCTTTCTTGAAATTGTAAATATATAGATACTCAATCAATTGTGAATATAAATTCTTCAACCTTGCTTTTGACTATGGGTTTGACTTATAGTTTGATTTAAGTATATTAAAAAAAAAATTAAAAAAATTGTTTCTGCTGGTTCATTGGTGCCGTGCCACTAATGTTTTCCTGGGGTCCTGTGCCCCAAGCCCCAACGACGGTCTCTCATCAGCAAAGTTTTAATGCAGCATCTGTACGTACCCCATGCTCCATCAGTACTGGCCTATCTGTTTAGAAAGCTAGTCAGTAGGAAGGGTTGTTACACGTTGGCCTTCCTTCTTACCAATAGTGATATAGTGAATCGTATAAACTAATATGACACCACTTCTTTTCACCATCCACATATACTTACTTGTGATTTTTTGCAGACTTGCTCTCCCCTTTGTTATTTCATCACAACATACGAGGATCCCCTATAAGTGTTACGAAGCTAAGAACTTTGTTCAGCAAAACATTATCACACTAGTTGGGGAAACTATTTATAATTAAAATTAAAACAAATTCGTTGCCATGCCTATTCACTACTTGGATTTCCTTATATCTTACATTTCTCGGATGTCCTTATCTCTTACATTTCCCACGTTCGTCATCCTTTATTATTAAATGTTGCGGATGAATAAGTTTCATAGTAACATAAGCACAAGTTTATTAATTAGTTTTAAACACACTCACGACATGTTATAAGCAACAATCCATGAAATATGGTGGTAATTCTATTCGTTCCAACCATTAGTTATAAATAATTTAGCATTAAATAAAAACTTATATAACATAGCCAAGGCAATGTCCTTGATTGCAATACATGTATACATATACTTTAATCTTCAACCATGCTGTATATGCTCAACTCTGCTACAAATTCATACTTCAAAGTAGAAGTTACCTAGCAAAGTACTTCACTAAAGGGATGGCCTTATTTTAAAGGCTACTCACTTCCTTTGTCACCTATTTGTCGGTTCACGATGTTGATTTTATGGAAAATGATGCATTGTACATGGGAATTGAGTGTACTGGAACAACTCATGAAAATATCTATTATTTCTTTTAATTGACGAATTATTTCCTTTTGTTGTCTGACCCTAAAAAACCTCACGGTCAAGCCTCAGAAGCCTGTAAAGGTTGTAGAAAGGCGATTCTATTAGCACACAATGACCGAGATTTAACCAAGCACCTCTTTTTTAAATGTACTCAATGCAGGGAAATAGAAAATCTCAAACTCAATGAAGAAATAAAAACAATCGACTATTGTTCCAACGACAAGAATTTCCCAATGACCCACGTCAACAAAATATCCCAACTAATCCCTAAACCGTGGTATTTGATAACAATGGATCATCCCATGAACACCAATGAGCTAAATATTTCACAGAAAAATATAGTGATATTTACGAGAGGTTGCTAGCTCTCTTTGTCGTTGAAAGTTTGAGGAAGTATTGCAGGATTTGTCAACCCATGTTGATAGAATGATCCAAATTCCAATCCTGAGAATCCTATCTCAAATCCAAATCCAAAAAGATATGACCAGTTTTGCAAACAGGGGAAACCTTACAAAGTACAGGTAACCCACATTAACTTAATTCATTACAACAACCCCCCCCAAAAAACAATCTTTTTCTTGTTCCGTCCCAGCAAAGGCAACCAAATAGTGAGAGAAAAACCAAAAGAATCCTACGAAACAATATCAACTTATTCTTTAAAAAACCTATCAATTTTTTTTTTTACTAAACTAAAAGAATTTTCCCGTTTTGTCCCAACAGAGACAACCAAATAGTTGAGAGAAAAACCAAAAGAATTCTAGGAAACAATTGATCAACTTATTCTTTCAAAAACCTATGAATGTTATTTTTTGTTGAACTAAACAAACGTTCTCAATGCAAGACAACCCACAAACTCAAACTCAATGAAGCACTAAAAATAACTGACTGTTGCAAATACATACTACAATATATCTCAATTTTGATTTACAATCCTGAATGTGCTGCTCATTGCATTCATTCAGACAGTTTTTCAAAACAATACTCCACTATTGCACGCAGCCAATGCTGGTACGATTTTCCGAAGGTTTGATCGAGCTAACCCTCTGAACAACCATCTTCTCATCATTTTATTCAGACATGAGCTAACCCTCTTCACAACGTTCTTCACAACATCTTATTCAGACAATGAATTGTACAGGCGAACCTCGAATTCGATGTGGCATAGATGCATGGGATATGTGGTGATGGTTCTTCAGCATGTTCTTCAGATTAAAGTTGTTTGAATCGGCATGCATGCGGAGGAGTCTGTGTCCCATTTTCCGGTTGCATATGTTTCATCATGTAGCGTTAATGCCACGTTCTATTCATGCAATATGCATGCTGGTTATTTGTAATGAAGTTGTGAACGTGATACTCAAACAAAGCAGAGCGTGTCATTTGATATGTATGGGTTTCAAAATTGGCATTAGGTATAAAATCAAGTGTCTCCATGGCTAAAGGGACATATTCCTAAGCATGATGGCCTCCTGAAATAGAATAAAAAACAAAATACAAGAAGCATTAAAATCATCGCCAACTTGAATCTATGTTTTAGCAATGTTTGGCAAGGAAAACATTAAAGTACTTTTAAGCACACTTTTCATCCTATATAACTATAATAGAATCATAATGAACCACAAATTTCAGTAACAATGAGTAACAATTGAATATCATTATACATCTTGAATGAAGTTGAAATATGTAGCATCATCACATCATCACATGTGATTATGATATAATCACATGGCATCATCATCCAATAAAGCATAAGCATTGGCACAAAAATGAATAAATGATGACCCATCATAAGCACTGGAAACTGAAATAAAACACCACATGGTATCTCATTTGAATTTTTCGAATTGACCAAGCCTATCTATCCTCAAAATATATCTGTATAAATCTGGGGAAATAACATAGCTGACTACGACAAGAGATCAGGGTGAAGTAACAATATATCGTCATATATTCACGTAGTATGTGGTACAATAGTCCAAATTTCCAGCAATGTAAAGTGAAGAAATGATGGAGTGTAATTCCCTCTTGAAATAGAATAAAAAAACAAAATACAAGAAGCATTAAAATGACCGCGAAAGGATTCAGTGTAATTCCATAAAGGATTCTAGGAAGAAAAACTGTAAAATCGGTTGTTAGAAGATTTAAAGTTGTTTTAGACTAAGTTGCTTTCTGCCACAATTTGTAGATGTGTCCAAATGCTTACTTGGAGGACAAGTTCCTAATACCGCTCGCAATGCTTGATGGCTTCATCACGTGGGCCGTGAACCAACAAAAGGATGGGCAGACCGTGTGATAAGTGGTTCCATGGATACATACCATCATAAAGTTCCTCCCGTATGAAGTCCACTTCGCAATATAACACGACTCCTTTTAAATGACACCTCTTCCCTAAGGTGTACAATGATAAAGGAACTGGTCTCACAATAAAATAATAATATATCACCTCCACATATGATGCATATCGATAATAGAACTATGATACTGGCTTATGACAAGTTTTTAGAGTCTATGTGTTTCATTTTCAAGTTGTTATTAATTCTCGTTGAATCCCTTTGTCCTTCTTTCTTGCAACAAATCCATCGAGCTATAGCATGCTTACTCCATTCAGTTTAAGAATAACAAAATAATTGAGTCAAATTTTCTAAAACTAAACTTGTAAATACATTTATTATTTCATTGAAAAACAAAACACACATCATGTCAATAGCACATGGTCATTCCAATTTCGAGAAAGGACAAAGAGGTCAAAAGCATTTGTAAATGCTTTATTTATATATTAAATTATTATTTTTGGATATTAATTTTATTTTCATTATAATTTATTTACTAGTTGTCTTACAATGTGAGGGGTATTATATAAAGTGTCTTTTTTTTAAAATGTTTTGGTTCTATTAGCAATATTGTTGGCATTCCTTATAAATAATAGAAGTAGATAATGTCTAAAATATATTAGGTTAAAGAGATAATTTATAGGTTGTATTTTTGTGCATCATTTTGACAATAGTAATTAAATGTTTTTAAGATAATTTTTATTAACTTGTGTCTGGTATTTTTGTGTAAAATACTTATTATGTATTTAACCAAATTTATTATTAGTTAAATAAAGCATTTTATATAAATATGTATAAGCAAAAAACTTCATCTCATCATCTTAAATGTATGTAACTAAAACTCAACTTACATACATGCATCATGTTGGTATCCATCTCAAAGCATTACAAATTCTTATTCTTTACATACTATGTTGATTCAACATATACATAAAGGAAGGATTCCATCATTTCTTTTCTCTTCAACATTTCATTTCCCCCACTTCGAAGGTATGCTAGTTACTACATTTCATAATTTAATTACATAAAATATCATTTGTAGTTCTAGCAATGATCCTATTCACACCACAAACCAAGTCAATTTTATCTTATTATAACACTCTTCCTATAATTGCATAACTATCATAATAACAATGGTCAAGAAAACAATACTTTTGCAGAAGTACTTGTAGTAGTATTTATTCACTACCTTCCATACATTTTACTTACTATTTTGAAAAAAAAAATTAATTATTAATTTAATTTACAATTCCTTTTAAAACTAAGTCAATTTTTTTTTTTGCAAAATACAATATTTGAAAATTAAAAATAAAAATAAAAATGCAATATCTATCTATCTATATATATTATTGAAAAGTTTAATTTAATTGTTGAATGTAAATTATATCCTTATACTGTCTAATAAGTTGTTTTAGATCATATAAATTTAATTTCATGCAGTGGATGCCTAGTGCATGCATCCCTGGTAATTCTCAGTTACCATTCGTGATTGATATCCCATTTATGAATACCTAATTGTTTAAAGAAAAACCAACGATAACGACTCACCAATACCTAACAATGGTGAGAATATATGTGGCGTAATGTCTACCACATTATTGTAAAAGGAAGTTGGTTGAGAGTAAAATTTGATGGTTTGGAAATCATATCATCTGTATCAATAATTTTATCAATGTATTTGATAATCAAGATGCCTCAAATTGACTCATGCAAACAAGTATTTGTCATTAAATCCTAACTCTGTCTTCGATATAAATACTTAAAGATATTTTTGAGATGATGTAAAACATGTTCCGCATAAATAGAAAGAATATAAATGACATTTATTTTTTGGCATAAGATAACTAATTTTGACAAAAAATTGAAAAAAATGAATAAATTAAGATGATATTTTTTGTAATGGAAATAAAAAAATGCCCGCTTTTTAACTCACACATTTTTTATGTCTCTAATTCACAATAAAACAATGGATTGAACAAAGAAGCATTTTATATGCCTCTAATTCACAATCAATCACTAGGTTAAACAAAGAAGAGGCCACAACATATGACATAAAATGACACTCTTGTAATATGGTTTTAAAGTGGTGTTTTCTTTGGGATTTTAGGGTTCAAAGTTATAAATATGTGACTAGTGTGTGAGTTAAATATGTTTTTTGTATTTAATGTTTTTTGTTGATTTATCATGCGTGAGTGATATGTTTTTTTCTATTATGATTTTTGTTGATTTATCATGTGTGAGTGATATGTTTTTCCTATTATGATTTTTGTTGATTTAAGGTTTTTTAGTGAAGTAAAAAGATCATGGCATGCCATATATCTAAAATATGAATCCATAGCTTCAACAAAAGGAATACTTGTTGTATTTATTATAAATGTGTTTTTGGATATAAATATCTTTCCTCGTCTTGATTTATTTGCCACATCTGGAAAAAGATAACATGTTTTTTCTCCTTTAATAGCTCAAAGACAAAAAATTGTTCTAAATCTAAATTTATCAAATGCATTTGCATGCGTATCTCCTTAGACTCTTCCTTCTATAGATTCCCTCTTCTAGCTATAGCAAATGGAAACATTGGGGACATTGCCACCTCGTGGCTCTTGTTTGGTTAACTTTTTGCATAGTTCATTTTTTGGCATATTATTTTTTTTAAACTATTTTTTTTCATTGCCATTGGTTCTGTGCAGATGACGTTTTCTTGGGGTGTTGTGCCCC
This sequence comes from Larix kaempferi, assembly GCA_027924585.1. Taxonomy (NCBI): domain Eukaryota; kingdom Viridiplantae; phylum Streptophyta; class Pinopsida; order Pinales; family Pinaceae; genus Larix; species Larix kaempferi. The sequence continues at coordinate 4,219,744 of BSBM01001243.1, read as the reverse complement.
AGGAGACAACGACGGGTTGTCGTCAACTAAGGTTTAATGCAGTACACTTCTGCTCCGATGTTTAATGTGGTTCTGCTCCAATGTTTAACTTTAGCAACACACTTCTACTCTAATGTTTAATGCACTATGGTTCTTCCCTGAGAGCCTTTCTCATTAAGTACGCTTTTGCTCCAATCTTGCTCGGATATTCCCCAGCATGCCATACGGTTTCCAAGGGAAAATCCCTCCGAGCTTTAAAAAAATAAATGTTTGCAAATTACAAGAGTGTTAGTATGGATATTATGACTTATGGCAAATGAAAACAATTAAAAATGAAGCTCTTATAACTCTTAAATAAAAATGTTAAGAACTCATCTCTTGTAACTTTCAAATGAAAAATGTTAACTTGCAAATAAAAATGTTAATGCAAAGCATATATCTTATAAATAAAACCTCTTAGGGAAGTTTTCTTGTGAGGCGTCAGGGTTCTGAGGTTTGTGCCGGCGCTGTGGGGTTTTGAAAGGTTTTCTTGTTGGATCTTGGGTCTTGATTTCGGTGCAGGTATGGCCATGGAAACTTTCGACGGTGGACAGATGGAGGCATCTGAAGACAGGGGGGCGACAGGTGGAGGGCTGATGGGGGGTCTGGATGGTTACCCTCTGATGGGGCCTGGCGTCACTGTATCGACCGGGATGGGGCAGGTGTGCCCGGAAAATGGCGTATTGTCATCGGAATATTCGCCATGCGTCCCAAGTTATTTACTGCCGGAATGTTTGGAACATGATGGTTTATCTGAGGTTTTCTTGGGGAGCCCGGACTGGAGAGCGGCGGATGAATTCTTTGCAGGGAACCTGGGCTATCAGGTGTCAGGGTTTCAGGAGGGATTTGAAGCTGTGGAAGGTTTTGAAAAGATTGCTAATGCAGGTGTAGCTCGTCAGGTTCAGTAGCTGGCTGGGACGTTTGAAGGTGAAACTGCAGGGGATTTGCGTGTGCCTCTGGCTCTTCACGAACTCCGGGGGTGTGGTAGCCCTGTGACGGTTGCTGGGTATCAGCAGGATTGTGCTGGGAACGTATTGGGGACTGGGGCTGCTCGTAAAGGTTCAAACCGGCGTAGGAAGCGGAGCTGGGTTAAAACCCGCACAGTGGGAAGCTATGCTGTAGGCGAGGACATTGCCTGGGATCGTGTCCTTGAGATGTCTTGTTTGACGCTGGTTGGTAGGGTTATGGGCAGAATTTTTGCTCGGCCCACGGTGATGGCTTGGGTGGATTCACAGTGGCGCGAGGTTTTGGGATACACTCCGGAGGTGGACATGCTGCTCCGTGGGTGGTTTGCGGTGGTACTCCGTGATGAGGAAGATATGCACAAAATTCTGAACAAGAATTGGCATTTAAAACAGAAGCCGGTACTGTTGAAGCCTTGGCATCCCCTATTTGATGCGAGTCGGGAGAGAATTGATTTGTCCCCGGTATGGGTAAGATTACCGGGACTTCCTCTGCATTTCTGGGATATTCGTCATTTTCGTCAGATTGGGGATATTTTGGGAAATTTTCTGGAAGCTGATCTTTCCTACATGAAGACGCACTACAAGCAGGTTGCTCGTATATTGGTCAATTTAAATGTGCGTGAAGGTCTGCCGGAGCATATCAATCTGGAATGGGGGCCTGTTGTTATTACTCAAATGCTGGATTATGAGAATATACCCTTCAGATGTCGGCGGTGTCATGTATATGGACACCCGGAGTCTGATTGTCAGCTATCGGTCCGCTCCAGGAATGGGGGGATGAATAACCCTTCGGGTTTGGCGACTAGGGATGAACCATCGGATCTGCTGAACAATGAGATGGTGTCTGAGCGGATGGACGTGGATGGGGACCTGAATTTGGGTGTGACGGATATTGCTGGACCGGACTCTGTTGCGGCACGGGACATACTTGCTGGAGATCTTAGAGATACACCTGAGGACTATACTGGCCCCGTTTAGTCAGCTATGGTTGCAGTGCCGGGACCTATCCTGCCGGGTATTCCTTCTTTTTCTTTTACACCCTTTGTACATCTTTTTATCAATCGGTGTTCTGTGGTCGGTTTTGATTGGGTTGATGGACTGAAGAATTTAACTTTGTCGGGTCTTTCTGAGACTGCTCCTCTTTCTATTGTTGCGCCCTCTTATGAGAGCTGTACCTGTCCGGTGGTTGAACCTGATGTACCCCTCCCTAATTTGACATCTACTCCTCTGGAGGACATTTTGACTTCTATGGGGCCGGACCCTGGGAAGGTGGATTTATCCCCTGAGCCTTCTTCACCAGAATCTTCTGCTTCTGGGTATAATATTCGCTCCTGTACTAAAATTGCTGGGGGGGGTTTGGGTAAGACGGTGGTGATGGCCCGGAGGGGCAGAGGCTGGAGGTCCCACTTATCTAAGGCTCAGAGCAGGGCCCGTTTGGATCTTAGGGATGGGAAACAAGTTTCAATTGAAAGGGCACTTAGAGCAGTGAATGCCCGGACGAATGTGCGGATATGAAGATCATGTCCTTCAACTGCCGGGGTCTGGCTGGGCCAAAAAAGAAATCAGCCTTCATGAGGGTGCTTACTCTTGAACATCCTGATGTGATTCTGCTACAAGAGACTTTAGGTTTAGGTTTTATCATCAAGGAGAAATTGGAACATTGGTTGGCGGGATGGACTTTCTTGACCCTGGATGCGAGGGGTCGCTCTGGGGGATTAGCGGTGGGTTGGAGAAATTGTGCGATTAAACTGATTAATGCTTGGGGAATGGCTTCTGTGCTAGGAGTTGAATTCCTCTCTGTTGACCTGGGCACCTGCTTCACTGTGGTTAATATCTACGGGCCTTATGTTAATAGGGCGCCTTTTTGGGAATCTTTGCTGCAGGATCCCTTATTTGGAGGTGAATCGATTGTGGTGGGAGGTGATCTAAACTTCACATTAGGAAATTCTGAAGTTTGGGGACCTAGGGCACTTGTGGATCCTTTGGCAGGGTACTTTCAACAGAAATTGGTTCTTAAAAATTTGCTGGATATTGAACCTATCAAGCTGAAACCCACTTGGAGGAACAACAGGAGTGGTGAAGCTTGGGTGGCAAAAAGACTGGATCGGTTCCTAGTGGCTGAACAGATGGTGGACAGATTTCTACAAATCAGACAGTGGGTAGGGAACGGTGGGGATTCTGATCACTTCCCTATCTTTATAGAGATCAGGCAAGGATCAGACAATCCACCTAGCTCACTTAAATTTAACAAGAATTGGCTCAGAGATGATACATTTAAAGAGCTCTTTCAGGACCTATGGAGGACGTATGATGTGGAACATGCTCGTACTGGGGCTTTCCAGTTCGCTGAGAATATTCAAAGGTTAAAAGGAGCTGTTAAAAAGTGGGCCTTTGATAAGAAAATTAGGGATGATGCTGCTCTGAAGAATATTGAGGATGAACTACTACAGATTTATGAGGGGGATGGAGGGGGACTACTGACCTTGGAATCCAAGGCTGAAATGGCCAGGATGGAAGGTCTCAGAAATAAACTTTTGATGGAAAAGGAGGAAACCTGGAGACTCAAGAGCAGGGCGGTCTGGCTGGAATGTGGGGATGAGAATACTAAGTTCTTTCATGCATATGCCAGGGGGAGGAAGGCGGTCAATACTATTTGGAGCCTGAAAGATGAAGATGGTAATGAACATTTCGACTTTGAAGGCAAAGCTAGATGTGGGGTGGGTCATTTCCAGCAACTATTTAAGGCTCCAGCACAGGCCTCCATTGCAGAAGTTATTAGGATTGCTCAATTGTTCCCACGTTTTGCTGGGGAGGAGGACAATAGGAGACTGATGAGGCCTGTTACTGAGGAGGAGCTGAAGGAGGTTCTTGGCAGCTTTCAAAAAGACAAGAGCCCCGGGCTAGATGGCTGGACTGTGGAATTTTTTTTAGAGCTGTATGAGATTGTGGGACTGGATCTCCTGCAGGTGGTTGAGGATACACGGTTGAATGGGAGGCTTCCTGCCTGTTTCAATTCTACCTTTATAGCCGTCATACCTAAGACTGATAATCCGGTTACTCTCTCAGAGTTCAGACCTATTTCTTTGTGCAATTGTATTTACAAGATTGTGTCGAAGGTCATTGCTCGGAGACTCAAGGTTTCACTTTCAGAACATATCACTGCTGAACAGTTTGGCTTTCTTGAGGGACGTCAGATTCATGAGGCTATAGGGGTGGCACAGGAAGGACTACACAGCATGAAGACTCGGCACATCAAAGGAGCTATTCTTAAAATCGATCTGTCCAAAGCATACGATAAGGTGAGTTGGATATATATCCGGCTTCTCCTAACTCACTTGGGTTATGGTATTGACTTTATTAGATGGATCATGTCTTGCATAACTACTGTTTCTTTCTCTGTGTTACTGAATGGTGCTGCCACCCCTTTTTTTCATGCGGAAAGAGGCCTAAGGCAAGGCTGTCCGCTCTCCCCACTACTCTTTCTGCTGGTGGCTGAAGGTTTGAGTAGGGCTATTATTGATGCTAAATTACAGGGGCGGTTTAAGGGCATTAACATTGGGGATCGGTTATTTGTTACTCATCTTTTATTTGTGGACGATATCATCATCTTCTGTTCAGGAGATCGAAGGGATACTCGGACTTTGAAGGAGATCCTGGAATTGTACTCTATTGCGACGGGGATGGACATTAATGCTGATAAGTCCACCCTTACTACTCATTTGCTTCGACAGGAGGAGGAACGGGCACTTGTTGAAAACTTTCCTTTTAAATTATCTACTCTTGATGAGGGTTTAAAATATCTGGGATTCTCACTTAAAGCAAATACTTATCTAAAGGCGGATTGGAGATGGTTAATTGGCAAGGTGGAAAAAAGATTGAATGTTTGGAGTCACAAGTGGATGTCGCGTGCTGGCAGGATGGTTCTGGTTAAGGCCGTTTTAGAAGCCATCCCTGTATATTGGATGTCCTTGTCCTGGATACCCAAAGGAATCCTTGAACAGATCAGGCGGTTATGCTTTAGATTCTTGTGGAGTGGTAAGAAGGAAGGTCAGGTCACACCCTGGGTCAATTGGAAGAGGATTGCTGTTCCTAAAGGTCTTGGGGGCTGGGGATTAAAGAATATTTTTTCTGTTTTCTCAAGCGTTGGCAGCTAAGGGAGGCTGGCGACTTATCAAGACTAATAGTCTTTGGACCAGGGTTATTAAATGTAAGTATCTATCAGATACTAGTCTGGAGGAATGGATAAGGAGCCCTCGGAAAACACATGCTGGGGGATCCGTGATATGGAAGGCTGTGGTTAAATCTTTCACATTGGTGGAAAATTTCTTGGCTTGGGATGTTGGTAATGGAGAAAAGGTGAGAGTTGGCAGAGATCCATGGATTGGAAGTGAACAATCACATATTTTGCCTGCTCATGTTATCCATACGCTGGAAAATCGGGGTATTTACACTCTTAATCATCTGGCTGAACAACGACCAGATGCACCGTGGATTCAATACTGGAAAACTGCGGATATGTTGGGCTTGGGGGAACCGGAGGCTGTTTTTCTGGGTAATTACATTCATGGCTTGAATCGGGCAAGCATTCAACTCACGGAGGTGGAGGATGTAATGACTTGGGAACTTGATCCGGCGGGGATTTATACACCTAAGATGGGCTATAATGTACTTAGTGCTGGAGAAGCTATTCGGGATGAGATCTGGTGGTGGAGATCTTTATGGAAACTAAAATGCCCATCGAAAAACAGACTCTTTATGTGGTGTGCCTTGGAAAATCGGGTTCCGACCTGGGATATTTTGCAGAAGAGAAGCCTCCAGGGCCCGGGTTGGTGTGCCTTGTGTAAGATGGATTTGGAAACCATTACACACCTCTTCATCAAGTGTCCATTCACGGTTGCTGTCTGGAATGAATGTTCAAAATTGTTGGGCTTTGATTGTCGTTGGGATGGAACCTCTGTTAGCGAAGCATGGGAGCGCTGGTGGAGATGGGCGCGCACTAAGAAACAGAAGGTCCTACCATTACTAATCATTTGGGGGATATGGTTGGCTAGGAACGGGTTAATTTTTCTGGATAAGCCATGCATACCAGAGATTATTGGTACTATGACGGTGGGTCTCTACATGGCTTACCCCGAACATGTAAGGGTTACACAGCAGAGACGTACTATGGAAGTGGAGATTGACAGAACATACCCGTGGGGGTTTTTTGACGGAGCTGCTAGCAATGAGATATGCGGTGGGGGAACTGTTCTATATTTAACCGAATCACACTTCTTTATTATCACTATGGGACTTGGTATGGGTACAAACAATTTTGCTGAAGTTATGAGTTTGAAATTGTTACTCATCTTTGCAGCTGAGAGGGGTATTAATAGATTGGCGGTCTTTGGAGATTCCATGAATACTATAAACTGGACCAATCAAACTCAAGCATGCAGAGTTATTAGACTTGCAAATATTCTTCACACTATTCAGAGGCTCAAACAATCTTTTGACATTTTCATATGCCGGCATGTATACAGGGAAAATAACCAAAAAGCGGACCAGGCTTCCAAAGAAGGGCAGAACATGGGCTTCGGCACTTGGAAAGTTGTAGAAGAACAGGATGGACAGAGAACTGAGAGCTTTCTCAGACCTTACAATGCATAAAACAGCGGCTGTTTATGACACAAAGGTTGAAAAACAATGTTAATGCTGTTTTAAGTATTCCCTTAAATCAACAGAATGTATGGCTATTTAATTAAAAACTGTAAAGGTATTAGTAAGACAGTTCGTTGGGACAGTTCCATATATTTATTTTTGGAAAACAGGGAAGCGACATTTTTTTTGTTTTTTGAAAGAAGACGTTATAGTCTCATCACATGAACCATAATTTTGGATATGGTCAATTCACTCTTACAGTGAATACTGAATGTAATTCTGATCTCTTTGGATGAATGGAATTATGCTTTTTTTCTTATGAAAAAAATAAATAAAATAAAACCTCTTAAATAGATAAAACTCAGAGCAATGAAGCTCTTAATGAGAAACATCTTACCAATTAAAGGCAGAGCTCCTAAACAAAGATGTCTTACCAATTTAAAGGGAGAGGATTCCCTTCCCACAATACATATTCAAAGTATTTAATTATGGTAAGATAAAACAAAAATCATTCTCCCATATCTTACAATATGCATTCCTAAATTTAAAACAAAGTATGGTAAAAATAAAACCCACTAACCATTCTCCCAGCCCTTACGGTTTGCATTTCCAAATTTAAAA